>CM059276.1:14352848-14355348 GCA_030347295.1 Setipinna tenuifilis | reverse complement strand
CTGGGAGGGTGCACACTGCGTGCTGAGTGCTTATGTGTTTGTTTTCAAAGGAACAATTTGGACTTCTAAAGACGAAGCTCTACGTCAGCACGAAACAAAAGACCAACGCTGCATTTAAGTCGCCGCAAAAACACAACCCTACCTGACGCAGGTTTCCATGAAACACAACACCACAGCAGCCACCGCAATGTGCTGCCTCTGCCTGCTCAGCAAACTACATGTCCCATCATCCCTTCTGGTGCATTAGCACCCAAGAGCATCTGAGAGGGGGTCGCTGGGACTTTGAGTCCTACTTTTGGGGTGTGCAGGAAGTACAGAAGGGACTGGCGTACACCTTGTGCTCTGAGGACAAGAGGGGGGTGGGGGTGGGGGCAGGGTGGTGCATCCAGGTGGCTTTGCAGAGCCAGGGTCACCTGACCCCCTCAAAGAGCATGCTGGGTAACTCACCTGCAGTGTCTCAATCTGCTTCCTGATGCTGTTGTTAGAGGGCATCTGGAGCGAGTGAACGAGTCAGACAGAGGGAGGTGGAGAGATGGAGAAGAGTGACAGGAGAAAAGAGATGTCGTGATGATGGGAGGAGGGGGATGGAGACATGCAGGTTAGAGAGAGAGAAAAAAAAGTACAGAAATGCAGCAGAAACAAACAAATAAACAAACAAACAAACCTAAAAACCAAAACACTAGACAAGCAACGTGACTGTAAGAGAAGCACTCCGTCATGACAAAGAGTGACACAGAGGGCTATATGCTATTAAGGGTGTTACAAATGGAGTGGATGTTTGTGCAGCCACTGTGTGTGTTTCGTAACAGTGGCACAGTGGCTGACTGGCACATCAATCAAACGAGCGCTGGTGGAATGAGGTGAACAGTGTGCTCTAATTGGCTAAGTCAGGGAGATCATGCATGGAAGTGAGGGGAGACTAGCAGGGGGTACAGTGACACATCAGACCTCATTCACAAACAACGTAAACACTTCAACTTAATGCAGGGACATGGAGCCTATTTCTCAGAGAACACTTTAAAATGTATGCATTAGCTTTAAACTAATATCTGTTCTTTCTCGACTAAATAAACTGAAGATGATAACTGAAGAGCATAACTGAAGATGCCATTAACTCAACTCACTTAACAACCAGTACCAAAATCAGTAAACAACCTGAAGGCCATTTTATTCTTATTTGTGCACCATTCTGGTTAAATGCACCATAATGAAGCCTGGACATCATTAGCAATCGTTTCATTTTATGCAACAGTAGACACTTGTGCACATTTTGTTTATTTTTTCTTCTTTTGTTTTGTTTTATGCGGAGGAAAGTGAATGAGGTCTGATGGGGTGGGAGGTGGGGTGGGGTGGGGTTAGTGGTCACAAGCCATTAAGGGGGGGCTCAAGCCGTCCGAGGCAGGAAGTGGACAGGATGAAGTGCAGGCTGAAGATACAGGAGAGCAGACAAACACGGGAAGGACACCACTGATGATCGGAAAGCAGCACAAGGGGTCGTGTTAGGGGAGAGCGGCGCCTCTTAGAGAGAAACTACAACTCCCATGAGGCACCGGTGAGGATGGTGCACATCTGCCACCCCACTGATCACAGAGAAAGAGAGAGAGAGAGAGGTGGAGCCAGGCAAATAGGATGGCATCACTACAGAAAAGGGAGTCGGTCAGGTTCGGTTTGGGCGGGGGCTCAGAATTCTGCTTGACTCATCGCCAGAGCTGAGCCAGCGAAGAGGGGGCAGGGGGGCAAGAGGCAGGGGGGTGGGGTAGGGGCACCACAGGAGAGATCAGATGAATCAGCAGACAGCACTGAGGCAAAGGCCTCGGAATCATTCTTTCATTTGTTTAATCAATCATCGGCGGGAGGAAATCGGAAGGAAATCATGTGACGGTCAGATCAGACCTCTAGGTATACTAGGAATCACTTCTGTTTGGTTGCCACCGCGACCACCACAATAATCACAGGAGTCGACGGAGATTAAAGTGGACACATCACAGAGGCCCACACAACCAACTCTGGATCATAATCACCACAGTTAGAGGCCAGTCAATCAGTGGATCACCACAAGATGAATCAAACAACTACAGATGATCACAGATCAGTGGAGATTCCAGGTCATACAACATGGCTCTTTCAAACACACACACACACACACACACTTGAATTGATGCTTTGTGATTGGCTGAGGAAAAAACTGCTGATTGGTGGGGTTTAGTTTGGTGTTGCTTTGATTGGGTAGCATGTGGGTGTGAGTAGAGGGGAGGAGGAAGAGGATGATCAAAGTGCCTTTGGACAGAGGAAGGCACAGGTAGGCACCATACACCACACTGCAGCAGCTATGTCCATCATTCTTAGCTAGGCCGTTTGTCTAACCAAACCTCGGACTACACAGACTTCAGGCAATTAGCAAGCATCTATTCCTAAAGGAGGAAACACTATAACTGCTTCGCTTAGCTAAGTGTAGCTGGTTGTCCTAATGCACTAACAAATATTACACATACAGACTAGT
>CM059276.1:14335348-14350348 GCA_030347295.1 Setipinna tenuifilis | reverse complement strand
CACACACGCAGAATTTCTGGCGCAATGATGCAGTGCTTCACCGTAGCTCATCAGATTTTATGGTGGCTGCTACAGGAGGCAGCTGAGGTGAAGCTGTAAGGGCTGGCCTGCACTAAACAGCCACAGTCCAGTCACAGACCAGTAGCACCGGCCATTCCTCAGGCACACTGACCAGCGCTGCCCAGACCAGACCGAGAGCTTATAGCTGCTTATAGGCTACTGTGGGCGGGGTAGCCATTCCTCACTGCAGAGGCAACAGACTGGGCAACAGACTGAGCTGACCAACAACATATCCACAGAGCCAATTAGAACAGGCAGTGATGACAAGGTGTTTTGGAAAGGTGTCTTTAGCTACATAGAATATAGGGAATGACTTTGGGGCCTACACAGACACACACACACAAAATGGTGTTCACTCCGGTAAACTCTTACTGACATGCATGTGTGCACACAGACACACACGCTGCTCACTCCTGCCAACACTTGCAGACACACACATGCAAACACACACACACACACACACACACACACACACACACACACACACACATGCCTCTTACTCTTCACACACACTTACTGATATACATGAACCCACACACACATATGAACTCTAACTCCTACAATTTGTCTTATACAGAAACACACAGTGATGAAGTGTGATGGAATGGCAGTCAGAACACATCCTCAACCCTAGTGATGGCACTTCAACGGGCCTGGCTCTTGTGTTGCAGTCAGAGTGCATGTTTGGTACCCCGGAGACCTGGGGTTCAAAGGCGGGTGGGGTGACCTGTCTGAGCCCCTTACCTGCATGAACTGGAAGGAGGCCTCAAAGTCTTCCACAGGGTACATCTTGACCCGGAAGAACTTCATGCCCATGATGAGGCTGATGATGCTCTGCACCACGTGAGGACTCTGCTCCTTCTGACGCAGCTCCTTCAGCTCTGTGATGAACTTCTTCCTCACCGCCTGGAACCTGGGGGTGCACGGGCGCGCACACACACACACACACACACACACAAACACACGTGCACACACACGCAAGCATATACACATGTGCATACACACACAAGCAATCACACACGCACACTCAAGCAAATGCACATGACAAAACACAAAAGGTTGTGTACACACACACACACACACACACACACACACACACACACACACACACACACACACACACACACACACACACACACACACACACACACACACACACACACGGAGAGCAGAGAGAGAAACAGAGGCCATTAGCCACATTCACACAGCATTTAGATTCCAAATCAAACCCAGCACCCGCCACCCCACCCCACCCCACCCCAACCCAACCCCTCCCTCTTTGCCATGACATAACCAGGAAGTCACGGGGAAAGGAATGCCACAGCAGCAGCAGCCGTCTCCAGCCAGCCTAGACTAGACTCTTAACAAGAGCAGCACCAACGCCAACACCACCCCCACCCCTGAGCCCTCCAGTCGTCACCATTAAAGGCAAACGCAAACACACCACTCCATCCCTCATTCCTAATCTCTCCCTCAACAACCCCAAAATTAGCCAGGCGAGACACACACACACACACACACACACACACACACACACACACAGGCAGACACAGACACACACACACACACACACACACACAGACACGGGCGCGCCACGGTGCTGCCGCATTACGACCAAACGGGGGGAAACATTACATCTGATTAATCACCGCTTGTAGCCAAAGCAATTAGCCGCGAGCTGCCATCGTTATCGTGCCATAACTCCATGGCAATTAATAGCTCAGCTAACCCACCGCACTGGCACAGACTGGGTGGGTAGTTAGTTACATTCACGGCACCAAAAACTATTAAAATAAATAAATAAACAAACACACACTATCAGGCATGGAGTACTTAGGAGCTGGAGACACTTCTAAAGAGTGGAGTGGCGATAAAGGATCAGTTAGCGGTGTGCTTCGGATGAGTGAGGGGACATAAAGGCTGCCCATGTGGAGAGAGGGGGGTGTGACCCTACTTAGTGGGGTACGCTGCTCCTTTAGTGCGCCCCACTAACACTCCCCCCCCCCCACCCCCCCCCACCCACTCTTCAAGAGGGGCTTCATTCCACAGTCAGAGCCCATAGAGTCAGACCAGGGCATAATAGTGCACATAGCTGGCATATACTGGCACACTCGGCCAAAAGCGGTCTGCGGTCTCTGGGAGAACAAGAGGTGGCCAGTGGGCACATTCCAGAGGCAGGACAAACACCAGAGGCGGTGCACATCCAACTTCTTTAAAGATGCTACATATTATTTACATTTACTGCAAGTAATGGTAAACTCCTGGTATGTCACCACTGACTGATTAAGAAAACCTGCTAAACTGAAATACTGATTTTACTGAGCTAAAAAAAAAAAAACATTTAAGAGCTACATGCTACTACATTTTTTTCATGTAACACAAACACACACAGGAACCGAGTGGTAGGTTATTGGAAGCAAGTCGGCTTACGTGCTAATGTGGAAAAATCTAATTATAATTCTACAACAAAGATGAACTGTTTGCTTAATCTGACACTGCGGCATCCATCTTGTGAAGAGGCTGCCTTTGTACTACTGTGTTTTTCGTTGACTAAGCAGAGCCAAGGCTGTCTTGCTTTGGCAAAAGGGAGCAGTTTTTGGTGCGTCATGCTGCACTTTAAGGCTATGAGGAGATTGTGGGGGCCAGAACGCTCCCTTACTTGGACTGTGTGAGAACTCCGATGACCTCAGCGTACAGGTCTGCAATGATGTGCACGTTGCCAGTGTTGGGGCCAGAGTACCTGTCAATCAAAGTCAGAAGAGAGAGCATCAGACTTGTGTGTGTGATGCACAATTAAGATACTGCAAAGCTGAAAACACAGACCAGCTGATGCAAGGTCATTTGCACACAGAATCGGAGTATACAAGTGTGTGTGTGTGTATCTGTGTTTAGATTTATGAGCGTGTGTACTTCCGAATGTGTGTGGGGGGGCAATATTGTATGTGTCCACAAAGAAAGAGTTGTTATATGTGCACGTGTGTGTATTTAAACGTTTTCAGTCAGTGTCGTCATTTATGAGAATATTTATGTGCCTTCATGCAAATCGGTGCAAGACGGTGTCAGTCAGTATTGGTGTGACAGGACACGTGCGTGTGTGTGTGTGTGTGTGTGTGTGTGTGTGTGTGTGTGTGTGTGTGTGTGTGTGTGTGTGTGTGTTTATGCGCGCATGTTGTTTATGCCCATGCTGGAGAATGCCAGTAAAGGTGTCTGTCTGGTATGAATGGAGGGCATTCTGGGAGCTGACATTAATGACGCACACAGCCCATAAACCCTCACGCACGTTAGCAATAAAACGGGCCCATCTGACTGCCCATAAAACAATGAATGGATCCCCGCTTTGCACTATGGGTGGCTACGCGTCAATGCAAGAGCGTGTGTGTGTGTGTGTGTGTGTGTGGGGGGGTGTGTGTGTGTGTGTAAGGCACAAATTAATTGGTAATTGAGCTTACATGTGACATAAAGGGACTGTGTGTGTGTGTGTGCTGGAAGGTGTACACTGTATCTGTTAGCCTCATTGTGTCTGTGCGTGTGCCAAGCTCATTTGTAATCAAGCTTATGTGATACAAAGGGACTGTGTGTGTGTGTGTGTGTGTGTGTGTGTGTGTGTGTGTGTGTAAAAAAGCGAATGAAGGTGGGCCCACACTTACCCCTCCCTGTGTTTAAAGTGCTTGAATGCCAGGTTCAGAACTTCATGTACTAAAGCATCTGGCACTGGATGCAGAGGGATCTGTGAAGGAGACGGAGAGAAACAAACACTGCACATCACACACAGCACACAGACAGACAGGCACGTCCTCCCAGACACACACCACGCACCTCCATCCATCACTACCTCCCTTCCTTCTTTCTTTTTTTTCTTCCTGAATCCTCCCATTTCCCCCTCTCCACCATACAAACATCCTGCTTCATTCATCCAACTTTTAATGCGCACTCCCTCGCTTCTATCTAATCCTCCCTTCCCCTGCCTGCCTCTCCCTCACACACACACACACACACACACACACACACACACACACACACACACACACACACACACACACACACACACACACACACACACACACACACACACACACACTCTCTCTCTCACTCTTCCCCTTTCTCGTTGGTCTGCCAAGCTAAGCTTAAGACTGCTAAACAGCCTGTTTAGGTCATGGAGTGTGCGGACATTATTCAGGCGTGGGTGAGAGGGAGAGAGGGATCCAAGACAAACTGGTTCCACTGGGGTCAGTAGGGTTCACACCGTGTGTGTGTGTGTGTGTGTGTGTGTGTTTTTTTTTTTTCATATATACATACATACATACATACATATATACACACACACATACATCCTTGACCTACATTTGGGATAAACACAAGAGTGTTACAATCATGACTACAGGCACAGCCTAGTTGGAAAGGTCGTGTTTGTGTGTCTCTTGTGCCTTTGTCTCTGATCACCTGACTAACAGGTACTGAGTATTTACATTCAGTACATACAGACATGTAGCATGGGACACAGAGAATTGCAGACAGTATAAAGACTAGTTGGAGTAAATGTGAACGTGTGTATGTGTGTGTATGTGCGTGCATGTGTAGATCTAATCTGGTGAAGTATATAATCTAAAGTCCCATCTGCTGTGGGAATGCGATGGGTGCAGATGGGTGTTCTACCCATGAGAGGAGAGGAGAGTGGGGAGGAGCAGAGGAGAGAAAAGCAGGAAGAGGGGAGGGGAGGAGAGAGGAAAAGAGGAGAGGAGAAAAGAGGAGAGGAGAGCAGGGTAGAACAGGGAGAAGAGAGGAGAGCAGGGGGCGGAGGAGAGTAGAGGACAGGATAAAAGAGGAGATGAAGAGAGGAGAGGGGAGAAGAGAGGAGAAGACAGGAAAGGACAGGACAGGAGAGAAGAGGAGAAGAAAGGACGGTACTGGGGGTAGGGTGGCGGCGAGAGGAGAGGAGAGGAGAGGGGGGCAGGGGGAGGTCAGTGCTCCTCTGAAGCCCAGGGAGGTCTGGGGAGGTATGTGCCGCTGGCGAGTCTGTGCCTGTCTGCAACACACAGGAAACTCCCTGATACGGCACGGAGCACCACACCTCCGCAACACACACACACACACACACACAGTCTCGTACTGCAGCATACCCTCTCATTTAGTCACTTTCTCCCACACACAAAACACACACTCTGCCTGCCTCCCTCATTAAAGCTCATTCTCTCTGGCAGGCATGGACACCAGTGTGTATAAACAGAGGCATACGGACATGGACATAATAGGCATATGGCTTCTCTGTCTCTCTCTCGCTTGCTTACACACACCCCCACACACACTTCTTTATGAATAATACTCACCTGTTTCAAAACTTCTACAGATACTAAACAGAAGATGAAGTCTATGGCCAGATCCCTCCGCTCCAGAAGGTAGTCTTTATCTCGATGCTGTTCATCCCTGAGTACACACAGACACATACATAAACACACACACACACACACACAAAAACTTAGAACCAGCTCTCTGACTTCAGCCTCATTAAACATGAAAAACATACTTCAGAGGTAGAGTTGGGAGGAGAGGACATGAAAGCAGTGTGTGTGTGTGTGTGTGTGTGTGTGTGTGTGTGTGTGTGTGTGTGTGTGTGTGTGTGTGTGTGTGTGTGTGTGTGTGTGTGTGTGTGGTCCAGAGATGAGAGACAGCGCAAGATGGTAGGGGAAAGGTAGGAAAACAAGCAAAAAGAGGGTGTGGAGGGGGAATGGTGCAGTTACAAAAGCATGAGACCGAGCAGAAGCTGAGAGAGAAAGGCGTCACATTGGACAGGAGTGTGAGAGTGGCAGAAGGATTAGCCAGGGGCATGAGTGAAATAGGACCGACACACACATGAACCAAAAGACACAGAGAGGCCTAGGGTGTGGACATGCAGAAAGAAAGGCGTGTGTGTGTGTGTGTGTGTGTGTGTGTGTGATGGCTAGGGGGAAGAGTGTGTGCAGATAGTGGAGGGATGTGAATGTGCACATGGTAACAGTATATTGTGGTGTCGATGTTAGTGTGTGTGTGTGTGTGTGTGTGTGTGTGTGTAGTGATGGGGGAGTAAAAGAAGAGGTCATACAGACTAGGAGAAAGTTCATAGTGTGTATCTGACAAAAGACCAGGAGAGAACAGAAACTGATGAATTGTGTGTGTGTGTGTGTGTGTGTGTGTGTGTGTGTGTGGTGCTGTGTGGGTGAGAAGAGCTGGTAAAACACTGGGGGAAAACCACAGGCATCTTGGGAGGCGGACTAGACTGGGTCGGGCCAGGCCTGGGAGCTCACCCTTTGGACTTGGTGCTGGAGCGCGGGCGGTACTCGTAGGACTCGTCCTCCGTGCCACTCTGCCGGCGGTACCAGTCGAACAGTGTGCGCAGCAGCGAGGGCAAACAGTGTTCCGCTATGGAGCTCATAGAGCTTATTAACTAGAGGGGGAGAGAGAGAGAGAGAGAGAGAGAGAGAGAGAGAGAGGGAGAGAGAGAGAAAGAGAAAGAGAGAGGGAGAGAGAGAGGGAGAGAGAGAGAGAGAAGGACAGAGAAAGAGGGAGAAAAAGAAAAAGATTTAACACTCATTTATTATATATTTATTATATCATTGTCACCAGTTTACATCATGACATGACAGAGAGACACAGAGAGAGTGAGAGAGATGAAGAGAGAGAACGAGGGAGCGAGAACAAGCAAGGGAGAGGTTGGGGAGGGGGGGGAGAAAGAGAGAATAAAAGAGAGGGAGACAAAGGCAGAAACAGGATAAGGGAGAGAGAAACATTAGATATAAGGGGTGCATAGGCAAAAATCAGACATCCGTCATTCTAAGCCAGGGGAAGAGTGACAATCCATCACAGTAGCTGTATGTAGCAGTGCAGGAGTGCCATCATACCACAGCAATCACAACAAGCAGACACGCCGTACTGGCCTGGAATAACCTGGAGGAGCTTGTTTTTCTGGAGTCTTCTGTTTCACAAGACTGTTATGGGAGCAAGGGGATGTGAGCAGCTTTTTAACAGCACAACCCTGGTGAACAGAAGGTCAAGCCTATGGCCATTGGCCAACCTGTCCCCCCCCCCCTCTTCCAGCTTCCAGCTTCCAGAGCCCTGGCTGGTCTTTGATAGATTTACAAGGGAGAAAACAAGAGAGAAAGAAGGGAGAAACAGGAGCGGGAGAGAGGGATGGAGGGAGAGAAGGAGGTAGAGAGAGAGAAATAGGGAAGGAAAAAAAAAACAGTGGCACAAAGGACAGGACGTGTGCAAGAGGCGTGAGTATTGAGTGTCACGCGCAAACACACACACACACACACACGACTCTGCGGAGTGAAGCAAGGCTCCATTGATCAGCAGTGGAGGGGGTGGTATTCAATGACATGGCTATAGAAAAATGAGCGCATCGTGCCCCTATCCAACATCCGTTTAGCCTTGGGTCTCTGACACACATACACCTCTGCTCAAATGCACACTTGTTCAAATCTTCACACACACACACACACACACACACACACACACACACACACACACACACACACACACACACACTTACACCAGCACTACGTCAACCAGCTCAGTTTTTGTCCAAATAGGTTTCTGAATCATACACGCGCACACATATGCACACACACACGCACACACACGCACACGCACAGCTCAGTTTACAGGGTAGTGTCCTCTGCATCCTTAAATATTCCATTCCGCGGGCCACGGCGGGCGGAAGCAGGACACATGAGGAGAGTAGGCTTGTGGGTGAGTTAAACAGGTCAGGCTCTCTCTCCCTCTCTCTCTCCCTCTCCTTTTCGCCCCCCCCCCCCCTTTTTTCTTTCCATTTCTCTCTCCTTTTCTCTCCCTCGCTCGACCTCCTTTTTTCTCTCTCTACTTCCCTTTCTCTCCCCCCTCTCCCTTTCTCTCAATCTCTCCATCTCCTTTTCTCTCCCTCTCTCTCGTTCCCTTTCTCAATCTCTCTACCGCCTTTTTCCTCCCTCTCTCTACCTCCCTTTCTCTCCCCCTCTCTCTCCCTTTCTCTCAATCTCTCCCTCTCTCTCTCGCTCCCTTTCTCAATCTCTCTACCTCCCTTTTTCTCCCTCTGTCTCTTCCCCTTCACCCCCCCCCCACTTCTCCCTCTTCCTCAGTCAACCTGCAGGGCTGCTGGCCTCATGCAGTGAGGTCACCAATGCTCTCTGACTCGCGTCCGTGTCGGCTGACGTCAGAGAAAGGCTTGCGTGCGAATGGGCACACACATACTCGCAGTGTGTACGCTCATGCCATGCAGGAGAGTAAAGAAAGCAGATTCCTTCAGGGGCATCCGTGTGTGTGTGTGTGTGTGTGTGTGTGTGTGTGTGTGTGTGTGTGTGTGTGTGTGTGTGTGTGTGTGTGTGCTGTATAGCTTGATTTAGAAACAAAAACTGAGCTGGTCAACATGGTGCTGTGTGTGTGTACTCCATCTGTGTGTGTGTGTGTGTGTACAACATCTGTCATGTAACTAGACAGCATATGCTAGCAGAGACTACAAGCTATTGGTAGTTGCTGAATAGATACATTTCCATTTACGTATTTGTGTGTGTGGACAGAGGGAGAGGGAGAGAGAGAGAGGGAGAGGGAGAGAGAGGCAGAAGAGCAAGAGCGAGAAGGATCCGTGTGAATGAGTGAGAAAGAGAAAGAGAGAGATGATCAGTGTGAATGAGTGAGTGTGAGAGCGAGTGTGTGTGTGTGTGTGGCAGGATGATGGATAACACTGGGCAGAGTTATGTAACTGCTCTTGCTGCCCTCCCGGCGCCAAGCAGACACACTCCAGCACCCTGCGCTGATTTACTGCTGAGGATGACACAGCGATTCTGCTGCTCTCTCTCCCCCCAAACACACACACACACACACACACTTAAAGTATGTCCACCAAGCTTGCCCACTAGTGAGCCCTCACACACACCTACAAGCCACTGGAATAGTTTGGCTGAACGATAAGCAAATGCAGAGGAAAATCTAGTTGCAACACACACACACACACCACAACACCCTACTGCAATCCTGGTGTGCCATCTCATTTTTGTGGGTTTGTGTATGTGTGTGAGAGAGAGTGTGACAGAGAGTGAGAAAAAAGGGAGATGGAGAAAGAGCTTGAGAGTGTGTGTGCATGTGTGTGTGAATTTCACACCAAAGGCACACTCTGCAAGAACAACATGTACAAGCTGACACAGCTCAACACACACACACACACACACACACACACACACACACACACACACACACACACACACCTAATAAAGGGCCAGGGGTGTATGGTGGGGCTGTGTGGTATCACAGTCAGAGTTGTATTGTGCTGATTTGAGCACTCTGCTACAGCTGCCATTGTCAAAGAGCCCTGCTCCAATCACAACGCAGCCAGCACTGTCCCAATGGAACCATGCGTCAGCGAGAGAGAGAGAGAGACAGAGAGAGAGAGAGAGAAAGAGAGAGACAGTGAGAGAGAGAGGGAGAGAGAGAGAGAGAGAAAGAGAGACAGACAGAGAGAGAGGGAGGGGATACAGATGTAGAGAGAGAGAAACAGAGGGAAATACAGATGGAGAGAGAGAGAGAAAGAGAGAGAGAGAGAGAGAGAGAGAGAGAGAGAGAGAGAGAGAGAGAGAGAGAGAGAGAGAGAGAGAGGGGGATGGAAAGATGTCCATGGAGGGTTTGAGAGCTGTAACTCACCTGATCAAACTGTGGATCTTCCCCTCTCTGCAGGGAACGGGACAACGGCTTCTCCTGGGGAAGACAGGGGAAAAAATAATAATTTTAATTTCTTTTCCAGCACACAATTAGCCACCTTTCCCATTAACAGCCCTTTTTTTACTTTCTGTCGTGTACTGTGATCTATGGCGCTTTATGACCCTTTATGATTTTCATTAACTGTACTTTGATCTTTTACACATTTACACATGCACCTCTGTGTGTAAAATGTGCTGTATAAATAAATGAGCCTAGCCTTGCCGTTCACTCAACACATCGGTGTGAACTCTCTAACGCACATGTGTGTGTGCTAATCACCACTACACACACCAACCCCACACCAACCCACAGGCTGCCCATCACCCACAGACAGGAAACGGTGTCAGATGCCCGCTGTGTGGCTTTTATACACATCTCCCAGTGTTTTTTAGCGAGTTCGGCTACTTTTTTTTTTGCTTTGGTCGCTTTTGGTGTGTACGTACAGATATTGTGTTACATCGCAGGTTCACATCGTGTTCAGTGAGAATACTGTGGGCCTATTAACTGTGGGGTAAAGTGAAGTACTTGCAAAGTTGCATAGGTGGAAGTGGGAATATGCTTACTGTGAATGGGGTGAATGCAGTGGCAGAGGTATTAGATTTCACCTATTAGCAGACTGGGCAACAGGTTGGTCTATGTGGGGAAAGATCTATCCATCACTGGACATACTGTACCCTGCTTTGGTGGGTGGGGTGTTTGTGTGTGTGTAATGGACAAATGGAGAAGTGATATTGGGAGAATGAGAGAGATATAGAGAAAGAGAAACGTTCGACGTTTAAAATCCTTTAATTGAAACATCACAAGGTCCAAGCGCCGACTACATGAAAGAAGAAGAGAAAGATAGAGAGAGATAGAGAGAGCAACAGAGGGAGAGAGAGAGAGAGAGAGAGAGAGAGAGAGAGAGAGAGAGAGAGAGAGAGAGAGAGAGAGAGAGAGAGATGGAAAGAGATACAAAAAGAAGCATGGCGAGAGAGACAGAGACAGAGCAGGAAAGAAGAGATTTAATACTCCTACACTTCCTTTCCAACATGCTTACAAATAGCCATTACGTGCCACATTCAAATCTCCCCACCCACGCCAGATTTAAATTGAAAATGCTTATTATAAAACAGACATCGTGTCTCTTCCTTCTTGTTTGGGCTTTTGGGTGTATTGGGTGATGACAGACGGATAGCTTTTAAAATGTGGCAAGAGTAGCACTTTACACAGGAAACAGAGAAAGCAAGGGAAAGAGAAATGAGAGAAAAGAAAAAAAGTGTGATGGGATGGAGGGATTAAAATAGCTGCAGAGGAGAGGGAGTGTCTGTGCCCTCTGCTCTCCCCCCCCCCCCAGACACCAGGGGGCTGCCCCACACACCCCCACACCAATCTGGGGAGTGAAATTCGGTGGAAGCGGCCAGGCATTCCAGGAAGACCAGGCCAGCATTCTGGGAAGTTCCAGAATCTGTGTGTGCGCACGTTTGTGTGTGTGTGCGCATGTGTGTGTGTGTTTGTGTGTGCTCACGTGTGTGTGTGTGTGTGTGTGTAGGTATTAACTTCAAATGTTAATTTCTTTCCACACTTTTCATCTGTCCAGTGAGGCTATCTGGAGGTGAAAAGGGAAGACAAACTTCCTGTAGTGATCCCAATTCCAGCCCAGTTCGATCAGCTCACTCAGTTTCATCACCTGACTCCCCAGCAGGCCCTGACTATGGCAAACCCACATCAATCCAGAAAAGACTCACAAATGTCCAGCTTGGCTGAGGACGGCTTTGGATGAAATGCGAATGTGTTACATGGTACATTCAACTTTTTAGAGAGTAAGCAAGAGAGTGCGGTCTTCTCTACTCAATCTAATGACTTTTATTGGACACGCACCCAAAGACAACAACTATCCTTGAGTTTGAGCATGTCTACGATTGGAACTCAGGTTGTCTGTCTGTCATCTTCTGGCCAAAGACACACAGAAACACCCGAATACACAGTCTAATGTAAGGCTGGGTGATATGGAAAAACAATTGATCATGATTTTCCTATTGTCCAATATCGAATTTATCACATTTCTTTTTCCCCTGACACTACCAGTCTGAGAGCTGCCCTCCCACTCCAGTTTTGTTCATTCTGCACATTTCTGCAGTGTAGACAATTAAATATGGCCGAGGCTGATCATCGTGATTGACCTTAATTTTACCACAATCACGATTTACAATCGTCTGATCGCCCACTGCTTGTCTAATCCACTTCATCACCCTCATCCCCCACCCACACACAGATCCACACACACAATTAACAGTGACCCAATTCAACAATGCGGATCTGGTTCTCTGGGTGAAGACCTTGCGACCTCAAACAAAGATGGCCACTACCAGTCTTGACTTAGGATCTAAGAACAACTGTCACGACTGAGAATCACAATAATAATCTGGAGCAGCAGGCTCTGTGGCGCTCACTGAATGCTCTACCCAGATATATGTAGGGAAATGCATCAATTGCATTCACGCACCATTTTGGAATTTTCTGAATATTATTTCAGCAACAGACCACATTATTGATACATGATGAAGTAGCAGGCCATTTTCTGACAAAAAAACAAAAACAAAACAAAAACAAAGTAACTAAGTTTTACAGAATTGGACCATATCCCTCAAAAACGTCACTGACCACGATCTGTCCAATGCCCGTATGACCCTTCACCGCTCTGTAAGAGCTTATGCAAAGTGATGTTTTTCCATTCATGTTAATAGGGGAGGGCAAAAAAAAGGTGTTACGCACCACCCTGCTCCCACCCCCAGAGACAACTTCCTGGTGTCCAGGAACTGTGACAGTCACCCACAGTCCAGTCCTGTGCTGATGTCCTGTCTGGCTGGGGGTCAGTGACACTCACCAATGGTTCGGCCATCACCACCTCGATCTTCTTCTCGGCCAGCACGGCGAACTCGGCGAAGAGGCTCTTGATGACGAACTCGCCCGGCTTGAGCTCGGGGTCGATGGTGATGGCGGACATGGCGGCGGCCGAGGGGGGGCAGGGGCCGGTGGGGGCCCCGCTGCTGTTGCCGAGGGCGACGGCGCGCTTCTCCCAGTGCTGGGGGGCCGAGGCGGGGGTGCTCGGGGGCCGCTGTCTACTCACCACGCTGCTGCTGCTGACCGGGGCCGAGGCTGGAGAGAGAGAGAGGGAGAGGGAGAGAGGGAAAGAAAGAGAGGGGAAAAAAGAGAGAGGGAGAGAAAGAGAGACAGAAAGAAAGAAAGAAAGGGGGGAAAGAGTGTGAGAGAGGGGGGTGAAGTGTGAGAGGGAGGCGGGTGGAGTGAGAGAGAGAGAGGGGGAGAGAGAGAGTAAAAGAGGTCAGTCACGTGCATATGTACCCATAAAAAAATAAAATGCAAATCCAAAATATGAATGCATCCGAGGTGATGTAGACATGAAACAGCCAGAAGGGGAAAAAACTGGAACGACAAGTACAGACTGCAGAGTTCAACAGCGTAGAAACTCTCTAACACACACACACACACACACACACACACACTAAATGTGCTATGCATTCGACACACACAAGCTGCTGAGCCCACTGTCTGGTGCAAGGCCCAATCTCCTGGGGCTACAGGCTGGTATGCTGGGACTCATGCACTCTATAGGTCCACAGCAGTATACACACACACACACACACACACACACGCACACACACACACACACACACGCACGCACGCTGTCACACACACACACACACACACACACATGCACGCTCTCTCACACACACACACACACACACACACACACACACACACACACACCTTGAGCAGAAGGTGCTTGCAGCTGAGTGAGAAACAGAAGCCCCTCATATTTACACAGGCTTCCTGGAAAAGCCCCCAGATACACATTCCAACTAAGGTCAGCTACATAACAAAGGGCTACGTGTGTGTGTGTGTGTGTGTGTGTGTGTGTGTAAAAAAGAGAAGAATAAAGAGTGTAAGCAAGTTCATGATAAACGTATATTTAAAGTGGTAAATTCTGATGTGTAAAGATAAGGGGGAGAACGTATGTTCTGTGTGTGTGTGTGTGTGTTTTACTGTAACATTACAGCCCTCGTTTGATCCGAGTGCTGTTTCGGCGTGTTGGTTTCCCTGGAAACGCTTGAAAACAAACGCCTCTCACTCTCCGAGAGGAGTACATTATTTCAGCACCGTCTCATTTCCTGTCCAGCAATAAAACAACTTCACACACACACACACACACACACACACACACACACACACAGGCACACAGGCATAGGCACACGCAGGCGAATATACACTTCAGACTGGTCAGATACGTGCAAAATTATCCATCTGTACACAAAACTATGGGTTCAAAAATGTGACAAGAAAACATTTATTAGCAGAGTATTGTGAAATTTCACAGAAACATCAGACTGGTAAAGGGGTCCGGTAGAGACTGATCCAGCTTAAACACGCGAGCACACACACACTCCCTTACACACACGCACACACCCTCACACCTTCTAGAAAACATTACAGCAAAGGGGACTATTTCCCCACCAGACAAACCCCACTTGAAGGGAGTGTTTTTGAACCTTCTTCAAAAGACAGAGTTCTGGAACAGATGTAAGATTCTTAAACTTTCACATTGCATTCTACAGATGGACATATTCTTCAGGAGATTCCTCGTCCCAGCAGTGTATTTTGTCTGTATTTTTAAAATACCGTATACCGGAATATTACCAAGTTTTAACACCGTGACCTACTACAGGTCACAGTGAGACATGCTGACATATTGTGACAGAATGCAAGAAAGTCCTTTTTTGCATCAATGTGAAAAGTTCTAAAGAAAGACAGCAAAATAGTAAATCCTTCACTGCTACTATTTTAGTGATCTGATTTATGGTGATTTGGGCCATGGCAGTAGGTATGGCCATCTTCACTCATCCTCTGCACCAGAGGAACCCCAGTGGGAGATGCATAACAGCACTTGCACCCAGTGTCACATTACATAGGACGAGCTGAGCCAGAAGGCCTCATCTGCACACTCAGTCACACACACTTACATACACACAACTCTCATTCACACACACATACACACGACTCATTCACACACACATACACACAACTCATTCACACACACTTACACACACGACTCTCATTCACACACACGACTCTCATTCACACACAGTTACATACACACTTACACACAGTTGTCCTCTCAAAATACACTCCGTCATGGACAAAACTACACCCTTTTTAAAACCACAC
>CM059276.1:14320889-14323389 GCA_030347295.1 Setipinna tenuifilis | reverse complement strand
CTCTCACACACACACACACACACACACACACACACACACACACACACACACACACACACACACACACACACTCTCTCTCTCTGCTGTCTCCCTCAAAGCAACCCAAGCGGTGGGGGCATGACTGCACAGCCTGCCTGACAGACAGCTCAGCCTCCTGCTGCGGTGCCCTCTTGCTCTGGTCAAGCCTGGCACACTCACTGCCAGCACAAACCCCAACCTCAAGGAATCTGCCCCGCCGATCTGAGATGAACAGGACTATGTAATGAATGTATGCATGAAAAGTGTATGCATGGATTGGTGTAGCATCACAGCCCCAACTAGGGAATGGCATAAAGATGATATACATGTTGTTAAACACACTGTGCATGGCATAGATAACTGAGTGTTTCTTCAAGTTTTTCAGGGCGAGGACCGCTTCCCCCCTTAAAAAAAACATCAACCCCCCATTGGAGGCTAACGGGCACCATGTATGTGAATGAATTGGTGCAGCATCACAGCCCTAACTAGGAAATGGCATGAAGATAATATACATGTTGTTTAAACACACTGTGCATACCACAGGTAGCTTAAGACACAAAAACATAATATTTTAATACAACTGCTTCTGGACCACTTGGGATTTCTTGCGAACCACCACACTTTGGTAAAAACACTGCTCCACCAGACCGACTGACTCCCAAGGCGGCCCCCCTGGGTTCAGCTGCACACCACACACTCCCACACACACACACACACCGCAAATGCCACTGGCAATTAAAACACAGACAAACATACCTTCGTAATGTAATATAATGCAATATAATCACATTGCCAACACATTCCCTCGTCTGTCTGTCTTGCTTGCACACACACACACACACACACGCATACACACACACACACACTGACATTCATACACGATAACAAAAACAAAAACAACCATGTCTAGTCTGACTCACTCGCTCACACACAACAGAGAGATAGTGGCATACTGAAAAACACAGAAAGCCAAACATGGGTTCATTTGCATTTATACACAGTCACAGTTACACACACACATATATTACACACACACACAGACACACACACAGACACACACACAGACACACACACAGATACACAGACACACACAGACAGACAGACACACACACACACACACACACACACACACACACACACACACACACACACAGACATACACCCCCGCAAACACACACATCATTACACACGATGACAGGGGCACATATTTCTCCTCAGCCGTTGGGAAATCAAACCTTCCCACAATCCCTAGCTCCAAATATTTGTCCCAACCCGCTGATGCTCTCTCTTCCTCCTCCTCCTCCCCCTCCTGGGGCGAAAGAGAGAGGGGAGATGGGGAGCCGCAGACAGAAGAAGAGAGAGAGAGAGAGAGAGTGAGAGACAGAGAAACAGAAAGAAAAGAGAGAGAGAGGTTGAGAAAGAGAGAGATAGAGAGAGAGATGTTGAGAAAGAGAGAAAGAAAGAAAGAAAGAAAGAAAGAGAGATAGAGAAGGAGAGAGAGAGAAAAAGAGAGATTGAGAGAGAGAGAGAGAGAGGGAGAGAGAGAGGTGCTGCAGCAAGATGCAAATGCATTTGCTGGTTTTATTAAAGTTTCCGGTAAAGCGTAATGAGAGTTGAATGCCTGCTTTGAGTTTCTCCACCACACTTCACTTCAAGTCTGCAGAGCTCTTGATCTCTCTCTCTCTCTCTCTCTCTCACACACACACACACACACACACAGTAAAGAGTAGAGTCTATCCCAACAGCTTTCTGCTTATGCAGTGGCAAAGGTGTTGATGATTCCCCCCTCTACACTTTCTGTCTCTTGCGTTTAGTCACACACACACACACACACACACACACACACACACACACACACACACACACACACACACACACACACACAAACAGTGAGTCTCTGATCTCTGCTGTATCACTCTCACTAACAACCTCACTGACTCACCCTCCCCTCACACACACACACACACACACACACACACACATACACTCACCAACACACCAGAGCTAATGAGGCCGCTGGCTATATCCCCCTGCCAAATGCTCTGCTGTTAACAAGGGCTGTGGGGAGTTAAAAGGGTGGGCTTGCCCGATATGACGCATTGGGCCCCAGCAGTCGTATGGAGTGTGATTGCACCTGTGTGTCACTCACACACACACACACACACACACACACACACACACACACACACACACACAACAAACACACTCTCTCTCTCTCTCTCTCTCTCACACACACACACACACACACACACACACACACACACACACACACACACACACACACCTGACACCTGCTGGAGTGTATGTGTGAAATGAGCTGTGAGCTGGAAAACGTATACATACACACTCTCATATAAACACATTACAAAGCAGACGGGGTCGGTGCACACGTGCATGCACACATGCACATGTACGCACACACACACACAGTACACACTCACATACACACTTACACACACACTAATAAATACATATTCTCAGA
>CM059276.1:14308389-14318389 GCA_030347295.1 Setipinna tenuifilis | reverse complement strand
CAGTCGTCACAGTCACTGTAGCCCAGAGCAGTCCAGAGGAGCCCAGGCCATCTCTCTGGTGAAACCCCAGCAGCGGCCAGCGTCCTTCAGCCTCAGCTCTCGTAAATAAGGCCTTGAGAGGCAGATGATTTCATCACGGCTTTTCCACGGAAAGAGAAGAAAATCTGTCAAACCTGCATCCAGAGCCATAACTCCTTAGCGAGTGATACAGTATTTCAACCTACTCCTGCAAAGTGACAATAAAACACACATTTCCTCACATATAATCTCGCCACTTTCGATCAGGGCGGACCAGCCCCATCAATGAAATCCAACTTTCCGTGACAAAACAGGTTGGAAATAACACGAGTGTGACTCTTGGGTTTGTCCCTCCTGCTGCTTGAAGAGGGACGCTCCCCTGTCCTGTGGCCCTCACTGAACCAATCAGAATCACAATCACAATCAGTTTTATTGATCTAGTATACTTACATATACAAAACATTTGACTCGTAAATGTTAGCCCTCTATACATTCAACATATAGACATGTAGTAGTAGTAGTGTGTATATACACACACACACACACACACACACACACACACACACACACACACTACAACAGTTAGGTCCGGTTGAACTATTTAGCACTTTCTGATTGGACTTTCTGATTCGGCTTTGTGTCAGCGGCTGAACCACACCTGTGAGGATATCCACAACCACCCTCACTCCCACTCGTGTTCTATTGCTTAAATATAAATACAATATACAATACAATACAACAGACAAGTAGAAGTACGTATATAGACTCATACAGTACAATAGAGACAACAACATACACCACACATGCCTATGTGGGTCAGCTTGCCTTAACTGTGTGGGGCCAAGGTGTGTTGTTGAACAATAACTTAATGACTCGGGGGTCAAAGGTGAACAGTCATCACAGTTTGGCAGGCATGCTTGACCCCTGGGACCCCCTGGACCCCCTGGACCCCCTGGTCATGGAAATCCTAATTATCCTGTGATGGAGGCTTAGGGGGAGAGTGATGGCCTCTCTGTCTGGATTACATGACGACTGGACTCACACCTGACCTCTCACTTCCACAGCCATAAACCCCCCACTGTAGGCCTTATTTGCAGGGGGGAGAGGGTTGTAGGGGGATCCTGCCCCCGCCCCCCCTCAAAAAAAGTCCACCTCAAAGTCCAGTCCAAAAAACACCCCCTAATAATCACATCACACATCACTGCCAGCACGCAAGGATTTGAACCCTAATGTTCAACCCAAAGTAACACACGCAACCCCCACACCCGCCCCTCAGTCTTTATCACCATGGTTACCAGGTTTCACACCACAAAAAGCAGGGTGACAGGTTTTGTCCCCCTCTGAGGGCTGAACTGTGGCGTGTCGTTGTCTGAGGTACGGCTCTTTCAGCGGTCTTCTCTAAACACACTTCAGGCCACTCCAGCGAGGGGTTAAAGAGGCGGTTATTTTTATTTTTTTGCCCCGTGATAAATGGCCTGAAGAAGGGTTGTGCGTGAGGTGCCATTCCTGCTCTCTTCTGGAGGCCATATGTAACCGCCCCCCCCCCCCGCGCACCGCACCGGTCAGCTCAGCCTGACACTGGCCACTCACCTCACAGGAGGCATCTCGCGTGACAAGGATTTGCTAAACAAAACAGCTGTTACACCAAATGTATCCGTGTCAAATTCAAACACGGGGCCACCGGTCAGGTTCGGTCAGGCCACGGTCAGGTTCTCTTTAGACGGCTGCCATTTTGTTTTGTTTCTTTTTCTGCCGTTTAAAGGTCTTGTTTTTTGGATTGTAATCGCACACCTGTTGTGAGGTGCACAAGGATATTTACGGATACTTTTAGTCAGGAGAAAAGTGTTGTGGCACACTACACTCAAAGCTTCAGTCTGGGCCACGTCTGGGATGCATCACCACACCACCTTCAGTAGGAAATACTGCCGCCTCCTACAGGGGGACCCTCAAGAGAACAAACTAGCACAATATGTGCAATTACACTAAATTATACTCAAATCCAAATTCCACACCTAAAGTAGCGTAAACATTTTCAAGAGCTGTTATAATATAAACAAAAAATGAAAGGAATGGCTCCTACAAAACTATTTATTTAACCAACGTTTTGGCTTGTGCTTTCGTCAGGGCCGTTCTTGATTTGTTTTCTTCTTGTGCGTTTCCAAGATGGCGGCGGTGGCGGCCCCATGGCCGGGGCCCCAGCATGCCTCATTAGGGCTGCAATAACAGGAAGTGGCCCGCTACTCAAGCTCCAGCTCCACGGCTCAGCGCGGGGAGCAGCAGCCACGCAACACACACCGGCCTGGACCCTGCCTCTGCCTCACCGAAACAGACCCAGCCCCCCAACACACACACATACATACACACGCACCAACACACACACACCAACACACATAAATACACACCAATACACACACAGACATACACACACACACACACCTACACACACACAAACACACACACACACACCTACACACACACACACACACACCAACACACCTACACACACACAGCTACACACACACACACACACACACACACACACCTACACACACAGCTACACACACACACACAGACACACACACACACACACACACACACACACACACGTTCTCGCTATTCCAAACAATTACCAGCTCAGCGGGCCGGAGCGCAGGACGTTTATGCTACCATTACAAACAATTACTGAGGACTTGTGACACGCTAACATTATCATTAGCCCCCGCAATTACCACCGAAAGCACTATCGCACAAGGACGCAGGGGCCATAACAGTAATATTGGGACATCATCCTTGCCAGGCCAACCACCATTATGCGTAATTACAGTAAGGGGATTATGAATCTATAAAAGCCACTGAAAACAATAAAGGGGTTTCATTATGAAATGGAAATCTAAAAGGAAGTCAGTTCAGTGTTGTAGCTGATAAGTGTGAATTAATATATAACTGGGGGTTGACATCATGGAAATGCTTTTTGAGGCCAGACGTGTTAAAAGACAACCTGTGATAGGCGGACAAATTTTTTGCTACTGATGGCCAGTTTGTAAACCAAAAAAAGAAAGAACAAAAAAAAAAGAAAAACAAAAAACAAGCCAGAACGATTCCAGACTTGCGAGAGGGCTCTCTGGGGTAGTTGTCAATCACAAATTGTTTTGAATTTGAAACAGATTTTTGCAGCATCCTGGCCCCTTATTGGCCAAACACAACACTGCCCTCCCATCCAACCGTCCAATCACATCGCGTCTCTTGCCAAGACCATCAGGCGTGTCCCACTGGGAGCTTGACTCTCCAGCTACTGACAGAACGAAGAACATGAAAGGCTCCGCCCCTTTCACGCCAAGCTGTCGAAACTCCGTGACACCTGACCAATAGGGCGCCTCTGAGTGATCCCGCCTCTGCCGCGCGCGGACTCGGACAGGAAATGAAATCCAGATGGATCCTCTGGAGGAAGGTGAACCGCACTGGCGCAGGGGATGGGGATGGGGGAGGGGGGTGGTCGTGTGTGTGTGTGTGTGTGTGTGTGTGTGTGTGTGTGTATGTGTCTGTGATGGTGGTGGTGGTGGTGGTGGGGGTGCAGGATTGAGGGGCTAACCAAAGCCAGGCGCCCTCCTCACAATGAGTGCCTTTTTGGGGCTCAGGGCAGCAGGGACCCTGGGGGGAGTAGGGAGTGGGGAGGGGTGGTGGTATAAAGATGGGGGTCAGAGAGGGTATGGGGCGGGAGAGAGAGGGAGAGAGGGAGTGGGGGGGGGCACAGGGCTAAAAACCTACCCAGGCAGTAGTCTGTATGTGCCACACTGACTCTCCACTGGCAGGGGGGCTGAACAGTCAGTGGACAGTGTGGGGGGGGGCGAAGGGGCAGATGTGTCAGTTCTGTGTCTGTCTCTTTGACAAGCACGACAAGTTAGCAAGTAGCCTGCTGGGGCTGGAATCACTGCTACTGATTATGGAATCAAAACAAAAAATAAAATAAATAAAAAAACAGAAAATAAAAGGCACTCATACACACACGGACAAAGAGGCAAAGAGGCCAACACACCAAAAATATACCAGAAAGACACACACACACACACACACACTCACACTCAGCCTCTCTCTCTCTCTCTCTATCTCATTCACACACACACACACACACAAAGAAATACACACACAGCGTCTGTCTCTCTCTCCCTCTCTCTCTCTCTCTCTCACACACACACACACAAAGAAATACACACAGACACACCCCCACAAAAACACACACACACACAAAGCCCTGAAGGGCAGTCGTTTCACAGGAACTTGCTGTTTATAAAAGGATCGATCTATTTCAGGAACAGTGGTGTCAGATGGAAACCATACAAGAATCCCGATCTATTGTTTCCTCTCCGCAGCCTGCGCTGGCGTGGGGACCTTCACACGGGGCCGGCTTACAGGCAGTTAGGAGGCCCAGTTCAGAGAGGCCGTGTTTATACTGTCCCCAAACACACACATAACTCACCTATAAAACTAGACGCTTTTTTCGTTTTTTTACTCTCCTCTCTATCTCTATATCTGTCTCGTTCAAGCACACACACACACACTGGTGTGCACGCACACACATATACAAACACACACACACACACACGCACACACCGAAGCACGCACGCACACGTACACACAGACACACACGCACGCACGCACATATGCACACATACACACACACACACACACACACACACACGCATGCAAATGCTGAATTCATCAGGTTAAATGGTCCCCCCATTAGGATATGTTTCATGAAGGGGCTGTTTTATGCCTCATGGCCGCCGGTCCACTACAGCACACACACACACACACACACACACACACACACACACACACACACACACACTGACAAGAGTTTAGGCCACACGATTTACGACTTTTTACCTCACAGGCTGACGGTCAGTCTTAGTCAGTCTCTCTCTCTCTCTGTTTTTACGTCTTCTTTTCGCCCTCATTTCTGTATGTCTTTCCACCTCTCTCTTTCTAATTATGTCTTTAATTCTCATTTATTTTTTTTCCTTTTATTCTACTTTTTCCTCATTTATTTTACTTTTGCCTTTCCATCTCTCTTTCTCTCTCCCTCTCTCTCCGTCTCTGTCTCTCTCTCTCTCCCACTCTCTCTCTCTCTCTCTCTCTCTCTCTCTCTCTCTCTCTCTCCTTTAATGAGCTGTAGTCCATGCTGCCAATGTATTGTCTGGTGGTCTGTGATCCGCATCAGCTGTGTGTGCTGGGAGAGGAGGAGAGGAGGAGAGGAGGAGAGGAGAAGCGAGGGAGCTCACAACGCTTCTGACAGATGCAACGTCTCCCCTCAGCATCTGTACAGACAGCTCACTTACATAGGGTGTGTGTGTGTGTGTGTGTGTGTGTGTGTGTGGGTGTGTGTGTGTGTGTATGTGTGTGGGCATATGTGTGTGTGCGTGTGTGCATGTGTGCGTGCGTATATGCATATGTGTGTGTGCGTGTTTGTGTGTGTGTGCGCGCACATGTGTGTGTGTATGAGTATGTGCATGTGTTAACATCTGTGCAGGCTAAACACATTCAAATTTCAAATGTGTAGAATAGTGTCAGTATGCCAATTCCCATTCTCTCTCTCTTTCCTTCTCTTCCTCTCCTTCGCTCTCTCCGTGTTTGATGGAAAGTGCGCGTGACAACTGAACCGAGGGAATTTGCATAATTAGTCCTAGGCATCATTTCTGTTTTGTTTTGGCTTTAAGACACAAATGACGAGCAATCTGGCTATGGTTTGTGCATGTAAGTGCATGTGCGTGTGTGTGTGTGTGTGTGTGTGTGTGTGTGTGTGTGTGTGTGTGTGTGTGTAAAAATGAGTATGATTGCACAGAGGGGGTGGTGTGTGTGTGTGTGTGTGTGCCTGCTATTGTTTCTGTTGTGTGTATTGTATTTTGTTTACATCTGCTGGATGGGTGCTAGTGCTCAGTGTGTGTGTGTGTGTGTGTGTGTGTGTGTGTGTGTGTGTGTGTGTGTGTGCGTGTGTGTACAGTGTGTGTGTGTGTGTGTGTACAGTGTGTGTGTGTGTGTGTGTGTGTGTGTGTGTGTGTACAGTGTGGTGTGTGTGTGTGTGTGTGTGTGTGTGTGTGTGTGTGTGTGTGTCTATGTGTGTGTCTGTGTGTGTGTTGTGGGCCAACGTGCATTTCCACGGAAGAGCTCATTTGCATTGGCTCAGGCTGGCTCTAAATGAACCCAGAGGCAAACAAGGAGAGGTCGTTTCCATAATTTGCATGCAAAACGTCTGAGTGTGTGTCTTAGTGCAAGTCTGAGTGTGATTCAGGGTCAGGGTCACGGACAGGCGATGGCCTCACCTCACCCGTGACCCCAACACACACACCACACACACACCTCTAACGATGAGGATGCTCCCACACTTTCATCACACGCATTCCATGGAAGGCCAACGGAGTCTGGCACACCATCGGCAAACAACGGCACAAACAATGACTGCGTTCACATGGTGAGATTGGTTTGGTTTGGGATTGGTTCACAACGGGTGGTCTGTCCCCCAAGTCCCTGTTCACATGCAGTTTGTCTAAGCGGATTCGGCGAGAGTTCCGGCCCTTTCCGCTACGCTAGGCGGGGGCGCTGTAGTCAACTTCTATCTTTCTATTATTATCTTTTAATACAAGGAACGTCTCTTCCACGCATAACTCTTGAACCACTCATCCGTTTGATCTCAAATTTGGACGGCGTCATCATAATATTACCAGTGTGTGCAGTACCGGGTTTCGTGTTGTTTGGGCAAAAAATGCCACAGATATCGGTCAAAACGTGCCGACCCAGCCATGACGACCCAGGCTGATAAGATTTACAATGCTAGCTGCTACAATGTTGGACATAACGCGACTAACGACACATAACTAAAATAATGGACATAACACGAGTAAACATTTGCCCACAACAAAGCTGCTACGTAGGTAAGATGTATCTTATCGTATACGCAACAGCAGACTACAGCACTGCACACATATGCCTACAGTGCATACAGACCACGCTTAGAGGAGACTGAACTTTTCACCTCTCATTCCGGTTATTATTCATAGCAAAACAGTGGCTAAAGAAAATCTTACAAGTCAGTCAGTGCAAATGTATTTACATAGCCTTCTCCTTTCACCTGATATTATTACCCACTTAAACAATAAGGTGGTCTAAACAAAAACGTAATACTCTGGCACATCTTCTATGGGCTCTGCACTGTTCCTACTAAATAAAGACAATAAACAAACTTTCTGGCGGCATACGAACATGGTGTTCCAGGAGTTTGACGCATTCGCGTACGTGTTGTGCATTCTGCTGTGTTAGAAAGTCTGTATGAAGGAACAAACTGCGTTTTTTATTTCGTTGATACATGCGCAATACATGAAAACCAATCCGATCCCGTTCACATGGCAGTCGAAGTGGTTTCGAAAGAGCCCCGGCCTGGAGTCGCAGGGGGATTAGGAAAACCAATTCCAATCCAAACCAATCTCCGTTCACATGAAGCTGGTTCGATCCCAAACCACTTCCAAGTGGTTTCGACTTGTCCATGTGAACGCACTCAATAGCTCATTCTCTGTTACATTCTTTGTCATAAACACACACACACACACACACACACACACACACAGACCCACAGACCCACACACACACAGACACACACACACACAGACACAGACACACACACACACACACACATACATACACATACACACACAGACAAAGGAAGAAACCAAGAAAGAAATTCAGAAACAGAGGGGGACATAAAGAGAGAGCAAGAGAAAGGGGGGTGGATGTGAAGACAAGAGACAGAAAGGGAGAAAGAGAGATTCCCACACACACATTCTCCTTGTGTCAAGTCAAAAACTACCTAACTGGAATTGACTTTTCCAGTTGGCCCATGGCTGCTCTCTGCTGCCCGTGGCTGGACCTCAGAGAGGCTGGCTGTGTCTGTGTCTGTGTCTGGCCTGGGGAAAACAGCCCCATCGCGGGCGTCAGGAGAGAAATGGCCCTTTCATCAGGAGCTGTTCGGACGAGGGCATGAAATGGACTGAAATGGACATGACCGCTCAGAGTCGGGTCAGGGCAGGGCCCAGCCAGGCAAATGCTAGCTCACGCCAAGGAGCATACGCAAATGCAGGCACACACTCGCAACACTCACGCTCTCACGCACTTACGCACACACACACACACACACACACACACATACACACACACACACATACACACACACACACATACACACACACACAGATACACACACACACACACACACACACACACACACACACACACACACACACACACACACACACACACGTACACATAAACACAGGGCAAAAGGTAAACAAAGCGTGACAATGAGGCAGATGAAAGTAGACAGACAGAGAAACAGACAGCAAAACACAGAGAGAAACAGACACATAGATAGACATAAACAGACAGAGACAGACAGACAGACAGACAGAGACAGATTGGTCTTGTAAGACTCATTTCAGGTCTTTCTGTTCGTGAGTTTGCAAAGATCCTTCAGATATATGTTGCTTGTGTGTGTGAGTGTGTGTATGTGAGTGTGTCTGTGACAGAGTGTGTGTGTGTGTGAGTGTGTGCATGTAAATGTGTGCATGTGAGACTACGCCTCCACAGCCAGAGTTCTGTCTGCAAGTCCTCCTGGTCCAGGACCCTCTGTATCCCCTATCCCACCGCTGGCCTAGCAACAGCACGCTGTCAATCAGCAGCCCATAGAAACCAACGATCCCGCCCCCACTCCCCCAACGCGACCACACCATTGGCTGAGCTGCGTTCATGCTGGTTTGCCATCGTTTCACAGTGGTCCTTGAAGAAGGGTCCAAGCCATTGCGGACAATTTGTGAACACACGCACACACATACACACACACACACTCAGACACATGCGCTTTCACAAACACGCACACACACACGCACACACACATGTATGCACACACTCAGACACATGCACTTTCACACACACACACACACACACACACACACACACACACACACACACACACACACACACAGTCTTCATGCAAATGTGACACTCGATCCACTTCTGTCAACCTCAGAGTAGCAGCCAATCGTCTGGCTGGACAGAGACGGAGCGGACCAATCAGCGGTGGTCCACAGACACGCACCACAGACAAAACACAAAGCAGCCCTACACAAACACATGGCTCTCCCTGGCCCGCCACTCTGTAATTCTCTGACCTTAAAGACAGCCCTTTGGCTGTGTTTACCATCAAACACACACACACACACACACACACACACACACACACACACACACACACACACACACACACACACACACACACACACAGGGCAGAATGACATGCTCCATGTTGCTGTCACCACTGACCACGAGCTGTTCGGTGAGGCACGTGTCTTAAACCACACACTTTTACACACACACACACACACACACACACACACACACACACACACACACACACACACATACACATACACACACACACACACGCACGCACTCTCTCTCTCTCTCTCTCTCTCTCTCTCTCTCTCTCACACACACACACACACAGACACACACACACACACGCCATGTGCATTGGCCTACACACACAATACTGAAAGATCAAGTATAACGTGATGATGCACCCTGGAGATTTTTAGCAAAACGAGAAGAAATACGTGTTAACATCATGGCGCCATTATTCCTGTGCAATCATCATTCCTGAAAACATTTACAGGCAGAGAGACAGACAGACAGTGTGAACCGCTTCAAGCATTACTGCATATTGTCTTTTTTAAAGAAGTATGTGTGTGTGGGTGTGTGTATGTGCATGTATGTGCGTGTGTATGTTTGTGTGTAAAAGCGCATTTGTCTGAGTGTATGCGCACGTGTGTGTGCGTGTGTATGTTTGTGTGTAAAAGCACATTTGTCTGAGTGTGAGTGTGTGTGAGTGCATGTGTGCATGTTTGTGTGTAAAAGCGCATTTGTCTGATTGTGTGTGTGT
>CM059276.1:14288389-14290889 GCA_030347295.1 Setipinna tenuifilis | reverse complement strand
GGGGGGGAGAAACAGGATTCAATTTGACACGGTTAACAGATCTTGTGAAACACAATTGGCTCTGTTTAGCATCCCACAGCACTACCCACATCCGCGAGGGGGGGTTTGGGGGGGGGGGGGGCAAGTTTCCTACAGAGGAAAAGAACCAAGAACAGGAACAAGAACTAATCTCCTCTCCCCCACCCCCCCCCTTTTCTTCTTCTTCTGTTTCTTCTACTTCTTCCTGCTTTTTATTCTGAAGCGGGGAACATTTTTTGGCACAACACCTTGACTCTTTAAAAAACACTGCCAACCTACAAAACAAGACCTAAAACAGACCTAAAACAGGTTCCGGCACAAACTCAAACTTTAAGGGGAAAAAAAGAGAGAGAGAGAGAAATAAATAAATAACTCCTCTATTATTAGCAGCAGACCTAAACAGGCTCCACGTTTCGTTCAGGATGTCCCAGTTCAGGACACAGGAGAGTGAAGAGGTGAGATCCATCACTGAGAAGAGGCGGTCTGTCTTAGCCCCGTTTGGCCCTGGGCCGGCCCCGTGCCGTGGATCATTTCAGAAGGGCCTCTGGAACGCTCCCAATGGGCCACCGAGGGGGATTGTGGGTAGCTGGTAGCTGATGACAGAGCGGAGGAGGAGAGTGTAGTGGTCGGTCTTTGGGCAATCCCAAAATCTGTCCCTCATTAACCTCCAGCGACCCTGGAGGGCCATCTGTTGCCGTGGTGACAACCCCACGACCGCGCTCATGCAGGGGTTCCTGCCTATGGATGGACGCACTGATGGGTCCTGCCTTCAGGCGAAGGGGGTGACTCTAAGATGTGTGTGTGTGTGTGTTTGTGTGTGTGTGTGTGTGTGTGTGTGCCTGGATTACACCTGTTGGTAATTACAGGAGGCCTTTAGGGTACCTACCTATACACACACACACACACACACACACACAAATCCCTCCTTCTCCTTATTTTGGCCCCCAACAGCCTGAGGGGGGTCAGTGTCATGCCTCGTAGTGATCAAGCATAGCCCCAACTCCCCCCCCCCCCCCACCATTTACTTACTCCCTCCTCAATCAACAACAAACTCTGCTCCACCCCCCTCCCCTCTTTACAGCTCTCTGACCAAAAATATCTGACCTCAGATCAGTTGCAGTGCCTCTTCAGTCCACAGCCACAGCTTATGGACCAACAGAGTGCCAGTGTGCCAACAGAGATATTATAGATGGTCTGATAAAAATTCATCAGTTTTATTTTGTTTATTGTTTCCTGAGGTCACTGTAATCATATGCTTTCCCTTAATCATACTCCAACTCCTAACCTTAACAAGATACAGTGTTTCAACAGATACTTTTCCGATAGTTTCAGCATCTGTAGACAGTTTCTAGAACCATCTATAGGATCACTGGGCACTGAGAAGTAGAAGTGGGGTTTTTTGGTTAAAACAAATACATGTGAAGGACAAAAGTTTGGATACATTTTCTCATTTAATGCGTTTTCTTCACTTTCATGACTATTTACACTGTAGATTTTGACTGAAGGCATTAAAAACTATAAAGGAACACATGTGGAATTATGTACTTAACAAAAAAAGCTAAGATTTAACACTTCAGTACATACTTACATACTTCCATATGTGTTCATTCACAGTTTTTGATGTCTTCAGTGAGAATTTACAATGTAAAATAGTCATGAAAATAAAGAAAACACAATTGAATGAGAAGGTGTGTCCAAACTATTTGGCCTGTACATGTACAGTATTTGAACGGTCCCCTACAGACCACCTACAGACAGACGCTCCAACATTAAATTAACCATAAATGTATGGCTTAAGGTTAGTGTCAGGGATGCGTGTGTTTGATTACGACAACGTTCAGTGAACGATTCCAAAAGCCCGAAGCGACGTGTCAACAGGCCTGTTGTGTAAACTCAGTGTAAGTCTGTAAGTATCTGCTGGTGGATTAACAGAAGTACAGAAGTGTTACGAAGGCTTGTGTGAGCCAGGGCCTTCCAGCGGGGAACAGCAAGCATGCCTGTCTGCCTCAGCTCAGCTGGTGTTGATTGTGTGCAGGGACAAACAACATGTTTGAGGAGGATGTCGAGAGCACTCGGAGGAAAGACGTTTTTAATCACGCCATCACAGGCGGGCCACTGACTGACTGAGCGGAGGTTTGTCTTCTTGCATCTTAATGTAAAAGTATACAAGTATATCTGGAATGGACACAGGGATGTCAGTGCAAACACACACACACACACGTGTGCGCACTCATGCACACACACACACACACATTTGCGCGAACACACACACACACACAGGTCAGAGACATTTGCGCACACACACACACATAAAATGCAAATTCACAAACACAAACACACACACACACACACACACACACACACACACACACACACAGACACACACACACACACACACACACACACACACACACACAGGTCAAAGACATTTGCACACACACAGACATAAAATGCAAATTCACACACACAAACACACACACAC
>CM059276.1:14280889-14283389 GCA_030347295.1 Setipinna tenuifilis | reverse complement strand
TACTGATACTAAATAAATAACCTGATGATGCCAAATCATTTCTCTTGATTCTCTCAGCCATATTTTGTGGCTGAGTGTCAACACCCTGCCAAGATGTTGATAAAATGCGTGCGTACCACTGCACTCAGACGTGTGAGTGTGTGTGTGTGTGTGTAAGATAGACAGAGAGAGAGGGGGGTAGAGAGGCGAGTGTGTGTGTGTGTGTGTGTGTGTGTGTGTGTGTGTGTGTGTGTGTGTGTGTGTGTGGCTAGCGGGGTGACTCACTGCTACAGTACGCTCCTGGAGCTACAGTAAGAGACAGGGGTCACGGGGTCACGAGACAGGACGCAGCACACACACACAGCTGATACACACAGCTGTACTGTATGTACATTACTCCTAGTGCTGTCTAGTACTGTCTCCTACTAGTACTACTAGTGCTAAACTAACATAACTAACAAACACTAAACCAACTCTCTCTCTCTCTCTCTCTGTCCCTATGCAGAAATACATATGTCTGTTGTGTCCCTACTTGGTGTCCTTTTACACCTCTGTTGCTCATGTCCTCCTTTTTTGTAAGTCGCTTTGGATAAAAGCGCCTGCCAAATGCAATGTAATGTAATGTAATGTAATGTAATGTAATGTAATGGGACAGGTATGACAGCAGAGAAAGAGGGAGCGAGGAAGGAAGAAAGAAAAACTGACGGAAGGAAGAAAGAAGGAAAGAAAGACTGAACTGAAAAGAGGGATTAAAAGACAGCAACACAAAAGAACAGAACAAAAAAAAGAAAAAAATAGAGAAGCCCTGACAGATAGCGCAGACTTCCACCAAGCAGGAATTTTCCATGTTTATTTTTTGGGGATATTTTCTGTCCACATTTTTTAACCGATCCGGATAAAATGTTGTGAGATGATAGCATGCATGTACAGTATGAGATTTCGAACAATCTGCAGGTATTTACGTTTCGTAAGGGAACCAATGTACCGATTTTCAACAACAAAAAAAGTCAGTCAGAATACCGACAATACTGTAAAAAAAAATTCAGAACAATACGCTGTTTATTTAGTGTTTTGGAGTTATTTTGCTAACAAATAGACAAAACGACGGGCGGACGGGCGGACAGATAAACGTGGGCAAAAACATAAGCTCCTAGTCGGAGGTAATAAAGAAGAGAAAAAACAGACGGACAGAAAGAATAAAAGCAAAAAAAAGGATTGAGCAAAAAAATGAACAAAAAGGGTGAAACAGAGAGGAAAAAAGGATTAGAAGACAAAACAAAAGAACAAAAGACGGAAAGAAAGAGAGAAAGAAAGAAGGAGATAGCGGAGGGTTGTGAAGGTAATGGGGCATTGATAAACAGGGGCCCTTGTCTTAGTCAGCCCTCAGGACACACTCACCACCACAGTGTGAAGAGGAGATGCCAGGGGCCCAGTGTGTGTGTGTGCGTGTGTGTGTGTGTGTGTGTGTGTCACTTGAGAGAGCCAAAGGGTGTGTGTGTTTGCGTGTGTGTGTGTGTGTGTGTGTGTGTGTGTGTGTGTTATTGACAGGGGCTATTTGTGTGTCCTAACACATGAAAGAGTCGAATGGTGTGAGTGCGTTATTGACAGCTCTTAAGTGTATTTTAATGTGAACCTAAAGGTGAATGTGTGTTTGTGATGTGTGTATGTCTGTATGTAAGTGTGTGTGTGTGTGTGTGTGTGTGTGTGTGTATGTTACTGGCAGTATTTGAGTGTGATTTATAGTAAACAAAAAGGTAAATGTGTGTGTGTGTGTGTGTGTGTGTGTGTGTGTGTGTGTGTGTGTGTGTGTGTGGTTCGTGGGAGTCTACCCCCTATACTTCCTCCCCTGGAGCTCAGCTCTACATCTCTTGACCACATGAAGGCCCTCTGAGCCTGATGTGTCTGTGTGTGTGTGTGTGTGTGTGTGTGTGTGTGTGTGTGTGTGTGAATCATTGTGAACCCAACAGTGAGTGATTTAGTGTGTGTCTGTGTGTCTGTGTGTGGATGTATGTTTTTGTGTGTAGGTGTGTGTGTGTGTGTGTGTGAGCATGTTGTCTGTCTGTGTAATTGTGTGTGTGTGTGTGTGTGTGTGTGTGTGTGTATGCATGTGTGCGTGCGTGTGTGTGAGTGAGTGCGTGCTTGTGTGTGAGTGCATGCTTGTGTGTGTGTGTGTGTGTGTGTGTGTGTGTGTGTGTCCGAGGGGCCTGAGGGGAGGGGGTGTGTGATGAAGGGATGTCCAGGACAGGTCAGCGAACGGCACAGACGACTGGCGGGGTCAACGCAGCACGTTTGTCAGGCTGCCCGCTCACCTTAAGGGTTATCTGTGTGTGTGTGTGTGTGTGTGTGTGTGTGTGTGTTCTTGCCTGAAAATGTGATGTAATATATGTATATGAAAAAGTCCATGTCTGTGTGTGTGTGTGAGTGTGTGTTCTTTATATGTGTATGATTTACTGCACATGCAGATGCACACACACACACACACACACACACACACACACACACACACAGACGGCAAACAAGG
>CM059276.1:14255889-14260889 GCA_030347295.1 Setipinna tenuifilis | reverse complement strand
TGCATATGTCAGAGAGGGGCACGCCCCTCAGTGATGCCCATGAGGCCGCCATACTGCGGGTGGAGTGCGCTCGAACACCCCGAGGTACTGTGGCGCCACTGTGCCTATAGGCATGCAATATGGCCCCCACTACCCACTTGGACAGCCTCTGCTTGGAAAGTGCCAAGCCCCGTCTTGGCCCCGTATGGCACAGAAACAGGGCGTCAGTCAGACGGAAGCCCTCTGTGCGGGACACATACACCCGCAGGGCACGCACAGGGCATAAAAGCTCAGATCTCTCCCCCTGATCCGCCTCAAACGCCGCCAGGCTAAGAGGCTGATTAGCAAAGGCAGAGGAGAGGGTCTTTGGTAAGAAGGAGGGGTTAGGCCACAGAGTGACCCCGCTGTCGCCAGGGTGCCAGCGCAGGCAGTCCCCACTAACCGACAGCGCGTGCAATTCCCCAACGCGCTTCGCTGACGTGATGGCCAGAAGGAATGCTGTCTTCATAGACATCCATGAGACATCCACCGTCAGCAGGGGCTCAAACGGTGCGTCGCAGAGAGCCTGCAGCACCAAAGGCAGATCCCATGTGCGCCCCCGGCTCTGCCGGGGGGGTCTCAGGCGAAGGGCACCCTTCAGGAAGCGAGCCACCAGTGGATGGGATCCCACCGTCCGCCCTTCGACCCTGGCATGCTGCGCAGAGATGGCAGCAGCGTACACCTTGATGGTGGAAGGCGTGAGCCCCTTGTCAAACAGCGACTGCAGGAACAGAAGGACGGTAGGCAGGGGGCAGCGCGTAGGCTCCACGCCCTGCGTCAGGCACCAAGTGGAGAACAGCTTCCACCTGTTGGCGTAGAGGGCATTGGTAGATGGTGCCCGAGAGCTGGCAATGGTGTCTGCCACTGCCGGCTCACACAAATCTAGCAAGGGTTCCGGCCCCTCAGGGGCCAAACCCAGCTGCAGCCTGGCCGGATCCGGGTGCCAGATCTGGCCCCCCAGCTGCGACAGAAGATCCCGCCTCACTGGCAGGCACCAGGGGTCTCCGTCCAGCAGCTGCAGTAGCTGCGGGAACCACACTCTCCCTGGCCACCGAGGGGCCACCAGTAGCAGTGTGTGGTGGTCCACCACGACCCTGTGGAGAGTCTGTACTAGAAGTGGCAATGGGGGGAATGCATAAAGCCGTTGCCTCGGCCACGCATGTGCCAATGCGTCCAGGCCTGGAGGGCTGGGGCCATGAAGACTGAACCACAGAGGGCAGTGAGTCGAGTCCTGGCATGCAAAGAGGTCCACCTCTGCCCTGCCGAAGCGTTCCCAGATGGCGAGCACCACCGCTGGGTTGAGCCTCCACTCGCCGGGGTCGGGGCCCCGGCAAGACAGCAGATCCGCGCCCCTGTTGGCGGTGCCTGGCAAATACACAGCCCGAAGACTGAGGAGATGATGATGGGCCCAAAGCAGCAGCCGCTGGGCCACTTGCAAGCACCGGAGGGACTTGGTGCCCCCCTGGTGGTTGATGTAGTACACCACCGTGTAGTTGTCGGTCCTCACCAGGACGTGTCTGCCGGCCAGGTCTGGGAGGAAGTGCTGTAGGCCGAGAAACCCAGCCTGTAGCTCCAACACATTGATGTGTTGCTGCTGCTGCTGAGAACTCCAGCAGCCCCTGGCCGTCCGGCACTGCCACACCGCCCCCCCCCCCCCATCCTTCCAGGGAGGGGTCCGTAGTGATGGCCTCCCGCCGGTAGCGGCTAAGGGGACACCCTGTGTAAAGTACGTCCTCCTTCTCCACGGACGGAGGAGTTTGTGGCAGGTGTGGGTAACCTTGACCAGCCTGTGCCCGTGCAGGGCCGGGTCGAGGCGAAGGTCGTTCAGCCACCGCTGAAGCAGACGTAGGTCCAGGAGCCCCAATGGAATGAGAGAGGAGGCAGCGGTGAGCATGCCGAGCAGGCGCTGGAAAGACTTCGGGGTGAGCGATCTGCCCCATCCGAAGTGGCCAAGCAGTTGGTGGACGTTGCGGATCCTGGCCTGAGAGGGGGTTGCCCTCAACGACCTTGAATCCAGGTGAATGCCCAGGAAGTTGGTCTCCTGGCAGGGCACCAACGAGCTCTTCCTGTAGTTGATCCTCAGCCCCAGTTCTGCGACATGCGAGAGCACAGTCGCAACGTCCGAGCGGGCCAGAGCCTCTGACCGTAAGCAGGTCAGCCAGTTGTCCAGGTAGGGCAAGATGCGCAAGCCCTGGGCCTGAAGCGGAGCCAGTGCCGCTGCCACACCCCGGGTGAAGACACGGGGAGCCAAAGCTATGACAAAGGGCAGGACATGGAACTCGTATGCCCGGCCCTCAAAGGCAAACCGGAGGAACTGCCTGTGGTGGGGTGCGATTGGGACGTGGAAGTACGCATCCTCCAGGTCGATCGTAGCGAACCAATCGCCCGCCTGGATGCGGTGCAACACCTCCACAGTGCGGAGCATGCGAAACCTCAGGACCTTCAGGTGGCAATTCAAAGACCTCAGGTCGAGGATTGGGTGGGTACTGCCGTCCTTCTTGACTCGGCCGGCAGGGACTGCGCCAACCAGGTCTGGCGACGGGTGATGGCGAGGAGAGACATCAGCTGACCGAGCTCCCGTGACGAATAGGCAAAGGCCTGGAGGGCAGCCTCGCACAGCTCCTGCGAGGCAGCGCCTGGTGGTTGCAGCGTCTGAGCAAGGGCCAACAGCGGATGGGACATGGAATTCCCAATACGGCCCATACGTGCCGCAGTGTCATAACTGCGGACGATAAGGTCGTCCGTAACGCGGCACTGCGTTCGGGGGAACCGGGCATTCGGCCGTAGAGCCTCGTTGGGCGAGAGCAGCTGGAGGCCATATGTAGGGGCGTCCTGCATCGCCGCCAGTGCCCTGCAGTCAGTGGGCAGGTGGGATTGGCGGCTGGGGTCCGCCCAGCACCGCTGCAGCTCCTCTATGTAAGGGGCTGAGGGTGGCACCTCCAACACGGCAGGCCGGGCCGAGCCCCTGAAAAAGGCACTTTGTTGAGGTTGGGCCACTGGGGTCGTGTCCAACCCCAGGCGGGCCAAGGCAGCCTTCAAGGCGGGCTGGATCGAGGGCCGCCCTGCCTCCGATGCTGCCACCGACGCCGCTGCCGCGTCATGGCTGGTGGCCTGGGAACCGGGCGGAGAGGTGGAGTCGTGGGCCTCAGAGCCGCCGCAGTCCATGCTCTCCGAAGCCTGGATTGACAGCACGTCCAGGCCGCGGGCACCAGAGGCCGGCGACAGCTGTGGCGGGGACGGCGAACATCCAGGCTGCCAGGCAGGCGGGGTATGCCCTTGGGCACTGCCACTCCGTGCAGGCTGGTGAAGAGACAGCAGCAGGGCCTTCGCCTCCTCCAGGTCTGCAGACATCTTGTCGACCCTCTGGACTAGGTCGACTGGGTGCTGTCCAGTGGCAGCGCAGGCAGAGCGTGTAGTCACTCCGGGCCTCGCTGCCGTAGCCCCCACCGCCTGCCCCCCCGTGACCAGGGGAGCGTCTGGTAGAGGGCCCACCATTGCCAGCCTGGCGGTCTGGGCCGCCCTACCCAGGCACATGCAGTCCGCGCAGGCCAGCTCAGTCAGCCCCTGCTGCAGGTGCTCGACCCCAGGCAGGAGGGGCATTCACGGTGGCCGTCCTCCGGCTCACGTGGGGCCCGGCCGGCGACGCAGCCGCTGAACATCTCCACAAGATGATATTGTAATTAGCCTAGGCGTGAACACCGGCTAGCAACAGTAGACGGGGCGGGTACACCCCAATAACAGCAGCAAGAAGTAAACGTTACCTTACGTTACATTACACTTAGCTGACGCTCTTATCAGAGCGACTTACTGGTATTTACAGGGTTTCAGTTACAGTCCCTGGAGCAGTGTGGGGTTAGATGCCTTGCTCAAGGGCATTTCAACCATGCGTAGGGTGTAAGAAAATAAGCAGTAAGCAAATAATCAGCCCAGGCGAGAACACCGGCTGGCAACAGTAAACGGGGCGGGCACACCCCCAATAACAGCAGTAAAAAAAGTCAATATAACAAGCGGCGGGCAGAACAGCGAGTAAACCCACTCGCAGTCGAAATTACAAGCGCGAGGGATCCCGCGTGAGCACCGGGGCTCGCGAACTCAGGTAAACCCCGCGGGTGAAAACAAAAAACACCCGTGATAGAAGACTAAGCGACGGTAGACACAAATACCGAGCTGCAGTAAGGCTAGTCGTCCGTGGGCAGAGACTGGCTGAAGCTAAATAAACAGAAACCAAAAGGCGCCTCGCGCCACAAACCGCCAACTCAAAGGAAACAAACGGCGAGAGCACCGTGTTGGCAGGCGGAAAAAAGACACAATAACAACTTACCTTTAACGGCACAAGTTAAATGTAGAACTAACGCTGAAACGTTCCTTGAGGGGTGCAAAAAGGCACAGCCTCAGCCGATAGGCAGCGAAACAAGCGTTAGCAGGAACTTGCAAACAACAACAACAACGAGAATAGTAAAATAACACAACGGTAAGCAGAGAACAGCGAGTAAACTCACTCGCAGGTGGAATTACAATCGCGAGAGGCCCAGCGTGAGCACCGGGTTCGCGGACTTAGGCTGAATGAAAACAACAAAAGATAGCCGTAATAATCTAGTTTAATAAACTGTAAACCAAGCGACGGAAATAACAAATACCGCGCTACAGTAGGGCCAGTCGTCCGTGAGCAGAGACTGCCTGAAGCTAAATACACAAACAGAAACCAAAAAGGCGCCGTGCGCCACAAACCGCAACCCAAAGGAAACAACGGCGAGAGCACCGTGTTGACAAGCGGTTAACAGGGAACAATAATAGCTTACCTTTAACAGCACAGTTAAAGTGTTGTATGCCCCCGCGGCGAGGACACCGCTTCGGTGGGCCAGATAGCTCCACGAGCGAGCTCACTCGTCTCGGAGGTTCCACAGCAAAATAATCCAAATCCAAATCCAATAAGAAATGTAGAACTAACGCTGAGAAACGTTTCTTGAGGGGTGCAAATGCAC
>CM059276.1:14230889-14243389 GCA_030347295.1 Setipinna tenuifilis | reverse complement strand
AATTCCACTACTTCCTCCATCCATATCTCTCTTCCTGTCTTTAAATAAACCACTTCACTTCTTTTAATAACCACGACAACACAATTGAGGCCAGAAACAATGATCCTATCCTGCACTATCCACAACAGACGAGGACGGGGTTAAGAGGGGACACGAACGAGGGGCGGTGGGGGGGCTGGTGGGGGGGGTGGGGGGGCAAAAGGACACGAGACGAGACAAAAGAGGACAGGGCTGGACATCTTCTCAATGCTCTGCTCCACTCCTTCACACTCGGCTAGACAGGCTGCCACATTATCACTCCCAAACAAATGAACACTGGAGCTATTTAAAGACAGGCTGAGCGAGGGAGAGCCGAGGATGGATCAGGATCCAGATTGTGCGCACACACATACACACACACGCGCGCGCACGCGCACACACACACACACACACACACACACACACACACACACACACACACACACACACACACACACACACACACACACACACACACACACCTCTCTCTCCCTCTCTCTTTCTCTGTTTTTCACTTTCTCACTTTCACTCTCACTCCCTTGCTCTCTCTCATACACACACACACACACACACACACACACACACACACCCATTAACACACCAAGTTGGACAGCTCAGCTCAGCAAGGAAACCCCTCCGTCTGGGGACTGTGAATGGTTGAGTCAAGGTCAGCAAGACTGAAATGATCTTATTTGGTCCAAGGGCCTGCAGCATGGACAGATTTATCGCAAAGGCATGGAAGACTAACTTCGGGATAGGCTGTGTGTGTGAGAGAGAGGGAAAGAGAGAGCGAGAGAGAATGTGTGTGTGTGTGTGTGTGTGTGTGTGTGTGTGTGTGTGTGTGTGTGTGTGTGTAAGAGAGAGAGAGAGAGAGAGAGAGAGATGAGAGAGTGTGTGTGTGTGTGTGTGTGTGTTTGTGTGTGTGAGAGAGAGAGCAAGAGAGAGAGATAGGGAAAGTGTGTGTGTGTGTGTGTGTGTGTGTGTGTGAGAGAGAGAGAGAGAGAGAGAGAGAGAGGCAGAGAGAGTTTGAGAGAGAGAGCGAGAGAGAGAGAGAGAGAGAGAGAGTTTGAGGGAGAGAGAGAGAGTTTGAAAGAGAGAGAGAGAGTGTGTGTATGTGTGTGTGTGTGCGTGCACGTGTGTGTGTGTGTGGTGCTTGTGCATTGTCCACATACATGCCACTCAAAAGGGGAAGGGAAGGGGAGGGAAGGGGAAGTGGGCAGCCAATGAAAGCAGACCTTTACGGCCCCCGTCCTGAACGCGATTGATGATTTCCTCCCCTTGACTGCTTCCCTTCACGTCCAATTAGGCCGAGTGTGAGTTTCAGACTTATGACTAAGCACGCCCAGGTCCACTGCCCCTATATATTTCTCCTGTCCCTCCTCTCACGGACCTCCTACGAGGCAGAAAAAAGTTGAAGGACACACACACACCCTACCCTGTTTGCCCTGCCTTTGCGCCATTTTGATATACGGTAGTTGGGGAAGTTCTCCCATTTTCTTTTCTTTTCTTTTTCTGTGTGCCAGTTCACCACCATTAGTGTTTTACATTTCTTACATGCGTCTTTACTGTTTTCTTTTTCCTCCTTTCTTCCCAGGAGGGACAGAAATAGGTGTATTTGTGTGTGTGTGTGTGTGTGTACGTGTGTGTGTGTGTGTGTGTGTGTGTGGCCAGCGGTGGCAGGATCTGGCATGCACATTTCAAGGCAGCCTCGGTGGCAGACCCATGTTTTCTCATGCAATGATGTGGTTCCTCTTTTCCTCCCTTTTTTCTCTTTTATATTTTACAACCAACACACACACACACACACACACACACAAACACACACACACCCACCCTTCCTCCGGTCTTACCACCACCACCACCACCACCACCATCCTCCAGGCTGTCCTACCCTCCATACACCTCCTTCATCTCTCCCACCATCCTGGGCAGGTCCCAGACATGGCCCTGGCAGCAACCTTTCCACCCCTCCGCCCACCCCTCCACCCATCAGCACCCCAGCCCACCCCACCCCACCCCAGCCTGGCCATCTCTCACCCCACCCGCCGACCCCCCCACACCCAGCCATCGCTTACCCCCCCACACACACACACACCCAGCCATCGCTTACCCCCCCCCACACACACACACCCAGCCATCGCTTACCCCCCCACACACACACACACCCAGCCGTCCCCCCCCACCCCCCTCCTTTCCCGCTTGGCAGCCAGGTCTCATGTGTCCCAGACACCATCAAAGGGCCCAGACCTCCACACGGGCCAGCCAACAACAACCTATTACACCTGACCACACACACTTACGGATGGCCACGCTCGTTTGTGTGTACAGCACTCCTGAACGCGCACACACGCAAGCACACACACACACACACACACACACACACACACACACACACACACACACACACACACACAGCGAACACATATATGCACACAACTTTAGCAAGGAAAATACACACACACCTACACAAACCAAAACACACACACACACACACACACACACACACACACACACACACACCACTGGCAAGAACACAAAAAAAGCCACACATATACAAAGTGGCACATTACACAAACAAAAACACACCTACACAAAATTAAAAGTAGGCATGCACCAAAACAAACCTATGTACACAAACACTGTCAGTTGGAGCACTACTGCCAAATATCAGACTTCTGACACAAGGTCTCTCTCTCTCTCTATTACACTTACACACACACACACACACACACACACACACACACACAAAAACAGACTCACGCACACAGACATACACACACACACCCAAGCGCATAGACACACTCAGACATACACACACACCCATGCGCACAGAGACACTCAGACATGCACACACACACACACACACACACACACACCCAAGCGCATAGACACACTCAGACATACTGTACACACACACCCCTTTCACATGCATAACTCAAATGAATGCAACGAGACAGTAGGATCTGCATTAATAGCCGGGAGAGGAAGGGGGGGGACGAGGGGGGGGTACACACAGTAAAAGGCTCGCAGCACCTTGTGTAACATAACACGACGAGGCCCAGCACCCCAGACCACCCAACCCAACCTGCCCCCAAAAACACATCCAGCCGCGATCCAGAAAAACACCCTGAAATTACAAGGGGAAATACCAGGCAATGACGGGCTAAAACCAGGGGCCCGGCCCAGTATTAGCTGGGCGCTATACAATACAGAGGGGCGGCACGGAGCGGGTCGGTCCCAAACTGGCCATTAGTACCAGTCCTGTGCAATAACAGGACGGAATTAGCCCTTCAGAACCCGGCCATTAGGCGAACATAAACACGGCAGATTACGCCGTGGGCTGCAATAATAATAATAATAATATCACGCAGCCATCATATTCCTCTCCAAACACACAGCCAGCGGGGGCCTTAATCGCATGTGCACATGGAGCCCCCCCCCCCCCCAAAACACACACACACACACACGGCCTATAGGCGGGATCCAATAACCTGCAGGCTGGCACAGCAGTAGCAGAAGTAGCAGTAGCAGTGGCAGCCATTGCTATTCGCTGATGACTTGTGACACGTCTCACCTGCACTTTTTCGCTCAAAAAAAAAGCTGCAAGTTGCCAGCGTTTGCAACATTCCACCATCTGATACGGAGCGTAATAACAAGCTGGCGCTGCAATCTGAGCCCTATGTTTAGCGGGCGGCCGACGAGATAGCACTTATGGAAACGTAAATGTGCATATGGCCCATTTATTATTATACGTGGGAAGGTTTGTGTGTGTGTGCGTGTGTGTGTTTTTTTTTTGGTAGTTTTTTTTTTTTTTTGCGCCCCCACCGAAAATAGAAAAAGTGGGAGGTGAGGAGCAGGCCGCTGCTAGTGTGGAGTCAGAGAGAGAGAGAGAGAGAGAGAGAGATAGAGAGATAGATAGAGAGAGAGAGAGAAAGAGAGAAAGAGAGAGAGAGCGAAAACAAGCACACACACACACACACACACACACACACACACACACACACACACACACACACACACACACACTATATGCTGATGCTTGTGTAAGCACTGACAGGAGTCTGTGCCTGGGTTCCCAATGTGCCTCCGGGACTGCGGTAACGAACGCTCAGGGCGACAGCAGCGCACCCTTAGAGGGTAGGGGTAGGGGTGGGGTAGGGGTGGGGTAGGGGTGGGGTAGGGGTAGGGGTAGGGTAGGGGTGGGGTAGGGTGAGGTGGGGTACGGTGGGGTGAGGATGAGATGGGGCGCAGAGGCGGCAGGGCGAATTGGGAAAGGGGGGGGGACCTCAGAATAGCCTGAGTACCTAAAGATGCGTGTCCCCACTCTGACGTCACAGATAGAGCCTATAGTGTGGGGACGGTGGGGATGGTGGGGGGAACGCATCAGTTTCTCTCTTGCTCGCTCTTTCTGTGAGTGTGGAGTTTCTGCTGTACGGTACACGGTGGGAAAGTAGGTTAGGGCCAGGCAGGCAGGCAGGCAGGCAGGGCTGCTAGCTCGGCTGCCGTTCTGTGCTGTTCTGTGAAGGTAAGCGCTTTTGGGGAGCCGTGGAAAGCGTGACGCTCGGATCCTCCCCTGTGTGGAAGCGGCCGGGGCAGAGGAGGGTTTAAAATAGAGCCTGACACAGAGACGGAGAGAGAGAGGGGGAGAGAGAGAGGGGGGGGAGAGGGGGAGAGGAGAGAGGGAGAGAGGGAGAGAGGGAGACTGAGCGAGAGAGAGAGAGAGAGAGAGAGAGAGGAAGAGAGAAAGAGAGACAGACAGAGAGAAAGACAAATAGAGAGAGGGAGAGACAGAGAGAGAGAGAGAGAGAGAGAGAGAGAGATAGAAAAAAAGGGGGGAGCTGGAGGAGGAGAGGATCATTGCTTCTTCTTGACAGAAAAGCATGCATACACAGTTGAGCGGAGGCGAAAGTACAAAAAAAGCTAAAAAAGAAAAAAGGCAAAGCATAACAGGCATATACATATTTATATATAGACAAACCCCATGAACCTCCCACAATGCTGTTCGTAGCAGCCACGAGTCACAACCAAAATGTGTATGTGTGCATGTATTTGTGTGTGTGTGTGTGTGTGTGTGTGTGTGTGTGTGTGCATGTGTGTGAGATGTAGCAGGTGGGCAGGGTTGAATCGATCTAGTGAACATATGCATGCATCTGACACACAGCCGTTCCCTGGTGTTATTTCAGTGTCATATAAAATCATCTAAGTTTCATACAGAGAAGCAACAATGTCTGACCTCCAGAACACCCTCATCTAACACACACACACACACACACACACGCACACATATACATCTGAACATGTAAGCACATTCCTTCACGTGTACACATATGTGCATGTGACTGTCTCAGCAGCAGGTTGGCAGGAAGTGTGTGTATCCATATGTGTGTGTGTGTGTGTGTGTGTGTGTGTGTGTGTGTGTGTAAGACAGACATATTTCTGAACTTCAGCTCCTGTGTCTAGTGCAAGGCCAGTAATCCTGAATCGAGTCCCGCCAACCCCCACCCCCCAACACCCCCACCCCCTCCATGAACACAACCCAAGCCTCGTGCTCCGAGCCATGGCAGGCACAACCTGCTGTTGTTGGGCTCAACCCTCCATCGCTCTCCCGTCTCTCCTCCAGAACCGCAGCCGACCCATCCATCCCCGCCCCCCCCCCCCCCCCCATCGCCCCCACCCCCGCTCCAGCTCAGGCGCCACCCACCGAGCCCAGACAAGAACCTGCTCCAGCCTGGCAGAACACGAGCAGAACCACCCACCGCGAAGCGAAGCTGGGCCCTCATCTTTGTTTTTTTGTTTTTTTTTCCTTTCCTCCCAGCTGGACCAGAACCGAATGGCAATGCTAACAGAGCGGATCAGACAGACAGACAGACAGACAGACAGACAGACATGGCTGCTCAGACAGAGCAGAAGAGAAGAGGAGAGGAGAGAAAAGAAGGGAAAAGAGGAGAGCAGAGAGGAGCGCAGGCTTTTCAGGACGCCCTTCGAAAAAAAGTCTCCATTCATTTCCAGTTAGCTCTTTTTTTCCCCCTTCACCTCCTCCACCTTTTCCTCCTCCTCCTCCTCCTCCTCCTCCTTTTCCTCCTCCAGTCTGGGGAAAACCACATTAGAGCGCAGGGAGGGTGCATGGAGGAGCGGCCCATGTGGTGGAGGGTGAGGGAGGCCATGTAAAACAAGGCTGGTGGGGGGGGGCTGGAGGGGAGGTTGGGGGGAGCCCAACCAACCAACACGTGCCTGGGCTAACTAGCGTCTCCGCTGAGCTCCGCTGGCTGGTGCTGCCTCTGGGAGCTGGTCATGCGTGCTGCCATGCACGTAGGGTGGCCAGCTGCCTGCTGGGTTTCTGTCGGTCTGTGTGTATGTGAGTCTGTGTGTGTGTGTGCGTGTGTGTGTGTGTGTGTGTGTGTGCGTGTGTGCGTGTGTGTGTGTGTGTGTGTGTGTGTGTGTGTGTGAGTCTGTGTATGTAAATGAGCTGGTGGGAATGGGTTGCAGTTGCTAATGTGTGACAGTGACTACGAGTCATGAATAATTAATCACTCTCTAAGTCTGTGTGTGTGTGTGTGTATGTGTGTGTGTGTGTGTCTTGTTGTCATTTGGTTGCATGTCTTAAGTTTGACTTTGTCATATACACTCCTCTCAGTATTACTACCAACCGCACTATGTAAGAACATGATACGGTCTCCCTGAGTGCAGGTGTGCGCATGTCTGTATGGGTGCTATTGCTCAACATGAGGCGAAAAAGCACATCACTTATCTTGTGCATGTGTGTGTTTGTCTGAGAGTGTGTCGTGAGTTTCCACAGACACAGTCATAAGCTGTGGAAATACACATCTGGCTGGCATTCATGCCTTCTGCGCTTTAGACATTTGTGTGTGTGTGTGAGTGTCTGTGTATGTGTGTGTGTGTGTGTGTATGTATGTGTGTTTGTGTTTAGGGATGTGGTGCTACTGTAATGAGCTAATGAGTGGAAAGGGATGTGGTGGTTGGTGTGTGTGTGTGTTGAGTGAGTGAGTATGTGTGTGTGTGTACGTGTATGTGTGCGAGCGTGTGTGTGTTTCTGCATGTGTGTTGTGTGTGTGTGTACGTGTAGCATGGCTGTGTGGCTGTGCATGCGTGTAGGATAGATCATTATTAAATGGCAAACACTAATGACCTGTCCTCAACTGCGTTGGTAACCTTTATTTTAAAGGTGAACCTCCCTCTATGGTCCAATTTGTGCATTTTACAACCCCACACTCCACCAAGCACCCAGCAACAGCGGTAACGGTCTAAACCTTTACAATCCTCACACCCCATCAGCAATGACGCATTACAGGCAGACAGCATCTGTGAGTATGCACGTGTGTGTGCGTGTGTGTGTGTCTGTGTGGTGTGTGTGTGTGTGATCTCAACTTTGCAGACACAACGTTAGAAAGGGGTGGAGTGCTAGAGGGTGCTCGCCTCCATGAAATCTCATCACATCCACGTTTCCGTGGTGACCAAAGGAGCTGATGATAAACACAGGCAGGAGAGATGGACATTTACAGGATTGACCTTCCTGTGCCATTATCCTTCTTTTTTGGGGGCTTTTGGGGTCTTTTTTTATTTGAACAGGATAGAAAAGGCAGACAGGAAATAAAAGGAACAAAGACCAGGAGAGTAGGATCAAAAAGTGACCCCGGCTGGACTCAAACCCTGGTCCTCATGGGCACATGGCCTCAAAGATGGTCACTCAGCTATCACTTACGCCACACTTCCACCCCCACCATCTTATTTTCCTCTCGGCCATCATCGGATGGTCAGTAACCCAGTCCTGATAGTTCACCAAGGGAACAGTAACAGACCTGTTGATGTGTAACTAAGAAAACTAAGACTAATAAACAGTTAAGCAATAACATAAAAAATGGTGATCCCAAATCAATTCGACTAAAGAGAAACTGATCTGGGGAGGGTTTCGTTCCCTGACCTTTATTTAAGTCACTCAAACTAGCCATCTCTCTGTGACATCTAAGCTGAGGTCAGCTATGGGCAGATGTTTCGCTTCAGTTTATTGACACAGCACTATTTCAAAAACCCATTCCCATCATTATCATAACACAACCCTGAGCCACGGTCCAAAAACAGCAAACCTATGGAAAGTGTGACAAGGTAAAAAACACACACACCCTCAGCCCAAGACCATATCCAAGGACAGCAGCGCTGACTCCACGATTGTGGAAACGGACAGGTCTCCCGGCCAATGGGAGAGCGGCCTGCCCACCGCAGTGGTCTACTGCACCCGGGTGACTCAGAGTAAAATCACAGCGCAGCAGGGCCACGGGGTCGAACAAAAACCACATCCAGGGCTGCAGGAAATGACATCTGCAAAAGCGGTGGCGCAGGGGCTGATTTTTTTTTTTTTTTTTACTGTCAAACAAAGCCGGAGAAATTTAGGAAAAAACCTTGAATGACGGTCACAGTTCCTGACAGCCTAAGCAGAAAAAGGTTCCAGGGATGTTTTATTTGTGTGTCATTCCTGAAAACATGGGAGGTGGGCAGACACAGCCCATACTGTGAGAGCGAGAAAGAAACACTCAGTGGGAGTTCAAAAACAAAAAACATGGAGAAAAGAATGGAAATGAATATTTGCGTGCACGGAAAAGTGTGGAACAAGACACTGTGTTTTCTTATGGTCAGAACCGCAGCTCTGCCCCATGCAAGGTACAGCTGATCCCCCTAACTAAAATCAGAACCACACAGCCGAAGACGAAAACATTAGAAAGTGTGATTTGGCTTTCTTGGAACACTGTTTCTTGTCAGACATTGAAACTGCATACAGAAGGGAGGTTTATGTGAGTGTGAGAGTGAGTGTTTGTGTGTGTGTGTGTGTGTGTGTGAGAGAGAGAGAGAGAGAGAGAGAGAGAGAGAGAGAGAGAGAGAGAGAGAGAGAGAGAGAGAGAGAGAGAGAGAGAGAGAGAGAGAGAGAGAGAGAGAGAATGTGTGTGTAGCCAACTGTCAACACAGCATTCTTAACATAATGCCTTTGTCAATGTATTCATTGTACAAAACTACATAGTTAGCATAGAAACTGCAGACTGTATAATCACACAATCAAGTAATAACTGAATATACTTATGTAATAATGTTCACCAGAGTGTGAATTACCCCTTTATAATTGGAAGGTGCTATATTTTAGGGGGAGTTAATAGTGCCGTTAATATATTGATAGCCCCCCCCAACCCTGATATTTTTTGTCTCTTTGGGGGTACTGGGTCTTGATCAGGCGATACCATACCCCCCAGTACATCCTGTAATTGGACCTATGATGATGTTCACATGAGAAACCCCCATCACCTCAACAAGGTGACAGGTCACAGGGTATGAGGCTTACATTAGATGACTGGGGGGGGAAGGGTGGGTGGGGTGGGCGGGTTAATAGTGTTTGGATTGTGACTGCAAATGCCCTTACTGGTTTTGTGCCAGGCAACCCGGTGCCAGGACCCCCTCTATGTCAGGACAGCGCTGCAGGTTGGTCAGCTCCAGCATGTCCACCTTGATGTCGGTTGTGTGGCCTGGCAACGTGGGCAGGGCAGACAGTATTTTCTCCACAAGGTTATCACCGTGGTGACCAACAGCTCCTGGAGTGAAAGAAAAGCCATGTCACAATCTTGGAACCATTTTATCTCCAACATTACAGTAACTGTCGAGATGTGCCTTAATGCACTTGTCTATAGATTGAGCTACTGGTTTTCTTAATTTACAGCACAGAATTGTTGCACAAGGTATAATGTAATGTAATGATCCTGTTAAGGATTGATTAACCTTTATTTCCATGTTTCAAGCGTCTAAAACACTCACTGGAAAGACTAGATTACACAGCTTCATGATATAGGAATACATGAGGAGTGCACCTGTTAGATCCAAAGTCCTGTCTATGAAGACAATAGATGCTTTATTGGGAGCTGTCTTTCTTCTGTTTTTGGCTTGTGGATGATTGGCCAGTTCCCCCGCGATGAGACGGCTCATGGGTCCAACGGCGAAGCTCTCTTCACGAGTGTTGGTGCATTCAAACATGGTGTTTAGCGCTGAGGCAAGTGATTTGATTTGCAATTGCAGCTGTGGTGGCAGAGACTGCGTGTCCACGTCAAGCAGACTGCTAAATTTCCTCTTCTCGGGACGTTTTCGATTGATGGCTTCGAGGTCACAAGGGAGCAAGGGAAACAGCTGAGAGAACACAGGTGAGAGGATGAACTGCTGTGACAGAGAAGCGAAGACAACGGGTGCATGCATCACCTCGGCGGTGTAGTTCATGTCGCCCATCCACTCACACAGTTTCTCCTCGAATTGCTCAAACACTGGATTACCCGCTAGTTCCGTGTTGACATTATTAGCAAGGAGATGAACAGAGTGAGGAACGGCTGTGAAGACAACACAGTACTGAAAATGGCTCATGGAAATGATGTCTTTAATGATGTCCGCTGTTCTTCCCTTTAGGAGCGTGCTAACTACGAACACAGCCTTCGGTTCGTTATTTCCCCCAGCTTCGAAGCTAGAGAACTGCTTAATGTTACGTGCTCCAGCCTCTAATAAACTGGTTGCTCCACCATTCCAATGAAGGCTCTCGCTACAACTGTCATCCATGAAAACAACAGCTTTCTTTACCTTTGACAGCACCTTTTCCCACATTAAACCCGGAAAACAAGTAAAGCCTTCCATCGTCAACATCTTTAGCGAAGCAATGCTTGTTCAGACCGCTGTAAACAATGAAAATACGAGTAAACAGTTCAGTGATGCACAAGTTTCATTTCACAACATAAACACATGTGAGTCTCCTAGAGGTGACGTGGCATCAGGCGTCGCGACAGATAAACGTCACAACATTCCGCTCTAGCCGGCATCCAGCTGGTTGGGAGCTTTTGATTTAAGCATGCGTTTTCCAATGCAGCATACTGTTTTAATATAAATATTTAAAAAAACAACACCTAAATAACTCTTAAGTAATTCACATAAACTGGCAAAATAGTTTTTCCCAGTCTATTCGAATCATTCTACTTGCTCAAGAAATGTATTGAAAAAATAATCTTTTAGAAACTTAAATATGTATTAAATAAACTCGTGGATATATGTTGGGTTTATAAGCATGTTGTACAATTAGATATTGTACTTTTGAGTATCGCTCGAGGCAGTTGTAAAGATGACAAACTTCTGTGAACTTCCTGTGATCATAACCGTGGGGTCGTCCACTGTCGGGTGAAAGGTGAACTTTGTGTTCCATAGAAACGTGTTAAATCCCCGTTGACAACGTTGTCTAACAGCTGGAACTTGCCTCGATCAAGTACAGGCATCAAGAAGGACATTTTCCGAAAACCGATTGGTGAAAGCGTGATTTAATTAAACATATTTGAGTCATCTGTCAGTTTATTTTTGTTGGGTTCATATGATTGAGCTTTATAATGTCCACGGAAGAGACGGAAAAAAACACTGATGGTGGTGGTGTGGATGAGGAAGAGTGGCTATATGGAGGTGAGATGCGTTATCTCACCATTAACTTGATTTAAAAAAAAGTACACTCGCTTGTTACTATTTGTCTTCATGTCCCTTAGCTCTAATATTAGGGATGATAAGATTTTGTCTTATGTCAGCTAATCAGGCATCTCATTTATTGGGATACAGGTTGGCGTTAGCTAGCTTCACATAGCAACCTGATGACTTAGCAAGGAGAGCCTCGACTGCACAGTAAAACAGGTGTTAACGTCACTTTTTGAAAAGAGTCAGTTTGACAGACTGATGACACTGTTTTACAACGGGGAACCTCAGTCTTTGAAGTACCTATATTGCTCAATATTGCCATTATAGTGATTTATTGAGTTTTAATAATTATTATTTTATGACCTAATAATTGACGAATATCTTTTAATAACACTTATGACGAGTGACTGTTAATGACCATGACATAGATTTATTTAGTTCTCCATATGTTTGTCTATTCATTGCCAGGACAGATTTGATATAACTGTTATGACTGTCATTTACTGAATAGCCTACTCTTTATTGTTCTGGACAGATGAAGAAGAAGAAGAACAGAATGACAGGTATAAGTTTTACCTGTTACACTTCAAGGTTTGAAGTTTGTATGTGTCTTTTTTTCCTGCTTTGTATTTTGTGGGGTTTAATTTAATTGACCAACCAACTGATCACATGTTGAGAAAAAGTATCATATTTACTGTTACGGCAATATATGGATATTAATTCCATACTCATTAGTGGCCCTCACACACCTGAGACCCTCGTGTTATAGCCAATTACTTCCCATTTGTGTTGGCAGTGCTGTTCCCTGACATTGCAGAGACTGTCGTGTTAATTATGCGATGTGCATTACTTACTCTTATACATCAGTGGCGGTAAAGTGAACTTTTTTTTTTCCTTTTTAAACAAGAGCAAGCAGTGTACCGACTTGAAATAAGATGGGCTGACACATTTATTTCTCATTAGGGAAAAGCATGCTGCCTTAATGAAGCGTGTAGATTTAA
>CM059276.1:14220889-14223389 GCA_030347295.1 Setipinna tenuifilis | reverse complement strand
GAACAGTATTCTTGCCAGTTGATCTATTAGGTCAGGGAAGATGTGATGGTGACTGGCAGTAATCACACAGTCGGAACCGCAATCTGACTGCAATCCTTCATGCCACAACACCTGCTCACTTGGGGTGACTGACCAGCACTCTCCTCTATCCTCCCACATTACATTGCATTACACTTACCACATGCTTTTATCCAAAGCGGCTTACAAAAGGAGGCCATAATAAGCTAATAGAGGTGTGGAGGAACACAGAGTAAACAGACTACACACATACACTCAAGGAAATACATGTGCATTAAGTAAATTTCCTGGAGCAGGGACACTTCAGACACACACACACACACACACCCCCTACCAACGCAGACTTACACAAGCACAAGAGAATGACAGAGAACGACAGAGAAAAGTTTAGAGTGACGTCTCTTTGTGTGAGGAGAGGGTGACTGAGGTGCCCTGAGCTTGACACTGCCTGCATGCACTGCTCCCTGGGCGGTGTTGTCATGGCTGCCCCTTGCTCACACATGTGATGGGTTAAATGCAGAGGCTGAGTTTGGTTGTGTGCGCTGTGTGCTGTGGGATCACAGTGACAAATGGGATTTGCTTTCAACTTTTTAAACCTTCAACTATCCAGGCCACATCACTGGCATGCCCTATAGAGAGGCTGTATGGGATACCTGCAGAGTGTCACAGGCACCTAGAAAGTGACGTGTGTGTGTGTGTGTGTGTGTGTGTGTGTGTGTGTGTGTGTGTGTGTGTGTGTGTGTGTGTGTGTGTGTGTGTGTGCTCACTCACGTACACACACTCACACACCTATTTACTTACCAGCTCATACAAGCACAACACTCACTCACTCACTACACACATGCACACACACACGTGTGCACGCATGCACGCACACACACCACTCACTCACTCATACAAACACACATACACACACTTACTTACTTACACACGACTCCCTCACTTACACACACACATGCGCACACACACACATGCACACACACTCACAAAGACACACATGCTTCCAACAGCATAATCTGAGCCAGATTAGGTCCAGATGTGCCTTGAGTCATCTTCTCTGGGGCCCGGGTGGATGTTTAGTTATCCTGGGATTGGCCATCCATGAATATCTCCCACACCCCCTGCCCCCCCAACCCCCCAACCCCAAACCCCCACCCCACCCCAACCCCAAGGCAAATGGGGTGGTTGTTTTTAAATACCCCAACATAAAGACACAGAGAACCTTTCGACTGGGCCTGGGCTTGGGCTGGGGCCCGGGCCCCTAAGAAAAAACCTCCCAACTCAGCAGTCCAGCTCGCCGAGTGGAGTGTCCAGCTCTCGCTACAGTCATGTCCCCTAACGTACATGCACCTCACCTCACGCTGGCCAGTATTGTGTTTCATAACAAGGCACTCGGGCGGAGCGCACAGCACTTCAAACGCGTAAGGGTCGCTGCGTATGTAAAAGCACAAGAGCAAAGAACAATAAATAACGGCGGGTGGTGTAGAGAGGAGGGCTCGGGTTGAGACGGAGGTGAACACAGATGGGCCCAGACAGCTGTTGTAAGCGTGTGTGTGTGCGTGTATGAGTGTATGTGTGTGTGTGTGCGTGTGTGTGTGTGACTGTATGCGTGTTCGTGTGTGTGTGTGTGTGTGTGCGCGTGTGTGTATGGGTGTGTATGAAGTGTGTGTGCTTGTGTGAGTGTGTGTGCGAGTGTGTGTGTGCATGTGTGTGTGTGTGTGTCAGTGTAAGAGTATGCACGAACGCTTGCCTTGCCAGGTGCCTGTAACACTCTCCAGGTTTTCTATCAGGCGCTTGTCAGTCTCCGAGACTTCCTGCCCACTCTGTGTTGGTACACATGTGGGAGGGATAGAGAGACAGTAAGGGGGGAAGAAGAAAAAGAAGAACGAAGAACGAAAGTGAAGGGGTGGGGTGGAGAATAGAAGGAAAGTGAAAGTGTGTGTGCGTGTGTGTGTGCGTGCGTGTGTGTGTGTGTATGGGGTGGGGGGGGGGTAGAAGGAAATAGCCAAAGCTGCAGAGATCAGTGAATCCTCCCTGGGCTTCTTGCACAGCTGAGTGTCTGGCTGCTCTTCATCTTCAAAGTCTCTAAAATCAAGCCCCCCGTCCCAGGGATCCCAAAGACCCCCAGCCCCAACACACACACACACACTGTCATCCACACACACACACACACACACACACACACACACACACACGTGCATGTGTGTGCCGTCTGACCCATGCTGTTACCCCAAATGCAGCCATCACACACATCCTGACTGACCCCCCCCCCCAAATCTAGCCCTCCTTCTCACCCATCCTCCCCCTCAATTCCTTCTAGCTTGCTGGTCCTTTGGCTTTGAAGTGCCCGCTCTATCACTCTCCCCCCTTCTCTCTCTCTCCTCTCGCTCTCTACCTCTCTCTCTCGCTCTCTACCTCTCTCTAACGCTCTCTCTCTCCCCTTTCTCTCTCTGTCTCTCTCTCTGTCTCTCTCTGTCTCTCG
>CM059276.1:14205889-14213389 GCA_030347295.1 Setipinna tenuifilis | reverse complement strand
CCCCCTCCAGGTGCTCCCCCTCCCTCTCTGATCACGTCACTGGACAGGTGAGGCGAATCTTCCCTGCAGCGTGTGTGTGTGTGTGTGTGTGTGTGTGTGTGTGTGTGCGTGTGTGCCTGTACGACAAAATGTATGCTGCTGTGCATTTCTGTTGTTTTTGCAGCACAGTGTGTTTGTGCATATGTGCACCTGTACGACAAAAATGTGCATACTGCTGTGTGTTTCTGCTGTTCCTGCAGCACAATTGTGTGTGTGTGTGTGTGTGTCTGTCAGTTTGTCAAATGTTATATTAGAAGTTTATTTACATATAAGTGAGTGCATTGCTGTCTAACAGAAGACAGCAGTATACTGTAGGCAGTGTGGTATAGTGTGTGCAATTCATATCCCAGCATTACTGTAGCTGTGCATGTGACTTAAGTGTCAGGTACTTTTATGCAGAAAGGTTGACTGTGTGTGTGTGTGTGTGTGTGTGTGTGTGTGTGTGTGTGTGTGTGTGTGTGTGTGCATGTGTTTGTGTGTGTGTGCGTGCATGTGGTTGTGTGTGTGTGTGCATGTGTGTGTGTGTGCGTGCATGTGGTTGTGTGTGTGTGTGTGTGTGTGTGTGTGTGTGTGTGTGTGTGTGCAGGCTACTGCGCTACAAGAGTAGGAGATCCAGCGGCAGCCACAGCAGAGAAAGGGACAGAGAGCGAGACAGAGACAGAGAGCGCAGCCGCTCCCCCATCAGCAGGAGCTCACTCAGGCAAGACAAATGGACAGACAGACAGAGTCACAGACAGACAGACAGGCACAGTCACAGACAGATAGAGTCACAGACAGACATACCTGTGGACAGGTGAACAGAGGACTGTACACAAACTGAGGGACAGGCACACAGGTGGACAGATGGACAGACAGAGTCACAGACAAACATACCTGTGGACAGGTGAGCAGAGGAATGTCCACAGACTGAGGGACAGACACACAGGTGGATAGATGGACAGACAGACATACACAGGTAGAAAGACAAAGACGTAGAAAAACAAGGTGGACATGACAAATGGATGCGTGTATAGGTGGACAGACACAGCCAGGGCAGTGGACAGGTGAGTGGAGGAACAGATAAAGATCTGCAGGGATCGGCACACAGGTGGACAGTTGGACAGGACATCATACAATAAAACTACAAGTTCACGGACATACAGTAACACTACACATTCGTTGACAGATGTAGATGGACAGATAAACTTAAATGACTCAAATTAAATGTGCTAATATATGGACAGGCCCAGCTAGTCAGTCTGACAAAACCTGATGGTAAACGAGATTAAAACTATGATGGCAGCTCAAAATCAGAATCGTTTTGATTGGCCCACTTACAGATACTGTACAAGGAATTTGACTCTGGTAGATGTTGGCTGTCTATACATTAAACATATAGACATGTAGTAGTATACATTAAGTAGGCAAATAGAAATATACAGACACATTCTGTACAATAGAGACAACAATATGCATATAGGCACCTATGTACATAATATACAAGTAAGACCATCATATACAAGACAAGTAGACATTGGGGAGGGACATAAAGTGCACCTAATAGTGCAATGTAGTGTGCAAGACACATTTAGAATAATAAAGTATGCAGTGTGTTAATATAGTGTGCAAGATGCAAGTGACATAAGGATGATCATCAGACAATAATAATGAAGGCAGTTTGAACACACCATCCCTGCCATTGGAAAGAGAGAGAAAGAAAAGACAAATAGATGGAGAAAAAGACAGAAGCAACAATGTGTGATTTACCAGTTATGCAAAAGCATTTAGCGATGAGAAAGAGAGGTGGGGGGAGAGCGAGAGCGAGAAAGATGGGAGAGAGAGTGTGATGGGAGAGGGAGAAAGAGGGAGAAAGATGAGAGAGATAGGAGAAAGAGGTGGAAGACAGAAAGATGGGAGATGAGACAGAGACAGAGGAGTTGGCGGTGTTCTGCTGAGGCTCAGTCCCAGTGTCCTGTGGGCCCCGAGGAGTAGTGTGGAGGATCTGAAGCGGCGTCTCATCTGCTCTCTCTCATCAGGACGGTTCAGGACCTTCACTAACCATCCCTCCCAAAAATATTTATCTGGCCTCAGCATTTAGAGGGGAGTTTCAGAGAGTCTGGTAGACTCGCAGTCACTGACTGGAATGCTTAGGGGTTTGTGTGTGTGTGTGTGTCTGTGTGTGTGTGTCTGTCTGTCTGCATGTCTGTCTGTGGGTCTGTGTGTGTGTGTGTGTGTGTGTGTGTGTGTGTGTCTGTATGTTTGCAAGAGAGCACAAGTGGCAGGAGAATGTTTGTGTGTATGTGGGTGTGTTTGTAGGAACGGGAATAATGGTGTGTGTGTGTCTGTGTGTGTGTGTGTGTGTGTGTGTGTCTGAGTGTTTTATAATGCCTGCTCCATGGACTTCACTGACGCCACAGCTTATCTGACCAGAACAAAATGACATTTCAAAATAGCGCCCATGACCCTACCCCCACACACAGACACAGATGCATACACGCACACACACACTCACCTCATCCCTCCTCAATCTTCACACAGACACAGACACAGACACACACAGACACACACACACACCACCCCTCCATCTCCACACACACACACACACCCTCTCAACACACAGACACACACACACACACACACTCACTCACTCACTCACTCACTCACCTTAACCATCCACATCTGGAGTGGTGGCCAAATATGGCCAGAATGAGTCAGGCCTAGTTAGGCTGTTTGTGACTGCTTGCCCTCTGTTTATCAGACCCCATCCATCCCTCTCTCTCTCTTTCTCTCTCTCTACTTCTCCCTCCCTCCCAAAAATAACATCAACCAGTCCTCATCCTCCCTTCCCTCTGTCTCCGGCCCTCCCTAAGAAAATAGCCCAGTCGCCGATTCCCTGACACCCCCCCCCCCCCCCCCCCCCCCCGGACATCGTCCACAGCTGCTAGTAGAGTTACCCCTTTCACCACCCCCCCTCAGTCAGGCAGCCAAGGGGGGCTTGGGGTACCGACTGAGCATGCTCATATATGGGCTTCAATTAGTCGTCCATTCACAGTATTTTATTGTGGTGTCTTCTTCTCCTACCTTTTATGGATGGATGTTACTGTATGTATTTGTTGTTTGTCCTTGGGCTTTAGTGCCTCAAGGTCTCTGAAAAGTTTACGCAGTTCCTTTTTAGATTTTATCATCTCTGTTCTTATCTGGTCTGTTCCTTCCTCTCTCCATATTACCTCTGGAGAGGTTTTTTTTTTTTTTTAATTTGGTCTTTTTTTTTCTTAGCTGAAGTGAAATCTGTCCTACCGTATCTGTGTTCTCTCACCTTTCTCGCTTCTTGCGCTCTGGTGAGCTCTCTCACTTCCTCTCCTTTCGATAAAAAGAATGGCTCCTCTCACAGACCCAGACCCACTGCCAAGTCCAAACATCCTTTTAGGAGTTTTTTAGGAGTTTCCGTTTCTCAGAACTCTGCCAACCAGAGACTGTATAATTTATGAATTGTTTCCTTACCTCCTCCATATGCAAACACACACTCTCTCTCTCTCTCCCTCCCTCCCTCCCTCTCTCTCCCTCACCACACACACACACACACACACACACGCACACACACAACACACCTACTCACACCCCTTTCACAGAGTAATTTATGACTGGTCCTGAAGCAGTGCCCTGAGGTACACCTGCACTGGCCATTGGCCCACTGGGTCTGAGAGGCGCTATTGATTTTTACTCCTCTACTGTAGGAAGCATTCTCACCTCAATCAGGGGTCACGACCTTATGTGGAAAATGAGGACTTCTGTGGACCTCCCACTCCCACACTAGACTGGGCTATTATCCCCCAGCCCCATTAGTCAGTGTTTTTTGCATTATTAACATGTGTTTTATTGACAAAATTCATTCCATTCTGACGATGTCTTGATTAGGCTTTAATGGTTATTAGAGATGGGCCAGCTGGCTGGCTGGGTGGGTGGGGAGTAGGGGGTGGGCGGAGTGGTTTGGGGGGGAGCGTCGAGGCGGGTGTCGTTAAAGGGGTTGAGTTATTAGCGCCAGTAATTAGCGCGTCTCCTCCAAGCGGGCACTAATGAAGGTTCAGCCCCCCCGGGTGGGGGTGGGTGAGGGGGTGGGGGGCCAAGGCAGTGCCTGGCGCTGCCAACTCATCCAGCATTCATATTCGCAAACAGAGCCGCCATGTGCCTCGCCCTTCCCCTGCACTCATTTACCTCCCAACCCAATGCGAAAGGAGGGAGAAATGAGGGGAAAAAAAGGGTGGAGAGAGAGAGAAAAAGAAAAGGAGTGAATAGGGATGGAGAGATGTGAGAGAGCGGCAGACAGATGTAGGAGCTGGCTGGTCATGAAAGAGAGAGAAAGGGGAGGCGGAGGGAGAGATGGAAGGAGGGAGATAACGGCGCTCGGCACCCTCTGCCAGGGGTATTTATAGACGTGTGTGTGTGTGTGTGTGTGTGTGTGTGTGTGTGTGTGTGTGCTCGGAGCAGCACCTGTGGGAAAGGAGGCCTTTTTGGACCGCACTTCCCATCACCCCCCTGGCCTGCCTTTTTGGACCGCACTTCCCCCCACCCCCCCACCCCCCCCCCCCCCCACACACACACACACACACACACACGGGAAGCCTTCAATCGGAAGTGGGGCGGGGTGCCAGCCCCATGGATGACTGGACTCTTCTCGCCAATATCAGTAATGGATACCTTCTTTGTACGCGTGCGCACACACACACACACACACAGACATATGCATACACACACACACACACACAGCTGCCAGGTTAGCAGGCGCACGCTGTGCCTTGACAACGGTCCAGTCACATCAAACAAACGAGTATCGCCACACAGACTTGGAAGTTTTGGGAGAGAGAGAGAGCTCTTTGATCACGTAGCAGCCAGCCAGACCCACTTCCATCGCAAAAAACACTTAATTTGAATTTTTTCTCCTCACTCTTCTTCCGCTTTCTTTTTCGGTTCGGTGTGTCTTACCCCCCCCCCCCCCCCCTTCCGTCTTCCTTTTCCCCTTTCTTCTGTCAAGTTAAGCCTGCCGCTTTATCACTGGGGGGTTTTAATAGGCTCAGTGTGTGTTGGCTCCTGCAGGTAGGGTAGGCTGGGCTGGGCTGGGCTGGGCTGGGCTGGGATCCATGGAGGATAATAGGCGAGCCTTGTTTCTTTTGTCTCTGTATTTTTAGAGGGCCGTTATGTAACCTGGACAGGAGCTGGCTTGATTTTTTTTTGGAAGGCCTTGAGTGCTGTATGTTTTGTGTTATTCATTTACAACAAACACAAACACACACACAGGCATGCACAAACACACATACACACAAGCACACACACACACACACAATAGCACACACACATGTACACGTGCACACACACACAAGCACACACATACACACACATACACACGTGCACAGACACACGCACACACACACACACACACACACAAACAGGCATGATGCCAGGTTGTGTGTGTCAGAGTGACTGTGTCCTTTGGGAGCATGGGACTGCAAATGAACTCTTGGCAGATACAGAGGTGATGAATTTGAATCTGTGTTTCATGTGTTTGTTTGTGTTTGTGTGACTGACGGAGAACTGAGCATGTGCTAATGCATCACAGTAGGGATGTGTGTGTGTGTGTGTGTGTGTGTGTGTGTGTGTGTGTGTGTGTGTGTGTGTGGCTGTGTGGCTGTATCTGTGTGTGTGTGTGGGTGTGTGTGTGTGCGTGTGTGTGTGTGTGGCTGTGTGTGTGTGGCTGTATCTGTGTGTGTGTATTTGCTCCAACTGACTGTCTCACTCTTCCACCTCCAGGAGCCGCTCTGTAGGACGTTATGACACCCCCTCCGCCCCGCCCTTCCCATTCCCCCCAGGTATGTGTGTGTGTGTGTGTGTGTATGTGTAAGTGTGTATGTGTAAGTGTGTGTGTGTATGTGTATGTGTATGTGTGTGTATGTGTGTGTGTGTACATGTGTGTATATGTGTTTCTGTGTGTGTGTGTTTGTGTGTTTCAGTGTGTCTGTGTATGTGTGTTTCAGTGTGTCTGTGTATGTATGTGTGGCTCAATGCCACTCTCCTCTCCTGTCCTCTTCCTCTCCTCTTCCTCTCTCTCTGCCTTAACTTGTCCTCTCACCCTCCCAGGGAGACGTGTGCAATCAGAAATGGCCCCTGGACGTGGAGCTCAATCACTGTGACCTCCTGTAGCGGTGCTGGCCAGTAGAGGATAGGATACTGTAGGCGGGAAAGGACACAGAGAGGCTGTCACTCTGCTCTGGTGACTGTTCCCAGAACAGAGGCTTCAGGCCCCGTAGAAAAGCCAAAAAATTGAACAAAGGTTTTTTAGCTTTTTCTCCTGTGAGAGACCTTCACAGGGAACAAAAAAATAGATTGAGAAGAAAATTGAGTACCTTAACAGATTAAAGTTGAGGTTAAGCTGGACGTGGATTGACACAATAGCAGGGCTGGCTGAGTCAGTCACATCTGAGTCCAGTTTGGTCCAGTTAATAATAATAGTAAGTCCAGTCAGTATGTCCAGTCAAGAAGTTTAACAGGAGGTAAAATGCTCTCTTTCTTCTCAAACTCTACTTAGCACCCCGTATTTCTCCAGAGGAATCCTTTTTTGGGAGAAACACTTGAGCTGTGTTACGAGCTGATTTATTTCCCCTCAGACAAAGAAAAAAGACATTTTTCTCAGATTAGCTGTGAAATCTGGATAGTGTGTGTGTGTGTGTGTGTCCCGCTGTGTTGCCTGTTGCAACAGTGACAGCAAAGGGGATGAGGTACGTCTCTGGATCGGCCGAGAAAGTTTTCGATTGAAGAGATCCTCCAGCACCTGCTTTCACACTTCAGGGATCAGCCACATTTATTGTGAAAAGGTTGCACTGGGAATTGAAAAAAGGAGGTGACGCACTCTTGTTCGCACTGCTCTGAGAACAGTGGCGTGGCGGCCGTGCTGAAAATCTGGATGACGGTAATGGTGGGGACCTTCCAGGCCTGCAGCTCTTGAGACTGTTTCTGGAACAGTAGCGGACAGTTGTGGAATGTTGATTGGCGTCAGTCAGCCTTTTTTTCCCCTCCTGTGACCCTTTCTCTGGATCACTTGGCCACTGCTGTGAAATTTGGGTCATAATTCAGCCGCCTCACACTCACACTCACACTCACTGCTGCTGTGGTCAGTGGCCATGGTTTTTTGCAATGTGGATTGGGAATGAAAAGCTTATGAGACTGACCTTGGATCAGTGGGCGACAGGCTGACATCTGAGGGGTGACTCATGGCCTGACACTTAAGGGGCCTACCCATGGATCAGTGACCATTTCCTGTTTGTGTGTTGTGTTGAAATCTGGATTGAGATTCATGTCTTGTTTCTCTTGTGACAACCCGCCTGGTTAAGACGTCATGGTTGTGGACTGTCGATTTGGAGTCAGGGCTTGTCAGATGCTGAACACTGTTCCTGGATCATTGGCGATGATCGTGACAAACCAGATTGTGATTCA
>CM059276.1:14195889-14203389 GCA_030347295.1 Setipinna tenuifilis | reverse complement strand
GCCTGTGTGTGTGTGTGTGTGTGTGTGTGTGTGTGTGCGTATGTGTATATGTGTGTGTGTGTGTGTGTGTGTGTGTGTGTGTATGTGTATATATGTGTGTGTGTGTGTGTGGTGCAGTGTTTCCGGCCCCACCGGCTGTAGAGTCTCATGCGAGGGGAGAGCTGTGGTGGGCACCGCTTTGGTTTATCTCCTTCATTAGCGGATGGCCGGACACACAGTCACTGTTTATTTTCCAAAACTGTGTGTGAGGCACAGCCAGGTGGAAAAGACACCACACACATACACACACATAAACATTTCCCCCTGTCTTTTTTCCCTATCTTCATTTGTCTCTCTCTGTCTGTTTCTCTCTTTTGTCTATTTTTGTCTGTCTGTTTGACTTTTCTCTATCTTCATCCCTCTCTGTCTGTTTGTGTCTCTTCCTCGATCTATTTCTCTCTCCCTCTCTCTTTCTCTCTCTCTCCCCCTCTCTCTCTCTGTCCCTCTCCGTATCGCTCTGTCCCTCTCTCTTCATTTCCCTCTCTCTCTTCCTCTGTTTCTCACTCCCACACTCACTCTCTCTCTCTCCCTCCCTCTCTCTTCCTTTCCCTTTCTCACTCCTTCTCTAACTCTCACTCGCTCTCTCTATCTCTCCCCCTCTTTCTCTTCTTTTCTCACTCACTCTCTCTTGCTGCCTTGTGCCTCTATCTTCATCTCCTTCTCTCTGTCTGTCTGTCTGTCTGCCATCGCAGGTCTTTAAGTCCTGTGAAGAACTTTGCTTTTCTCACACAGAGCCACATTGAAATTCAATAAGGAGAATCTGATAGGAACGCCACCAAGCACACACTCACACACACACTCCCTCACACACTCCCACATCTCTCTCTCTCCTTCTCTCTCTCTCTCTCCTTCTCTCTCTCTCTCTCTCTCTCTCCCTCACTCCTGGGGGGATCGAAGCCTTGCTGTGCCTTTTCTTCCACATTATAATGGGGCCACATGAGCGGAGGGGAAAGTTATCCCCGTATAGATGGCGATAGCAGAGCCTTTGAGGGGCCTTTGATCACGCTCGTGTTCTGTGGGGGTTTTTTGGTGCCCTGACCGCTGGCATGTTTCTCATGTTTTGTAGTTTAAATAACAAAACACTCAAGAAAAGAAGAAAAAAAAAAAACCCAGATGGCGGTCCACCTGCAACTCTTGAGATATGCTGAGATGTTGTTGTTCTCTCTCCCATGATCCCCCCCCACCCCCCTCCCTCCCCCAGGTGTGTACCCACCGATGCTGGGGGGCATGACCTCCTGGCCTGGACTGCTGGACACCAGCAAGGCCTGGGAGCAGTTTGCCCGACGGGACGGAGGCCGGGAGAGGGAGAGGGAGCGGGAGAGAGAGAAGGAGAGGGAGAAGGAGCGAGACAAGGCCAGGGAGAGGGGCCACGAAAGAGAGCGGGAGCGGGAGCGGGAACGAGAGAGGGATAGAGAGAAGGAGAAGGAGAGGGAGAGAGAGAGGGAGCGCACCGTCTCCTCCCCACATCACCACAGGTGAGTCATGGATAAATGGCACAAGTGTGTGTTTATGTGTGTTTATGCATGCATGGGTGTGGGTGTGTGTTTATCTGAGGCCGTTTCTGGTGAAGGGACAAAGGTAACGGGGTGTGTTTGTGTGTGTGTGTGTGTGTGTGTGTGTGTGTGTGTGTGTGTGTGTTTTGTGATACTTGTGACATCTTTGGTGAATGGCAAAAGGTAATAGTAGGGGGAATTAAGTGAAAAATCGTTACGCGGTGGATAGAAGCGTGAAATTTGGTACAATTGTCCCTTGGGTGATCCTAAGACATCCTAGAAGGGGTGCCCAAAAAAATTTCAAACAGGAAGTGAGTTATTGAAGAAATTCAAAATGGCCGACCATACAATTAGCAGCTGATTCAAAACACACCACAAACAACCTCATAAAATCATGAAATTTGGTATATATGCTCTTTGGGTGACCTAAAGGCATCATGGAAAATTTGGCTCAAATATCTCAATCAGGAAGTGAGTTTTTGAACAATTTCAAAATGGCCGCCCATATAATTGGCAGCTGATTCCAAACCCATCAAAATGCACCACAACCAACCTCATTAAAGCATGAAATTTGGAGTATACACTCTTTTGGAGACCCTAAAACATCCTGGAAAATTTGTCTCAAAAATCTTAAGCAGGAAGTGAGTTTTTGAAGAAATCCAACATGGTTGCCCATATACTTTGCTGATTCAAAACCCACCAAAACCGGCCTCATAAAAGCATGACATTTGGACTGTATACTTTTTGTATGACCTTAAGACATCCTGGAAAATGAGTCCCAAAAATCTAAAACAGGATGTGAGTTTTTAAAGGAATCAGAAATGCCCACCCATACTATTGGAAGCTAACTGAAAGCCCACCAAAAAAAAAAAAAACTTAAAAAAGGGAAATGTGAAATGGCTACCTATGTCATTTGCCTAAAATAAGATATCATGCACTTCAAACTGACTATCTACAACTATAAACAAGCAATGAACTATGAAATGTATTTATTCACATGTTCCAGCACATTGGCATAATGCTGTACATGGTAACCCTGCATTCTTGCATCTACACTTTCGAGAGCACAGAGGTTCTGTTTTGCAGCCACATTTAAGCAGTTCTCTACAAACGTTGGCTGCCTCTGGTAAAAGTGCCCATAAAGGTGTCCAGCAATCATCTGTTTTGGTCCATCCATATTTGGCTGGAGTCACTGACTGAATAGCCTGCATACTTTTGGACCAAATGCTGGCTTGGTACACTGCTCGATTAGTATGCTGTAGCAGTGCAGCCTGTGTGGGAGGGATATTTTCCATTGTCAGACATTTTTGAGAAAACATGTCCTTCCTGAGATCATTGACTTTGTCCAGGTTAGTTGTCTTATCATAAAGAACACATGTGTACCTCTCCAACATTCCAAAATGTTGGATTTCTGGCTAAGCTGTTGAAAAGGACATGCAGTCATAGCAATAAAAGCATCTGTTACCTCTGGAAATGACTTCCATGCAGCCCACGCTGTCTTTTTGCCCTTGCACTGAAATTGAGAAGTTGTATCACAACCTGTGAATGTGTGGAAACCTGGTAGAGCTGCACATGTATCCTTCCCCAGGGTTTTGAAAAGATCGTTGATGTGTACTTCTTTAAAGTTTTGCCCCATACCAAAAGCAACCCACAAATCGACATATGGGTAGTTGTCAAGAAGCTGTCCAAAAACTCCAAGAAGAATAACTACAATGTCTGTGTCCACTGTCCAGAGGTGGACATCCCAGGTTCAGAAAGTAAAAATCCTGCCACATATTTGTTCCAGCCAATTCACTGAACCAGCTGATCCTAGGTAGATGAGATAATTATTGAAATCAGCTGTGTTGAGGGCACAGGCAGAAGCAATACATGGCAGGACTTTTACTTTCTCAGTCCGCTTTGTCCGCCTCTGCCACTGTCCTAACTACAATTCTCTGCACACCATTTTGCAGAGCATCTGTTATATGCAGGCATACCCTTGTGTCTGCCTCTTCATGGTCACACTCTGGGACTGAAGTGGATTGACCAGATGAGACAACATGTCTGCCTTTGGTGGCATATACTTGCTTTCCTTGCTCAAATTGTGTAGACCTGATGCTCTCAGCCAACATTTGAAAGAGTTCTTCCTTGTTCTTTGAGTCCTTCAGAAAATCAGAGAACTTGCGGGGAAGCTTTAGCCTGGGCACGCCCATACTTCCTGTGCCGCTGCATTTGCATTTCGCTTGCAAGTCAGTCTGGCCAAGCTCCCTGTCTACACCGTTTCTACATTAACAGAGAAACTGGGACCAAAAATCTAGCATTTCAGAAAGGCAATGACGCGGTATTTTAGCGACCGGAAATCTACCTCAGTCACTGTCAACATGGCGAACGTGGAGCAACGGCAAGATTTCAATGCAACTGTAGCTGCTGTTTTGGAAGAATTCAAAGAGAAGTTCTCTCTGAAAATAGAGCAAAGGTCAGCCCTTGAAGCATTCCTTACAGGAAAGGACGTTTTCGCAATGCTACCGACTGGCTTCGGTAAAAGTTTAATTTATCAGTTAGCCCCACTGGTTGCCAAGTCGATTCTCGTTGTTTGTATCAAGCAGTTTCTGTCGCTGCGTATACGTCAGAGGACAAAGGGGTGTGATTGGTCGAAGCTTCGTCCAGTAGCAAACACAGGCATTTCACACACGTGGGTTAAGCCCGCCCTCTGAGAAATGGGTTTACAACACAGCTTGGCCAGACCAATGTTCGCAGAGCATTGATAAGTCGCGTTAGCCAGGCTAGGGAAGCTTAGTTATTGCACCAACTTTCTGACGGATGCCTTGCCCCCGCTTTTGCCGTGTAGAATCTTTAAGACTGTTGTCTATATACACATCCCAAACCATGTCAAGCCTGTTGCATGTCTTCAGCTGATGCTTCATCCATGGCACAATGACCTCACTGGCATACTGACCAAAGGTGGATGCCTTATCAACAGGTAAAGAATACACAATGGCAGCCCCATCAATGATCTTGACATCAATCACGGAAGGCACACGCGAGTACGTTTCAGGAGCTATTAGTCCAAGCAGATCAGATTTCTGTGATGGCAAATTGAGTTTACCCTCTTTGTAGAGAGCAGGGGGATAAATGTTGTTTTAATGGGAAAAGAACTCATCCAAATCTCCATCTCTGAACTTACTTGCAATGTAAAGCACAGGGCGTAGCGTGTAGAACGTTAGTAAAAGCTTCCCTCTTGACACTTCAAGAACGCCCCTAGTCGGTTGACCGAGAGCCTAGGCTTTTCAGGCGACTGGCTAGAGCTTTCACCTCCTAATCCATGGTTACTGTGTGGTTGTGAGGTCGTGGATTCGAGCCCGGGCGTTTGCAGGGCTGGACTAGCGCAGATGACATCGGTTACACTAGCATGGACAGTAAATCCCGTCCCTTATAGCATCAAGAGGGGTTTACTCATAACACAGCTATTGTACCTGCTGGCTATTACTTGTGATAAATAAACAATTGAGAGTTTCCCAATACATATTATCAGTAGGGCTATGAATTTGTACATTTATATGTGTATGTGTGTGTGTGTGGTGGGGGGGTGGTGGTGGTGGTGGTGGGGGGGGGTGGGGGTGTTGTTAATGAGTTAGTAACTTAAATGGGTTGTTGCACTAAGTAAAAGTTATCTTGGCATCATAATTTTCAGGGTAGCATACTTAGTCTATATTGGCTAATGCTAGTGCTAACATTTACATAATATTATGACAATGAGTTGTGTCCCAATTTAAGGCTTTATCTCTGCTCATATGAACATTTTATCAATAAATTATTCTTTGAAAGTTAGAAATAAGTTCCTGTGGAAGTTTTTAAAGCTATATATGTATGTATTTAAAAAAAATTCCCCACTCAAATGAAGATCCATTTGAAAAGTCATCTTATTCAGACTGCTTTTTTAGCGTTTTTTTCCTCTTTAAAGCTGTATAAAAGTTCTGAAACATTATTTTATGTATGAAATTGCACATATTTATTGATGGCAGTCTATGTACATCACATGCAAAAAAACTAAATGGCAGAAGGAGCCAAAATATCCAAGCTATGTAACATTTTGTTATGTTTGGGTCGTTTTTGGCAGCCATCTTGGATTTTCCCTTTTAAAATGACCTTAATTGACTGAAAATTTTGGGCACCCCTTCTGAAATGATGAGATACATCCTAAAGAATATCTATACCAACTTTGGTGCTTCTATCCACCGCGTAACAATTTGGCCCTTTTTTGTTGATAATTCCCCCTACTATAATAGGCTTGTGAGTGTGTGCATGCATATATATGTGTGTGTGTGTGTGTGTGTGTGTGTGGTAATATACCATCATAAAGAGATTGAGAAAATCCTTTCATTGTGAGTTTGCATACCAAAGTACTGTTATACTGAAAACCAATCATGTTGGCATTATTCTGAGCAGACTATGCATGCCATCACAAACTTAATATGGAGTTGTACATTTCAATATTATGTGCCCTTGTTCATAAGCAGGGCCTTTGCACTGGTAAGTAAGGTTAACAGGTCAATATTATGCAGTGTGTGTGTGCGTGTGTGTGTGTGTGTGTGTGTGTGTGCGCGTATGTGTGTGTGTGTGTGCGCTTGTGCATGTGTGTGTTTGTGTTTGTGTGTGTGTGTGTTATACTGTATGCGTCCACAGCCAGCTGTTGTGTGCTGAGGACAGATGTTGACTCCGGTCTACATTAGCAGTCCAGCTTTGGCTCTCACATAAACACGTGTGGGGCAGATTAAGACAGGAGCAGAGAGAGAGAGAGGGAGACGGAGAGAGAGAGACAGAGATACACACACACAGACAGACAGAGAGAGAGAGACACACACACAGAGACAGAGACAAAGAAATAGACAAAGAGAGAGAGAGAAAGACAGAGAGAGGAAAAAAACAGGAACAAAGACTTGCCAATGAGAAGCGAGTGCATAAAGACAAGAGCATGCCAAATGAAAATGGAGACCATACAGTACACTCAGAGAGAGCTGAAGGGTGGGGGGCAGACCAGAAGAGAAGAGAAGAGAAGAGAAGAAGAGGAAGAAAGAGGAGAAGAGAAGAGATGAGCTCTGGTGAAGGACAGTGGGCATACAGGCTGTAGGTCACAGCATTAAGGCCAGTTCAGTGGGCTGTCACAGGCACTGTGTGGACACAGGGGGCAGTATCCACCAGAGAGAGAGAGAGAGAGAAGGTGAGAGAGAGAGATAGAGAGACAGATTACTGCAGCAAGCCATGGGGCGCTGTGTGTGGCTTGGGGGGTACAGGGAAGAGGTCATTACTGCACCAAAACGCACACTCCCAAAACAAAAGAAATGGCAGAGACCTTATTTTAAGAGAAATGACTTGTGTTGGTTTTCCCCCACTGCTATATATATATATGTGTGTGTGTGTGTGTGTGTGTGTGTGTGTGTGTGTGTGTGTCTCTGTATGTGTGTGTGTGTCTTTGGCTTTATGCTGCTTGCATGACATTGCTGTGACCACAGATTTGATTAATACACTGCTAGCCCACTGCACTCTGTGGCCAGGCCAGCTGAGCCCCCTGCAAATGCCCCTTGCGCACACACACACACACACACACACACACACATGCACACACACACACACAACTTAACATTCAGCCATGTCATTAGGCGGTTACTTTCATCTCTGTCCTCTCACCTGCAGAATGTTTTAAGCTACAGGCTTGTTTGTGGGTGGGTGTGTGTGTGTGTGAGAGAGAGACAGAGAGAGAGAGAGAGTGTGTGTGGGTGGGTGTGTGTGTGTGTTTACTCACCCGAATTAACACCTAAGGGTGTATTTTCTGTTCATTGTAGGTGGGAGTTACAGAGGAGCAAGTGATTTGATATCACAATACATTGATACCCACAGTAGCAACGGCATCTCAGCTCGTGTAGTGTAGTGCTGCAACAATAAATACATCACAGAAAACAAATCTACGACATATGATATCCGTGTAACTGGT
>CM059276.1:14180889-14188389 GCA_030347295.1 Setipinna tenuifilis | reverse complement strand
GTGAGTGTGTGTTTATGTGTGTCTGTGTGCGTGAGTGTGTGTTTATGTGTGTGTTTGTGTTTATGTGTGTGTTTATGTTTGTGTTCGTGTGTGTGTGAGTGTGTTTGTGTTTATGTGTGTGTGTGTGTTTGTGTGTGTGTGTTCACTGTCTGTGGTGCTGCAACAGCAGCAGGAGCAGCAGCAGGCGGAGGAGGCACAGCAGTGAGGAGGGCCACAGCCACAGGAGGTCCCGGCACAAGCGCCAGAAGCACAGCCGCGAGGCCAGAGAAGCCAATGAGGAGCCCAGCACCGAACCAGACAACCAGTTAGAGGCGGCCGCTTGACAGGGCCGGTTAGCCACACCGACCAATCAGAGAGCCTGGGAGACACTTTCCCCGCCCCTGGCTCAGCCAATTAAAGCACACGCTCAGTGTGAGCCTTGGTGTTTTTTTCTGTTACATTGCCAACTCTTAAGTGAAAGTATAAGTTAAAATGTGCTTTATGGTCAATTACAAAGAAAAAAAAATACTTGAATTTTTTTTACTAATTTATTTAATTTAATTTCATAAGCACTGCTGTAATGTGCCAAAACTCTTTAGGAGTGTGTTCAGGAGTGTATCCCTAGGAAGGATGTTGATTTTGTTTAATTACAGAAACAATTATTTATAAACGTTTTCGTTTCAATCAGATATATGAAGTTGGCCTTTGTTTTTTTGCACAGCACATGCATGTACATATGTTCACATACAGTGTACACACAAACACAGACGTACACACAAACACAGACACACACACACACACACACACACACACACACACACACACACACACACACACACACACACAAAAACATGTACAAATAATCTCACACACACACAAACTCTGAACACGAGAAAAAGAGAAAAAAAATTCCCCAGTCTGCCTTGTAGAACGACTTTATTGATCATTTACCAAAGGTACCATCAGTTACAATATACTACACAGGCCAGGACGCGAGACGCAGATAGGTCCACAGTTGAACGAGAGCCACGCACGTAGACGCACACACAACAGACCCACCGCTCTCTACACCTCTCCCACACAGCTCCCCCGCAAAGGTAGGAAAATCAGTAAGGCCCCCACAATATCACCTTTTATAGAGTTAGTATTAGTTAATACCATTCTTTTTTTTGTTTGTTTTTATTTAAACGATATTATGACCACATTTTTTTCGTCTTTTTTTGACTATTTTTTTTAAACGTTACATTGCCAGTGGTTTTAGAACGTCTTTTATTTTTTTGTATTAAGCAACAGCGTCTGAGAACATACCAACACAGACAGAACTACTTGGCAAAAAAAATTGTCCTTGATCTCAAAAGCGAGACAAAGTTGACATGAGAGAACCACTGTCATTAACAGCATGAAACGAAGCTTGTATCCAAAGGCCATAGAAACAGAAGAACCAAGAGAAGCAGCAAAAGCAACATGAAAAATAATAAACAACAATACAAGTGCTTAGATTTTGTACTCATATCTTTTTTTTCCGACATCAACATTTACAGTAACGAAACATGACTCAAACGCAGTTTTTTTTTGTTTCTAACGTCAAACTAATTCAAGTTGGCAACAGATGTTGTCCCCCCACCCCTTCCTGTAATGACCCTCAAGATGATTTCCTGAACTTTAACCATCACCACATTCCTCCTCTCACACACACACACCCTTCGCTTAGATGAAGGGCCTGCTCAGATGCACCTAGCACAGTGTTCAAGGGGGAAAGATGAGAAGAAAGCTGTGCATCTACGTGAGACTAAAGCTACCTGCAAGCCCCTCCCAAGCCCTCACCCCATTGGTCCATCCCACCCTCCTCCCTCCCCCCCTCCCCTACCCTATCAGCAGGATTGGTTTTAGCAAGCCCCTCCCATTAAAGGCGGAGCAACAGCTTTTGTCTGCTCTAATAGGCTTCACCCTTAAGGGCTAATTACCATGCTGCAAGCACCCCCAACCCCACCCTCCCCGTACCCCTTTTCCCCAAGTAGAGTAGAGTCTGAGATGATGATGTTCCTTGCCCCCTAGCATTGGGGTAACGTGCTCTTAAACCCGTCCTTTTTCAGGTAAGATACAAAGGGGGCATAGCTCGGACCCATGAAGTCATAGTCATGGTCATGGTCAAAAGAGAGCAAAGTCCGTTCCTTGCTCCTTCCGTCCAGATGAGATCGTGTTTTTTTCTGTGATACTTAGGTCCATGGCCTAAACTCGGCTCTTGGCCTCTCTGTCTCTCTCTGCGCATCGTCTGTGATAAGTCCTGCGTCGTCTTGCTTGGGCTTCTTCCCAAAAGGCCTGTCCGTCATGGTTAGAGGTCTTTTTTAGCCAAGTCCCACTTTCCTGAGCAAGGTCCATGTTTTTTTTTACATGTCCTGCCCCTGTGTTTTTTGGGGGGTGGGGCCACATCAGGAGCCCCGCCCTGTGAGGCAGGGTCCATTTTACAAGCTCCGCCCATCGGAGAAGTTCATAAACCCAGAGGCCCCCCGCCATTGGCTCCAGCAGGCAGGGTACTTTAGTGTACTAAGCTCCACCCTCCTTTTCTACAGCAGGTTTTGAAAGTGTTAAGTTAAGCCCCTCCCCCTGGCTGCTGGCTGCCCTATAGCAGGCTCCCGGGCCAGGAAACGATGGTGAGAGTGATCCGCCCCCTCAGCTCCTTCAGCAGCCGCACCAGGGCCGTGTGAGTCATACCCCAGGTGCTCTTGCCGTTCACCTCCAGCAGGATGTCCCCACACCTGCAACACCACACACACACACACACACACACACACACACACACAGTGTCACAAACACTAAGTGGTTCCAAATTATTCCCTCATATAATATGCTCTTGAGACTCAAATGGTGGCACAAGTTACTAACACCACCAAGGTCGCAAGCTTAATACCAAAGTAATACACACACACACTCAAACCCACATTGGGTCAAGTGTTGTAGCACTTTGGAGAGTAAAAATGTCTGTCAAGTTCATAAATCTAATAAAATGACTCCTGAATGTTAGAAAAAGATGAATGAATACAAAAAAAGGACTCTTAGGGGCTCGTACCGTATTCTGCCGTCGTTGTAGGCGGGCGTCCCTTCCACGATGGATCGGATGAAGAAGGACTGATTGCAGTTGACCTCCTCCTGGCCCCCCACGATGCTGAAGCCCAGACTGCCGGACGTGCTGCGCCGCAGGACGATGTCCTTGCAGCAGTAGAGGTGCCTGCGGGGGGGGCAGACAGAGAAGGACACTCGTCACCTACCTCACAGGGGTAGCTGCGTGCACTGAATACCAGCTAGCTATTTATTTATTTATTTATTTATAATAATAATAACCTTTACTTGTAGAGCACAGTTCATACATACAATATGCAGCTCAAAGTGCTTTACAGTTTGGCAAGGTCACAACAAGACAACATTTCTTGCAGTCCAAATGTATTTATTTATTTATTTATTTTAAGGGAGACCAGTGGGCCCCAGTTGGTATTGGTCGTCCACACCACAGCTGAGCACAAACAAGCAGCCTTTCTTTGCTAGCCTCGGGCTAAAAGATCTACACTACACAGTGGCTCTGGCTCAGCCCCTGATTTGTTTTTGGTAAGCAGTTTAAGGCAACAAACTGTCACCTCGTTGGTTTTGCATCCACTTATCTGGTGGAGCAGTTTGTTTGACGAGGGGTGTGTGTGTGTGTGGGGGGGGGGGGGGGGGTCTTTCAGCTGTTTGCTGTGTGTGTCTGGAGTGGAGTGGAGTGGAGGCCCTGAGGCCAAGATGTCAGAAGAAGTAGCGTAGCCATTTACATTCCACCAGCCTCAGCCTCAGCCTCTACCCTGGCCTCCAGTGAAGTGAGAGGAAGTGGAGAAAGGAGGAGGAAGATTAATCCCCCCCTTACACACACACCCCCGACACCCAGCGACGCCCCTGAAAATCACACCTCAGGGCGGGCGACGGGAGGAGAGAGAGATGGGAAGTGGTCTCGGGATTAAATCCATTTAATGTTGTTGGCACAGTCTCAGTCTGCTAAGCCTCTTAGGCGGGAGTGCATGAAGACAAGGAGGGGAGAGAGAGAAAGAGAGAGAGAGCGAGAGATAGAGGGGGGAAAAGAAAAGGAAGATCGCAAAGGTGAGGAGAGAGAGATTGAGAAAGAGAGAGTAAAAGAGAGATAGAGGGTAAAAAAAGAAAAGGAAGATCGCAAAGGTGAGGAGAGAGAGATTGAGAAAGAGAGAGTGAAAGAGAGACAGAGGGTAAAAAAAAGAAAAGGAAGATTGTAAAGGTGAGGAGATAGATTGAGAAAGAGAGAGAGGGGGGGGAGAAAAAGAAAGATCACAAAGGTGAGAAGAGAGAGAGATTGAGAAAGAGAGCGAGAGAAAAAGAGAGAGAGGGGCGAGGAAGGGGGAGGGGGTGATATGGTCTCTCGACGGGGAACCTCTCTCTGGGGAGACAACAGTGTCTCCGGTGAGAGAAAGTTCCGGAAAGAAGAAGTTTGGGGGGGGGGGGGGGGGGGGGGGGGGTGATTATTATTCAAGGCAGGCTGGCCTCCCAGCTGGCCCTGTCACAGTCAAGTTTGGAGAGGACAGCGGGAGAGCAGGGGGGTCAGAGAGAAGCGGAGGAATAGAGGATTTTCAGAAAGAAGGACAAAAAGACAGTGAATCGAGAGACGGGTCAGTGAGGGGAGCCTGAGAGAGAGAGAGAGAGAGAAAGAGAGAGAGAGAGTGAGAGAGAGATAGCGATATAGAGAGAGAGAGTTGAGTAGCTATCTGTCTGTGTCAGATCCCAACTAGAGTTTCCACTTGCTCCTTGAATGTCCTTCTTGTAATTATCTTTAACTTTTTTAGTTTTCAACTTGTGTGTGTGTGTGTGTGTGTGTGTCCTTAGCCACAACATCTGTATATATAAATATATATACAACATATATATATATATATATATATATATATATATATATATATATATATATACACTATGGCATGCCGTTTAGGAAATTAAAGAATATATTGAATGAATGTTTGAATATATGGAATGAAACCTGAATCAATGGAATGAATAATGTTTGAATATATGGAATGAAACTTGAATATATTGAATGAAACCTGAATATATGGAATGAATGTCTGAATATATAGAATGAAACCTGAATATATTGAATGAAACTTGAATATATGGAATGAAACTTGAATATATTGAATGAAACCTGAATATATGGAATGAAACCTGAATATATTGAATGAAACTTGAATATATTGAATGAAGCCTGAATATATGGAATGAATGTTTGAATATATGGAATGAAACTTGAATATATTGAATGAAGGCTGAATATATGGAATGAATGTTTGAATATATGGAATGAAACTTGAATATATTGAATGGATTCTTGAATATATTGAATGAACTCTTGAATATATTGAATGAAACTTGAATATATGGAATGAATGTTTGAATATATGGAATGAAACTTGAATATATCGAATGAATGCTTGAATATATTGAATGAACGCTTGAATATATTGAATGAAACTTGGAAACTGACGTCACCACGGCACTGGCGCCATCTTTTGTTTTGATGTCAGTTCGTATAGTGCAGCTAGAGGTTTGCTATGCCAATATGAGCTAATCTGCAATGTTGTTGCTGCAATATTAAGTAATGAGTAATGCTTGTAATTTTAAATACTAATGTTAACTTGCTCTACGAACCATGAAGTCATTTTTTGTTCAATCGAGGCAGACATACAGTATGAACCTCACAGGCCAGGTGTATCTGGCCAACTTTCAGAGAAACATGCCTGCGCCCTCAAAGAAGGCACCTGCAGCCCTATCTACAATCTTCGTCTGTACGCACGAAAGGGCCAATGACACAAGTGGTAAGGAAATAATATAATGCATTTTAATTGCGGTTGAGAAAGTTTCATTTCGTTCTCGCTAATTAGTCACAGCAGACAACAAATATCAGAGATGTTTCTATTTAGCAGTAGCCTAATGCTAATCGCTAACCATTGGCTAATTTTAATAACAAGCAACTTTTCCATTATGTTACTCAAAGAGGAGGTTAAGGAGAGACAAATCATTCCACTTGTTTCAACCAGTTGCCTAGCCCAGTCTCCACAATCATCACAACCATCATACAATTAGGCTAAACATGTTTAACATCTCTCATAATGGGGCAAAGTATCCTATTAGCACAGAAACATACACTCAACTCTATATGCACTGACAGCTCTCATGAAACAACTGGAATCGTTTGTTCATTGGTTTGATTGGTTTGTCTCTCCTTTACCTTCTCCCACTTTGAGTAAGATAATAGAAAAGTTGTTTGTTATTACTGTAGAATTAGCCGATGAATAGCGATTAGCATTACTGCTAAATAGAATGTTTAATATCTCTGAAATGTCTGTTGTTCGTTTTGACTAATTAGCGAAAATGAAATGAAACCGCAATTAAAATGCATTATATTATTTCCTTACCTCTTGTGTGTTGAGTCCTTTCATGTGTACAGACGAAGATTGTAGATAGGGGCTGCAGTGTTGATTTCTTCCTCATTACTGAATATTGCAGCAGACTCGCTCATATTGGCATAGCAAACCTCTAGCTGCACTATACGAACTGACATCAAAACAAAAGATGGCGCCAGTGCCGTGGTGACGTCAGTTTCCAAGTTTCATTCAATATATTCAAGCGTTCATTCAATATATTCAAGCATTCATTCAATATATTCAAGTTTCATTCCATATATTCAAACATTCATTCCATATATTCAAGTTTCATTCAATATATTCAAGTTTCATTCCATATATTCAAACATTCATTCAATATATTCCTTAATTTCCTAAACGGCATGCCATAATACACATATATATATATATATATATATATATACACATATATATATATACATATATATACATATATATGTATGTTGTATGTATATTTATATATACATATGTTGTGGCTAAGGAGGTTCTCATAATGGCCAATTTTCTCGACATGAAGCCACTGTGTCCATCTATACCAAACTAAATCATGCTCCCTTGTAAAGAATGTACAGTACTCTAATCGCAGATGACAGGGGCTGTGGCTGACATCACACCATCCATGTTCAGGTTGGTTTTAAACGTGTGAGAAACATCGACCTTAGCCATCTCTTAATGAGCTGAGGTGTGTTCTAAGTAAGTGTGTTAGTGACTAATCCTGATAAAGGTAATTAAATCTGCCAACACAAGAGTCTTATGGCTTTACTCTCAAAGCAGAAAGAAAGCTACAGTATGAGGGCTCTTTCTATGAAGAGGTTTACCACTTGCTCTGAGATAACATAGCCAGGTAAGTGACTTAACTTAACCCCCTTTCTGGAATTACCCCCCAGTCAGAGTGTGATTTACCCCTCCATAATTGGGCGGTACTACTTTACCTTTTACAGGGGGTACTACTTTTTATGTTTTACATTAGTTACAGTACCCCTCAACCCTGCCATTGTTGTCTCTTTAGGGGGGTAGTAGGTCTTGATCGGGGGGTACCGTACCCTCCAGT
>CM059276.1:14158389-14170889 GCA_030347295.1 Setipinna tenuifilis | reverse complement strand
TCATGAGTGGTCGACTAGAACACAGAGAGGCTACGCAGGCCTGCAGAGAACACAGAGTGTCTTCTTTTATTCATTATGCTTTCCATTTCACACTAGATGCTCTCTCGGTCAGTCTGTCTGCTTCCTTTCCTTATTCATCATCCCATTCATTCTCTCTCTCTGTCTGTCTCTCTCTCTGTCTCTCTCTCTCTCCCTGTCCCTGTCTCTGTCTGTCTGTCTCTCTCTCTCTCTCTCGTGCTCTCGCTCTCTGTCTCTCTCTCTCTCTCTGTCTCTCTCTCTCTCTCTCACACACACACACACAAACACGTACATGCACGTATACACGTATGCACACACACACACACACACACACCAGAGCCCCCTGTCGTTCCTTTGAGAGCCCAGTGCACCAGAGCTGACTCCTAAATTACCCAGTCCAGCTCGTTATCTGGTTAATTGGCCTAATTTAATCAGTTTCCTGCCAGTTGTTAATCTCTGACAGAAAGTGCCTGCTGAGGGGCGGCCATCTTGGCTCTGCTGAGAGAGAAGCCGGAGCCAGTCCAGCGCCACAGACAGGAAGCAACAGGCACACTGGACTATCACCATCATCAACAACAATTACCCAGCATCCACCACCACCACGGTACACACACACACACACACACACACACTCAAAACAACTCTGCTAATTTTAGCCCCCGCTAAGCTCCGACGAGATGAAGAAGCCTTGCGCAAAATTAAATCCCAGTCAATCGAGTTAGACTTCCGACGCACTAATGAAAGCAGTTATTTAACCAACTGTTCATTCATTCATTTCAATGAGGAAACGATTTCCATCCCAGCGGGCCCCATCCACAGGCCACCCCCTGACTGGAAAACAAACATGATATTCTTGGGTGTGACCTTAGCTAATGGCTAATGGTAGCTCGCTTAGGGGCCGGCTCGGCTGCACTCAGAAGCCCACAGCAGCGAGATGGACTATGAGTTATGATCTCCCACCATCATAACAGCTAAATCAGAAGTTGGTCAAATGTAATCTAAAGTAACAGCTCGCTATTTATTTAATCTCTCTTCACTGAAAACAACATAAAATTGCAAATTTTGCAAAAAAATTTGATTTTTTTAATATATCTTTTCTATATTTTTTGTAGATGTGTTCATATACTTTTTCATCTGTGAATTTTAATTGTGGCTTCTTCTGTGAGTTTTGGTGTTTTACTCTGCTACATCACTGAGCTACAATATCATACAGTCTACTTTCATTTGCCCTCTCTCTCACCCCCCCCCCCCTTTCCCCTCTGTTTGCCCCTTCCTCTCCCTCTGCACCACTCCTCTCTATATTCACACACACACACACACACACACACACACACACCATTCCTCTCCTTTCCTCTACCACCCATACACACACACACACACACACACACACACACACACACACACACACACACACACACACACACCACTCTTCTCCCTCTGGTCCACTCCTCTCTCTTTTCTAATTATATTCTCTGCTCACCTCTCCTCTCCTCTGTCACACACACATTTGCACACAAACTCTCCATGCCTATACTCACACACACACACACACACACACACACACACACACACACACACTACTCCTCTCCTTTCATCTATCACACACACACACACACACATACACACACCAGGGACAGAAATTAACCTTGCAAAATGTGAACTTTTACCAGCCACTGACAAATTAATGGCGAAATTTACCAGCCACTCAACAGTAGATCATTATTTTGTGTCTGAAATCTAGCAGCGACTTATACATTTTGCCAGCATTTGGCTGGTGGCCGGTGCCAATTTTCATCCCTGGACACACACACACACACCACCCCACTCCTCTACTCCTCTCCTCTCCTCTATCAGACACACACACACACACACACACACACACACACACACACCACTCCTCTCCTTTTCTCCATCACACACACACACACACACACACACACACACACACACACACACACACACACACACACACACACACACACACCTCCCCTCTCCTCTCACCTGGATGAGCAGTGCAGCATGCTCCGGAGCCCCATAACGCAGGTCGTGCCCGTTGACGGCCAGCACCCTATCGTCCACCCTCAGCCGTCCGTCCCTGGCCGCCAGCCCCCCCTCCAGCAGGTGGAACACGAACACCCCATGCTCCTCCGGCCTGCGCACCAGCTTGATGCCCAGCTGCTCCTCCGGCAGGCTCTTCACCAGCACCACGTGCAGGCTGTCGTCCCGGAGCACGGGTGGTGGGGGAGGCGGCGGCTGGTTGGGGGAGAAGGGCTCGTGGGGCGGGGGCCCGTGGTGGTGGAGGTGGCCCCCCCCCTGGTGGTGGTGGCCGTGGCCCCCTCCCCCGTGGTGGTGGTGGTGGTGGGCCGAGCTGGAGCGGTAGCGGTAGCGCTGCTCGCGGAGCACCGTCAGGCGGAGCAGCTGGCAGGGCTGCTTCAGGGCCGTCAGGGCGTAGATGTGCGGCACGTTGCTGATGTCGATGCCGTTCACCTGTGAGGGGGGGGTCACAGGTGTGATAATAGCACACTTTAGAGATCATCCTGGGAAGGAGCAGAGGTGTAGTAGCAGTATGCTTTAGAGGTCACAGGGCACATAGTGGACATGAGACATGCCAAGTGGGATGTGTATAGCGGAAGATAAGATAAGATAAGATAAGATAAGATAAGATAAGATAAGATAAGATAAGACAAGATAAGATAAGATAAGATAATACTTTATTGCCACACAACAAAGTTGGTGGTAGTTGTAGATAAGGTAACTCAGTCCTAGCCTGGTAAACCAGGCCCTCGTACCGTACTTTACTTCGTTTTGTACAGAGGGTCTGGCAATGCTGTATTGAGAAACGCTTTCTTCCTGGAGGTGTGGACTCTGCTGAAATTTAAAACAATTGTATCTGCCTTTACCCCAGTCATTAACATCTAATCGTGACATTAGTAGTTAGTCTGGAAATTTTATTGGCACACAACAAAGTTGGTGGAAATTATAGTTAAGGTAGCTCAGTCCCTAATATGTATAAATATTTTTAAAAAAGTAAATATTTAAAAGAAGTAGAAAGAAGCGGTCTCTGAACCGTGTCTCTGTGCGAATGGACCTAAACCATCTTCCAGAGGCCAGAAGTTGGAACATGAAGTGACATGGATGGGGAAAGGTCCTTGGTTTTTTTTGGAGTCTCAGTTTAAACTGCATTCAGAATATAAACAATGGACAGGAGTGAGGTCACAGCCAATGATCAATAGATCCCTTTATCTGCATATCGCCTATTATCGCCTATTATCAGCTACTTCACACACACACACACAGACAAACACACACACACACACACACAAACAGTACACACACGCGCGCACTGTTCCACTTAAAACAATGCTTCACCTGATGACAAAAGAAGTTATCACAGTGAAACTAAACCAACTCAGCTCCCATTAACTAAATTAAGTTATAACATTTATTTTAAAGTGATTTTAAAGTGCTTGCATTATGTTGTTTACTTTGAGTTGGCAATGGAACAAATTGTCTTAAATGTCACTGACTTAGATGGCTAGATGAGAATGCACTGCACTGACTTTAGCTAAATGGAAGTGAATGCCAGGACTGGACTGAACTAGACTGGATTTGACTACAATAGAATAGACTAGAATAGAAATGAATAGAATAAAAAATAGAATAGAAATGTGTGAATGTACACACACACACACACAACGACGCACATACACACACTGATACTGTACACACGCATATACAAAGACACACACACATGATATTACCAACACACAGACATTCATACATCCACACACACCCACCCACCCACCCACACACACACACACACACGATACAAATACCCACACATTTATATATTTACAGACAGACAGACAGACAGACAGACAGACAGACAGACACACCCACACACACACACACACCTTGAGGATCATGTCCCCAGGCAGCAGGCGTCCGTCCCGTGCGATGACACCCTCTCTGTAGATGTCCTGGATGAGGATGCGCACCAGGGGCGTCTCGTTGCCCCCCACGATGCTGATGGCCAGGGGCTCGCAGGGGTCCGCGCGGTAGATCTTAATACTGGTGATCTCCCCATCAGGAATCAGATGGTGCAGCTGGGGCAGAGCCAAGACTGCAGAGATGGAGAGAGAGGGGGAGAGAGAGAGAGGGGGAGAGAGAGAGAGAGGGGGAGAGAGACAGGGGGAAAAAGAGGGAGAGGGGAGGGGGAGAGAGAGGATGGGGTAGAAAAATAGGGGAAAGAAAGAAAGAGAGAAACAGGGAGGGGATGAAGGAGAAAAAGAGGGGGGGCAGACACAAAAAGAGAGGGAGGAGAGAGGAGGAGGAAAAAAGAAAGAAAAAAAGGACAGAAACAGACAAGAGAGGTGGATGAAAGAGAAGAACAGAGGGAGAGTCAAAAAGAGAGAAAGTGGGATGAAGAGAAAGGTTAAAAAGAGAGAAAGGAGACGATGAGGGAGGGAGGGGGGTGTGGTGGGAGAGGAAAGTAGAAATGAAAATGTGTTTATCTGTTTACTTAAAGGTGTTTAGTGTTCATCCTTGCCACAGGCTAGGAGCTTACATGATAACAGAGTGATGAAGCACGCACATGAAGGGCCTTTTTCCTCATACGTTTGCCTGGCTAAAGTACATACGTAGCTAAAGTGCATTATAATGCAGGCAGCCCCTACAGCATTCAGGGAGGGACACACAGGACACAGGGCTCACAACACACAACTGCAGCCCTGCCATGATAGCAAATAATGCTGTCCGCCACACACACACACAGACAAACACACACACACATACACACACAAACAGTACACACACACGCGTGCACACAGACGCTACACACACACACACACACTATATACACATACATACATCCACACACTCACAGACAAACACTACACACACCCACACACACACAGACAAACACTACACACACACACACACACACACACACACACACACACACACAATAACTTTCAGATAGATTTATCAGTAAACAGAAAAGTGCATTTTTATACTTTGTGCATTTACAGAAACACTGTCATATCTCAAAGCAAGGTCTCTCTCACACATACACATTCACACACACAGACACAGACACAGACACACACACACACACACACACACACACACACACACACACACACACACACACACACACACACACACACATACCATGGCTGGCACACCTATTGATATTCCGTGTAGGGCAGAGACTGTGAAGGCTGCCCAGAGCAGATGGTATCCCTGCTCCAACAATAGAGTGACTGATAGCTGGACAACACTGCCTGCCTCCCCATCCATCCGCTCTTCTTTTGTTCAGTCTCTCCTCTCCTCTCTGTTTTCCCCTCTAACTTCCCTCCCTCTCTCCTTCTCTTTCTCTCTCTCTCTCTCACTCGCTCTCCCCTTCCCTCTCTTTCTCTCTCATTGACTCTCTCTCTCATTCTTATTCTCTCTCTCATTCTCTCTCTCCCCCTCTCTCCCCTTCCCTCTTATTTTTTCTCCCTTTCTCTCTCTCTCTCATTCTCTCTCTCTCTCTTTTTTTTTCTCTCTCTCTCCGCCCGTCCCTTTTCTCCTCAGTCTGCAGTTTGGTTTTTCCAAAGTCAATATTTCTCTTCATCTTCTCCTGATGGCTTGCAGGGAGAGCGCGGGTGGAGTACTAGGACTCATTAGTACGCTGTCCTGGGGCGGTTACGTAACTTATACACTCTCTCTCTCCCTCTCTCTCTCTCTCTCCTTTTCTCCCCCTCCTTTTCTCTTTCTCTCTATCTTTCTCTTCCCTTGTTGCTTTACCTCCCATCTCTCTCCAGCTTGCTCCTGCTGCTACACAGCTCTCATCTCTTTCCACCCCCCTGTTTTCCATGAACACACACACACACACACACACACACACACACACTGACACACACATACACACAAAAGGCTGGTTATTGTCGTTATTTTTAACCTGCTCCTTGTTCCTTTCATCCTGCAGCATCATTAGTGAATGGAGCTCATAGCACACACAAGCACACAAACCAAGCCCACCATTGCTTAGTTTTCCCCAAACAAACTCCAAACGCTGTTAGCAGCCCATTTAGTTGAGTTATTTTGTGCTGTTTTACACAAACTCCCACGGCCTGGAGCTCTGCCTGCCGCCACAGATGCTGTGTGTGTGTGTGTGTGTGTGTGTGCCTTACATGTTCACGTGTGGCGGATGCTTTGGTCTCGGGAGACGTGCCGCACAGATACAGCAAGCAAGTCTCATTAGTGGGCCTTTGTGTGTGTGTGTGTGTGTGTGTGTGTGTGTGTGTGTGTGTGTGTGTGTGTGTGTGTGTGAGGTTAGCCATGAATCTGGTGTAGCTAATGAGAGAGGAAGTGAATCCCTGTAGCATGTAGTTGTATAGGGCCATGATCTAACACTAGTCGTCATTGTCTTGTTCTTTTTTTTTTACACTTCTTCGGGTCTTGTGGTCCTCTGGTCCTCTGCAAATCATTTCACCCTCCTCCCTCTCTCCCTCCTCTCCCTCCTCTCCCCTCCAGTGGCTCTGCAGTGAAAATGCTGTTTTTCTTTCTCTCTCTTTCTTTCTCTTTCTGTCTCTCTCTCTCTTTTTCTAGCTCCATAACTCTGACCTCTTCCTCTACTGGAAGTACTTGAGCCCACACACATACGCGCATCCACATGCACACAAACACATGCACACAACACACACAAACACACACACACACACACACACACACACACACACACACACAAACACACACACACACACACACACACACACACACACACACACACACACACACACACACACACAGGCCCCTGAGAGTTGCTCCGCATCCTAAAACAATCCACGTGTCATTGTCGCTCCTTCACCCTTCACACAGCTTTGTCTGTCTGACTTGTCTTTGCAGGCACACTCCCAACATCTCTCCCTCTGTCTCTCTATCCCTCTTTCTCTCCCTCTCTAGCCCTACATCCATCCCTCTCTCTCACCTCTACTCTATCCCATATGCATATCTGTCCTTCTCTCCATTCATCCCTCCCTTTACTCATCTCTTCCTTCATTCATCTCTTTCTCTATCTCTCTTTTCATCTCTCACTCCATCCGTGCCTCCTTCGACTTCCCCCTCTATGTCTCCTGTCACCTCTGTCTCCATCTCTCCCTTTATCTCTCTATCTCTCCCTCATCTCCTGTCTCCTTCCACTTCTCTCTCTATCGCCCTTCATTTCTGCCTCTATCCATTACTTCATCTATCCCTCCCTCCATCTCTCTTTATTCCTCCCTCCATTCCTACCTTCTTCAACCTCTCTCTTATCTCCCTTCATCTCTCCCATCACTTCTTCCTCCATCTCTTCTGCCATCTCTCATTTCATCTCCCTCTCTTATCCTCCCTCCATCCTCCCTACCTCCTTCCACTTCTCCCTCTATCTCCCTTCATCTCTCCCTCTATCCATTACTTCATCTCTTCATCCCTCCTTCCATCTCTCACTGAATCCCTGGCTCTTCCATCTCTCTCTCTCTATCTCTCTCCCTCCCTCCACCCCTGCTTTTATCCATTACTCCATCTTTCCCTCGCTCCATCTCTCCGTCTATCACTGGCTCTTCCATCTCTATCTACCTCCCTCCATCCCTCCTTCCATCCATTACTCCATCTTTCCCTCCCTCGATCTCTCCGTCTATCACTAGCTCTTCCATCCCTCCCTCAATCCCTCCCTCTATCCATTACTCCATCTTTCCCCCCTCCATCTCCCATCACTGGATCTTCCATCTCTTTCTCTTTCTCTCTGTGTGTGTCTTTCTCTCTCTCCCTCCCTCCATCCCTGTCTCCTCCACCCAGCCCCCTGTGATCAGTCTCGGAGGCCTTATGCAATCTGCTGCTTCAATAATTAAAGGAACATATGCTGCTGTGACCACGTGCCTCTCAGGCCTCCACAGACTACCGCCCTCTGTTACAGGACATTTCTCATTCGCTCTCTCTTTCTCTCTTACACACACACACACACACACACACACACACACACATGCATATGTGCACACAAACACACAGAGACACACAGGAAATCTCCCTCCACAAATCCACACATGAACACCAAACACAATGTCTCTTCTGTACAGACAAAATGAACTTTTCTCTTTTTCTCGCTTTCTCAGAAAGATATGGATACACACACACACACACACACACACACAAACACACACACACTTACTGACCTGAGGTGTCATGAACTACCCTCTCGCAAGTGACAGTGACACACACACACCCACCACACACCCACACCCACACCCACACACAGATATATACTACAGGATGTGCAGTAGGCCAACCTTCTGGGGGCACGCTGGAGTTCCTGAGGTTGTCACGCTCCTCGGAGCTCTCGTTGACCACGGCCGTGCCGCTCTTGGTCCGGCGCAGGACGCTGAAGGCCCGGTTCAGCCGCCGGAACGAGCGACTCCTCACCGACGCCCGGTCGAAGTTGCGAACTACAGAAGGGGGGGGGGGGGGGCAGACAGGTACGTATGGGTGACCTGAGAAACAAGGAGAACAAGAGCAGCAGCAGCAACAACAGCAGTAACAGCAGCAGCAGTAACAGCAGCAAGCAGCAGGGAAACACTTTTTATAATGGCTCCTGCTTCAAACATGCCTGGACATGTCTGGGGTTGCTTGGTTGCAGCCAATCCTGCGGACAGACACAGATGGTTTCAACTTGGCTTGGCCAATCAGACGACTGGATGTATCTGCATCTCTTCACCCCCCCACCCCTCCAACACACACACAAAGAGACTGCAGCAGATGTTTGTTTTGGACCCTCTCCACATCTGTTTTTGCATAAAAAAGATCCCCCCCCCCCCCAAGCACCAATTGAGGCATCTCTCAGGGTAATGGATTTAACATTCCACAGAACAATGCCTTCATGCTACTGTGTGTTGTTCATTCTTCAGTGTTCATTGTAACAGCGACACACACACACACACACACAAAAAAGAAAAGACTGCAGTCCAGTAACTCTGCAGGCATCTCTGTCCTCTTTGGACCGTCTCCTCGATCAATAGCTGCTTATTAACAGCACAGCGGAGAGAGAGGACTGCCTAAATGATGTGTTGTTTATGGTGGTCTCTTCACGAGGTGGCAGGACCCCCCTCCTCATCCACCCCCCCCCCCCCCCCCACCATATTTACACACGAGGAGAGGCCTGGGGGCTGCAGCCTGGCTTGATGGACTTAAGCGTGGCTTAGATCTGCTTTGAATCACCGTAATGTGTTGAAAGACAAAATCCCTCATTTGCTGCCTTGCCTTTCTCATGCCTCTGCTCTCTCTCTCTCACACTCTTGCCCTCTCTCTCTCTCTGTCTTCATTACTCTATTTCTCTTCTATGTCTCACTCGCTCTTTCATTCTCTCTCTTGTATAGCCTTCCCTTCATTTTTCTCTTGGGGCTCTATTTTCACGATCACATGCGCATTGTCTAAAGTCTGTCGCGCAAGTTGCTTTGGGGGCGTTCCCGACACAATTTGGTATTTTCACGGCGGAAAAAGCGAACATTGCGCCCGGCGCATCGTTCAAAAGGGTTGGGTTAAGTTACTTCATTAGTCATGGGTGTGTTTTGGGCGTAACATACAATTAACCAATGAGAATGTATACTCTCATTCCCTTTAAGAGCCAGTGGGCGCGTTGTCCATGGCTTGTTGCTATTACGATGGCGGATTTACCCGGACGGGAGGAGCTTTTCGGTGGAGGAGACCGATCTGCTCGTGCGTGAAGTAAAAGCGCGTGAGTAGTTACTGTAATATTGGATGGAAAGAATCCCCCCAAACCTCCGCGGGTCATAGAAGTATGGGAGGAAATATCTTCAATAATTGTGTCCTCCTTTGGCAAGAAGAGAACTTTCGAACAGTGCCCAAAGCGGCAACGTTAGAAGACGTGAAACAAAAGCTTTAAACTCAAAGGAAACATCAAAAATAAAAGGTGGAGGTCCATCAAACCATTAGTCCACTAGTTTTCTTTTTGATGATTAGTCCATTTCATTTCTTACAACTTGCCACGCTGTTTATTAAATAAACTGCAGAGCATTGCAGTCGCTGTTTATTTAAAAGACAAACGAAACTGCAGAACATTGCTATAAACTGCAAAACATTGCTATACTCTTATTATTTGTGCCTGTTTGCTTATTAAAACATAAAAATACATGGCTATACAGGCTATACACGTTGCAACTTTTCTGCCAGTTCAGCTCGCCTCTCTGGGGCAGCAGCAGGTACATCGGGGTTCAACGCGCTGTGCGCCGAAAGCGGTACAATAACGTTAGAAGACGGGAAACAAAGCCTTAAACTCAAAGAAAACATCAGAAATAAACGGAAGGTATAGGTCCATCAAACCATTAGTCCACTCGTTTTCTTTTTGATGATTTGTCCATATTATTTCTTACAACTTGCCACGCTGTTTATTTAAAACGACAAAAGAAATCATAAATAAACCGCAGAACATTGCAATCTCTGTTTATTTAAAACGACAAAAGGAATTGTAAATAAACTGCAGAACATTGCTATAAACTGCACAACATTGCTATATTCTCATTATTTGTGCATGTTTGCTTACTAAAACATACAAATACATAGCTATACAGGCTATACATGTTGCAACTTTTCTGCCAGTTCAGCTCGCCTCTCTGGCGCAGCAGCAGGTACATCGGGGTTCAAAGCCTTGTGCGCCTCTAAAATAGCTTTTGAACAATGCGCCAGTGACGAAAAAGCACCTTTTCATTAATCAAAAGCGCAAATGGTTTATACGTCCTCATAATAGCATCTGGTGCGCTTTGCGCCAGACCACACCTCTTCTTTTCGCTGACCCGCCCGTCACGGCGCAATGTCATCTGCTATCTAGACAACGTGATTTTTTGCCTGAAAAAATGAACGTTGCGCTGGCACAGAATAGCAATGACAGCATGCGCATGTCGCGAATGCACAATGCGCCGCGGCAAAATAGGGCCCTTGGTCTCTGTCTCTCCATCCTATCTTTCTTTCTTACTCTCTATCTCTATCTTTCTCTCTCTCCCCCTCTCTCTCTCTTTCTCTTTCTGTTGCTCTCTCTCTTTCTCTCTCTCTCTCTCTCTCTCTCTCTCTCTCTCTCTCTCTCTCTCTGTGATGCCGGTCTTCCTGACAGATGCATTACTCTTTTAAAGCGACTGGAGCAGAGCGGGCTGACAGCTTGTTCAGCTGCGCTAGCATAGCATAGCATAGTCTAGCCTAGCCGTGGTGGCCGCCCCATAGACAGCTAGCCAGCTAGCCAGCCATCCAGGCTCAGAAGTGCTGGTGCAGCGCCATTCAGCTTCCCCCCCTCCTGACACTCATACACCCACACACCCACTCTATCCCTCCTGTCCAAGGGGGATGTCAAAAAGTGCGACACGCATGACTTGTTCCAGGGTTAACAGGTAAGAGAGAGAAAGGGAGAGGGGGAAAGAGAGATAGTAAGTGTGTGTGTGTGTGTGTGTGTGTGTGAGAGAGAGAGAGAGAGAGAGAGAGAGAGAGAGAGAGAGAGGGGTGGGATAGGATGACACTGCACTCAGAATACTTGAAGGGAAAAAAAAGCAAATACTCTTCCTTTTTCTTTATCTCTCTCTTTCATCCCCTCCTCCTCCTCCTCTCTCTCTACCTCCCCCCTTTCCTCTGGCCTGTTTGGAGAGCTGCTATGCTGCAGTGTGATTGAATAAGTTGCTGAGAGATGAAGGTGGAGAAGGTAGCGGCAGACGGGGCGAGTATTGGATTTGGGTTACAGAAAATGACTTTACATTAACCATCCATGTTTGCCCACAAAAAAGGACAGCAAGGTTTGTGGAGAGAGGAGGAGAGAGGGAAAGAGAGAAGGAGAAAACAAGTAAAGAGGAAGGGAGAGAGAAGGAAGAGGAGAGAGAGAGAGAGAGACAGAGAGAGAGGGAGAGAGAGGAGAAAAGAGTAAAGAGTGAGAGTGAGAAGGAAGAGATGAGAGAGAGAAAGAGAGAGAGAGAGAGAAAGACGAAGAGAAAGGGCTTCTGGCAGTTTGTCATGCATTGATTTTCATTATGGTTAAAACTTACACTGCAACCCACAGACACACACATACACTTACACTTACACACACACACACACACACACACACACACACACACACACACACACACACAGTGACATTGCCAAATATACACTGCATGCAGTATAAATCAAGCAAAGGCCATCTAAAGCTATAACACGCACAAGTACACATCACACACACTCAAACGCACACACAGCTTAACCACACCATAAATCAAATGAATGGCACCAAATACGATGACACACACATGGACACACACACATAGACACATACACATACACATACACACGTGCGTGCGCTCACTCACACTCACTCTTCTTGGAGTTGCTGCGAGCTGCAAGACTGGTCGTACTTCCTGATTGGCTGTTGTCCTCCACGCTGGGCTCGAAGGCGGGGTTCACCAGGCCTGGCTCGTCCGATAGGAGGGCCACAGCAG
>CM059276.1:14148389-14150889 GCA_030347295.1 Setipinna tenuifilis | reverse complement strand
CCAACCAGAAAATACTATTCCATTCCTCTATGTATACAGGCAACTGTATACTAAGGCTTAGTCATTCCCCTATAGGCTACTGTAAATGCAGTACTATGCTAATGCTAACCCACTTCCCTATGTGATAACAGGGGAGAGGAGAGGCAGGATTACTGTAAAGCTGCACAGCTTAAGAACATGAAACATGCAGCTGTTTCTGGAAGAAAAACAGGAGAAAGAGAGTGAGAGACAGACAGAGAGAGAGAGAGAGAAAGAAAGAGTATGACATTCCGATTAAAAATGATGGATAGGATAAAAAAGAAAAAAGAAAGAAATACAGAACGAAAGAAAGAGAGAGTTTTAAATGTAGCCTACTAAAAGGGCACCGTTTGAAGACGTTTAATGTAGCCTACTAAAAAAAGGGCCGGGCCACATCAACAGCAGACTGCTTTGCTTTTCTGTACGTCTCCAGCCTTCCCCCTGCGGCGGTGCCATGCCCACTCTCACCAGGCCTGATGGCACAGACGGCCATTGAGTGTTTGAGGGCAGGCAGGCGGGCAGGCGGGCAGGCAGGCAGGCAGGACGGTGGGCAGGCATCACCATCAGCACTGGCGCACGGCCGTCAGCCAGAACCAGAACAGGCAGAACAGGGCGAGTTCATTCTGTCAGCACGGAACTCCGTTTCTGGCTCGCGCTTATTCCCTCCCAGCCTCCCAGCCTCCATTTCTGGACTGTGTCAGGGAATTTTTTTGTCAGGTCAGACACATCGAGTCGAGAAAAAAAAAAGAGAAAAGAGAGAAGAATACAGTAGAGCGGAAAATATAGCCAAGTTTTTAAAAAAAGAAAAGATCGGGTAAGAATTGGGGTAAAGAAAAAAAGAGAAAGAGGATGGCTGTTGAGGGTGTGTACCCTGTAAGTAAGTTGAACCAGACTAGGGCAGAGGACAAGGGGGCAACTGAGCTTTGTTTTTGCATGGCCTACAGGAGCTGTGTGTGTGTGTGTGTGTGTGAGTGTGTGTATGTGGGACATGCACCCAGACTGGGCCAAAGAGCTTCTACTGCCCTAGCGAAGTGCGAGGAGAACTCCGAGATGTAGAACATGGTAGGGATTGGGATACTTTCTGCTCTGATCTCTCTAATCACCCTATCCGATGCACATATCTCTGACAAACACACACACACACACACACACAGTCAAACACACCCACTCCTAGCTGTACACACACAAACACACACACAAACGCATACACGGCCTAATTACTCCCTATGATGTTTATCAAAGGAGGTGTCTTCTTCCTTATCTTCCGCTAATCTGATGATGGGACCTTAAGCTCTGGCTTTGCTGGAGGCAGAATAAAATGCAGGATTAGACAGGGAACTAATCCCAATGAGCCAGAAAATCTGAAGTGAGTAAGACAGGAGGGAATGGAGAAAGAGAGAGAGAGAGAGAGACAAATAGACAGAAATGAACTCTGAATGAGACTCTGTAGCTTAATATTGGCCACAGAGGAATAAAACCGAACCAAGAGAGAGAGAGTGTAGAGCTCCTTAAGTGAGATAGGTTTGCAGTGTCCAGTTTTTCTCCAGGGGATTGCGTGGGCGACACAGTCAGAGCTACCAGGGGTCCAACTAAGGAGTCACTGGGAGTTATGCTAGCTAGACTTGCCATCATGTCCCAATGAACTGAAGATTAGTTGTATAACTCTACACGAGAGAGAGCCTCCATTTTCAACAATCTTTAGCCACCTCCAGGTGTAGGCCTCTCCTGACATTTTGCCGCACACATGTTTAAACACACAAACTCACACACACATGGAAACAAATGGCCAAACGAGCACAGACACAATAATACAAATAAATTCACACACACACACACACACACACACACACCACTGAAGGGTAACAGTGCCCTGGTGAGTCTAATGTGTAATGTGTGTGTTTGGCACATGGCTTATCATTCACCTGCCATAGCTGTGAGTAACAGAGGTGTGCTACTGCTCCTGTTCGACCTGACCAACCTGCATGACACACACACACACACACACACACACACACACACACACACACACACACACACTCACACACTCACACACTCACACACACACTCACACACTCACACACACACACACACACACACACACACACTGTCTTTCTCACCCTCACCATGCCAACACACTTGACTGACTGACATTAAAGTGTAATACAGCTCACAGTGGCAGCGGGAGAGACAAAGGGTGAGAAAAGGGCAAGGAAATAACACAAAGAAACATTAAAAACAACATGGCAGACAGCCAGATCGGGAAAGAAAGAGATAAAGAGAGGAATGTGTGTATACACTGCACATACAGGTTTTTTCTCATGGTGGGTTTCTCTGTTCCTGGGAACACTTTGGTAATACAATGCATGAAAGTGATTCCCATTTGTCATTGTGATCACACAGCGCACCACAGTGCCCCCATGATTTGTCATGTCAACAAATCAAATTTTAATTCAATCGAACTGGAAGAGAAGGCACAAGAGAA
>CM059276.1:14125889-14140889 GCA_030347295.1 Setipinna tenuifilis | reverse complement strand
GTCACAGGCTCTGGATGAAGATGAATGGCTCTGCCACAGCTCTCAAGCCAGCCGGAAAAACACCCCACCACTACACACATTCCTCCATCTCTCCCTCTTCCTCTTTTCCTCTCTTCTCCTCTGCTCTCTTCCCTTCTCTTATCCTCCCCTCTCCTCCCCTCTCTTTTCTTCTGTTCTTCTCTCCTCTCCTCTTCTCTTTCCTTCTCTCCTCTGCTCTCCTCTCTTCTTCTCTCCTCTCCTCCCCTCTCCTCTCTTCTCTTCTCCTCTCCTCTCCTCTCCTCTCCTCTCATCTCCTCTCCATTTCTGTCCTTCCAACCACCCCCATCGTTATCTATAGTCTTTTCCTCTGATCGTATGACGGTCAACAACCCACAACAGGATACATTATGTGTACAAACACACCATGGTGACCCAAATACACGCTGCCCTGGGACATGGGGAGGCAACCAGAAGAGAGGGGGATGGGGAGGGTGAGAATGCTAGAAAGAGAGAGAGAGAGAGAGGAAAACGAAGAAGAAGAATGCTAGAAAGAGAGAGAAAGAGGAGAAGAAAATGCGGGCGAAAGGGGAAGAAGAGTTGGCATCAAAGCCTTTTCTAGTCACACTGATGGAGAGACGGATATGAGGACAGCCAGAGAGGAACCATTGCTATCTTTTCTGAAGACTTTAACTCCCCTTTCCGGCGTTTTCTATTTGTGTTTTTTTTCCTCTCCTCCATCATCCCATGTTCTGTATCTCTTCTCTATTTACTTCTGAGTGTACAGTCCCCCTCTTTTCATCCCCACCTCTGTCCTCCTTCCTTCTCTCTATCCTCTTTTCTGTTCCTCTGCATCCTCTTCTTTTTCCCATCTAATGTCTTCCCAACCCACCTGATCCGCTCTTCTCTTCTCTCCTCTTATCCCCTCTCCCCTCCCCTTTCCTTTCCTTTCCTTTCCTTTCCTTTACTCTCTCTTCTCCTCTCCTCCCATCCCCTTTTCTTTCCTCTCCTTTCCTCCTCTCCCCTCTCCTCTCCTTTCCTTTCCTTTCCTTGCCTCTCCTCTCCTCTCCTCTCCTCTGTCCTCTCCACTCCTCTCCTCTCCTCTCCTCGCCTCTCCTCTCCTCTCCTCTCCTCCCCTCTCCTCTCCTCTCCTCTCCTCTCTTCCCCTCCCCTCTCCATTGTATTCATTTGTCTATCACTGTCCTCCCCTCCCTTCATGTGCTTCAACTCTCCTGTTTTTCTGATTCTGCACCTTTCAGTTTTACCTCTACTCATCTCTTCTTTCCTCTCCTCCCTTCCTCTATTTTGCACTCTGCTCCTCTCTTTTCTTTATTTCTCCTCTCCTCCCTTTCTGTCTCTGCTACTGTTATCTCCACTCCTCTCCTTTCTACTCCTTTTCCTCTCCTCTTCTCTCTTCTTCTTTTCTCCTCTCCCCTCCTCTCCTCTCCTCTCCTCTTCTCTGCTCTCTTGCTGCATTGGTGAGGTGTAGAGAGGACTGTAATGTGGTTGGTTGTGGGCTGTTTGCAGTGTGTGTGTGTGTGTGTGTGTGTGCGTGTGTGCGTGTGCGTGTGTGTGCGTGTGCGTGTGCGTGTGCGTGTGCGTGTGCGTGTGCGTGCGTGTGTGTGTGCGTGTGTGCGTGTGTGTGTGTGTGCGTGCGTGCGTGCGTGCGCGTGTGTGTGTGTGTGCGCGTGCGTGTGTGTGTGTGTGTGTGTGTGTGTGTGTGTGTGTGTGTGTGTGTGTGTGTGCTTCAGTGATGCCCCGTGTTCAGTGTGCTAAAGCAGCACAATAGCGCTCCTGCTACACAGCTCAGCTCCTGCTCACACAGCACAGCACAGCACAGCACAGCACCGCGCATCAAGGAGACGCCAGCCTCACACACACGCACACACACACACACACACACGCATGCACGCACGGCTGCAAATAACCCCCTATTCATTCACGCTCTTCTCAAGCTCCGCATGCTCACATACACACATGCGCGCACACATACACACACATAAACACACACTTTCTCTTTGCCTTAAACACACACACACACAGACACACACACACACACACACACACTTTCTCTTCGTCTTATACACACAAACATACACACACACACACTTTCAATTAATCTTAAACACACACACACACACGTACACCAATCTTCACAGAGTTTACAGCCATACCTACAAGGCTATAAATTATGAATACAAAAATAGTGCCCCAACTGCGCCATCATCAGACTTGACAGACATAATCGCTGCTCTTTCTGAGAGCAATTTCCAGGACGCCCGCCCGTGTGTGTGTGTGTGTGTGTATGTGTGTGCCGTGAGAATAATAAGCCTCAATCATGCTCCAGCCTCATAGCCTGCTAGATTTCACCCACTACACTCACAAAACAGAAAGCAAACTACAAAGCATCTATATACTGGCAAAGTTAGTCTTCCCTGAAGCTTCTAGTTCTCGACAAAACACACTGACAGATGGCATTACGTCAAAAATTTGGGGGATTTTTTGGGTGTGTTTCTGAACATGTTTGAGTACAAGAGAGTAAATAGTTGTTAGGGTCTGTGTGTGTGCTTATGTGTGCTTGTGTGTGTGTGTGTGTGTGTGTGTGTGTGTGCGTGCGTGTGTGTGTGTGTTTGTGTGTATGAGAGAGAGTGTGTGTGTGTGTGTGTGTGCGTGTGTGTGTGTGTGTGTGTGTTTGTGTGTGTGTGTGTGTGTGTGTGTGTGTGTGTGTGTGCTTGTGCTTGTGCTTGTGCTTGTTGTGCATCTGCTGGCTCTCGCACAAAACACTTACGCAACTGCTGCATGGCTGTCCGTGAGGGTATTGATGAGAGCTGCTGTGTTTATCTGTAGAGTGTGTGAGTGCTACAGTACGCAAGTGAGTGTGCATCTCAGCACCATCAAAACAATGTTGCCAAAATATCTTTTTATTCTATGTATGTATGTGTTTATGTATGTATGTATGTATGTATGTATGTATGTATGTATGTATGTATGTATGTATGTATGTATCTATCTATCTATCTATCTATCTATATGTTTGTCTTCCTCGTTCTTTATCTTTCTCACATATATTATCACACATAAACACTCATACATACCAAATCTTGCAACAGCAATAACAAAAATCACAGCAGTAATGAAGCCAAAATCTTCCCCAGCGTCAGTGCTTTTATAATGGCTCGCTTCAGGTTCCAAAGTGGCAATAAATAAACAAACACACACACAAATGCATTTACTCACACAAACACACACACACACACAGACATGGGCACACACACGCGCCGCGTGCGCACACACACACACACACACACACACACGTAAACACACACACACACACGTAAACACACACACACACTGCAGTGTACCCTCCTCCTAGCTCAGAAACATCACAACAGGACCTGTCTAAAGAAAAAGTCTGCATCTGCCCTAGCAACCGCATCCTCAGCAGCACGGCAACCACTGTCCACAGCACAGCAAGCGCATCCTCAATGCCACACTCGCTGCTGCTGTCCACTGCTGCTACTGCTGCTACTGCTGCATGGTGCAACCGCATCAACTGCTCCATCAATACACCCCCAGCAGACTTGCTCCCAGCAGTGGAGCAATCGACCTGGCCAGCAACAAAACTCAACAAATGCTCCAAGCCACACCACAGACATATAGGAAAGTCGACCACAACAACAACGTAACAACGTATGTGTACATGAATGAATCTGTGTGTGTTCACGCATATGTTTGTGTGTGTGTGTGTGTGTGTGTGTGTGTGTGTGTGTGTTTGTGTGTGTGTGTGTGTGTGCATGTGTGTGTGGATAAAACTGTACATAAGTACACAAAACTGTAGCACAGAGTTTGGCATTTTTCCAAGTTTCATATACAGTATACAGGTTCTTAATCAGACAGCTTTTGTATGGAGTTGTACACACACACACACACACGCACACACACACACACACACACACACACACACACACACACACACACTGCAGCAATGGGTCGGGATGGGATGGGGTGATACTTCGTCCTGGATAGGACGGGGCTCTGCATGTGTACTCACTGTTCACCATATCATTATCAACACACACACACACACACACACACACACACACACACACACACACACACAAACGGGTGATTATGATGTTAGATGTTATGGACTGGACGACACTGGGGAGTTTGTGGTGAGGTGTACACTTATGGAACGGGATGGACGATGTGCTCCTATAGAACGTAGAGATGGAGGATGTACACAAACACAGGCACACAGTCACACACACACACACACACACACACACTGCGGGGCAGGGCGAGCGGAGAGGAGTGGAGCGGAGCGGAGAGGAGCGGTGTGTACTCACAGTTCTGAGTAGAGGATGTGCAGGTTGCCCAGATTGTCTGTGTAGTTGGCCGGGCTAAGCCAGGGGAGCACCAGCAGCAGCAGTGCCTTCATGGCTAACACTCAGACTCCTCTTCTCTTCTCTTCTCTTCTCCTCTCTGTTTCCTTCTCTCTCTGTTTCTCTCTGTCCGTCACTCTCTTTTTATTAGCCCCTCTCTTCAAGGGTGATCGCGGTGATCGCCCTCTCCTCTTCTCCCTCTCTCACTCTCTCTCTCTTTCCTTGTCTATTCTCTCTGTCTTCTCTCCCTTCCTCTCTCCTTCCTTCCTTCCTTCCTTCCCCTGCTCCTTTGCTCCGAGCCTGGATGTGCCACTGACCCCTCTCTCTCTGCTCTCTGCTCTGCTCTGCGCCTCTCCTCTCCTCTCCTCCTCCCCACCACCACCGCCGCCGCCCCCCCTCCCACCAACCTCTCCAGATGCTGCCTGACGCTGCTATTCACAAGAAATTCCCAGAAGGAGCAGTAGAGCAAAAAAAAAAACAAACAAACGACAACAAAAAAAACAACAACTATCCCTTTATCTTGTTTTTAACTCCTCTATGTGTGCTTCTCCTTGTTCTTCTTCTTTCTAGCGCTCTCTCTCTTTCTCTCTGTCTCTGTTTTGTCTTCTGGTTCCCTCTCTCGCTCTCGCTGTCGCTCACGCCGGCTGTCCGGACATCTCAGCAGTGGCACCAAAAGAGGAGAGGGGTGGTGGGGGGGGGTGGGACCGCGGACGCTGGAGGCTGGAGGCTGGATGCTGGATGCAGGACGCTGGAGGCTGGATGCTGGACGTTGGCAGAAGAATGGAGGCACCGACCCAGCAGCAGTAGCAGCAGTAGCAGCAGCAGATGCAGAAGGAGATACAGCGGAAGGAGAAAAAGAAGAAAAAGAAGAAGAGGGAGAAGAAGAAGTAGCAGGTGCAGAGCAGATGGAGAGATCCGCTGCCGTTCAAGACGCTGAATGGAGAGAGAGCTCCGGAGAGGCAAAAGGAGGAAAAAACAGATGAAGAAGAAGAAGAAGAGGAGGAGGAAGAAGAAGAAGAAGACTCTAAAGAAGAGAGACAGAAGAAGGAGGAGAAGAAGAAGAGGTGGTAGAGGAGGTAGAGGAGAGCAGCAGAGCCCTGGGAGGCAGAAGAGAAGAGCAGAGCGTGGTCCTGGTCCAGCTGGAGGAGGAAGAAGAAGAGGAGGAAGAGGAAGAGGAGGAGAATGAGGGAGCGCGAGTGGAAGTGGAGTGGAGTGGAGAGTCGAGTCGCAGCACAGCTCAGCACAGCACAGCGCTGCAGCCCACGGAGTCTAATCTGCCCTGGGCATCGGCCAGCCCTAAGAGGATTTATGCCTACGTACGAGCGCACGCGGGCACTGGTGTGCACGCGCCTCTCTCTCTCTCTCTCTCTTTCTCTCTCTCTCTCTCTCTCTCTCCCCCTCTCTCTCTGTTACTCTCGCTCTATGCTTGAGTCAGTGTGCCCCTGTGCGTTGTGTGTCTATGCCTGCCTGCCTGCATGCGTGTGTGTGTCTGCATGTAAGTGTGTTTGTGTGTATGTGTGTGTGTGTGTGTGCCAGAGAGCGAGTCGCGGAGGCTTTGCCTTATACTGCAGCAGACACCACTGAGAGAGAGAGAGAGAGACGGAAGGCACCATTAGGGTGCGGAAATGGAGGGGGGGACAGCCAGGCAGAGGTGGTCCGTCCCGCATTGTTTTCCACTTGCCTCCGCGCTCAGGAGGTCCGCGTCCACCCCCCTTCTCACCGCTCAGGGTCTGCAGCTCCGTAAGAGGTAGAAAGAGGAGGGGGTAGCGTGCATGTGTGCATGTGTGTGTGTGTGTGTGTGGAAGAGAGAGAATAGGCTGTTAACCTACCCCCCCTCCCCTCCCCACACTCCCATCCACACCCCCACCCCCTGTCCTTTGGGATGAAACGGTTCCCATGCAGCAGATTGGTCTGATCACTCAAAAGAGTCTGTCGACATGGGTTATAATAAGGAAAGCAGGAGGAAAGAAGAGAGCGAGAGAGACAGATGGGCAGAGATGAACAGACACGAGAGGGAGAAGAAAAACACTAGTGAATCAATATTCAATCCAGCACGAGATGCCATGAGCTGGGCTTTTTCTTTCTGAATGGGATTCGTGCATGCTGGAGAGAGATGGTCTTTTCAGCGCAAAACATACATAACATGATGTGAAGCCGTTTAGATTTCAATCACTACATCAATGGCTGCATACAGCAACAGCTATGAAATGCAGTTATAGAGATGTGATGATTGTATGTGTTTAGGTGCATGTATGTGTGTGTATGTGTGTGTGAGTGTGTGAGCATGTATGTATGTGTATATGTGTGTGTATGAGTGTGTGAGTGTGTGTGTATGTGTGTGTTTGTGTATATGTGTGTGTGTGGGGGGGGTATTTATGCATATTTGTGTGTGTGTTTGTGCCTGTGTGTGTATGTGTGTGTGTGTGTGTCTGTGTGTGTGTTTGTGTTTACTGTTTCTGTATGTGTCTGTATTGGTGTGTGTGTCTTTGGGAGTGTGTGTTCACCTATGTGCAGCAGAAAGCAGACCAAGCTGTCCAAGCATGTTTGTGGTGAATTTAAAAAAAAGCTTCAGTGCCTCAGACTCTCTGCAGTCAGGCTGAAGCTCGCTGGTGACACACTGGTCAGGTGACTGGACAGGACTGCTCCATAACTATCCATAACATCTATTGATCAGTAGTGTGGGGGTGACAAGGGTGGCTGGGGTGGGGTGTGGGTAAGGGGTTAAAGTCACATAAAGGTGCAGTTACTGGTGATACCGTAGAAGACTCGAACTACATCACACCCTCATGGGTGGATACACCTGCCCTGAACACCACAGCTCAAGGTCCAGACAAGGAGTGAGCAAGTGAGTGAATGACTAAGGTGGGGAGGTTGGGGGGGAAATGTAAGAACAAAGAGAGAGACAATGAGAAAGAGGGAGAGAGAGAGATAGAGAAAGGTAGGGAGGAAAGTAGAGAAAGCAAGTGAGTAAATGACGAAGAAAGGGAGGTAGAGAGACAGAGAGAGATGTACAGAGGGGAGAGACAGACAGACAGACAGACAGACAGACAGACAGACAGAGAGAGACAGAGAGAGAGAGAGAGAGAGAGAGACAGAGAGAGAGACAGAGAGAGAGAAAAAGAGGAACTAAGGGACAGGCACACCTCTTGTAAGAGCATTAGCATTTGATGAGGGTGGAAAGTTGAGATATGAGTGGGACTTCAAAGGCTGAATTATTATGGACAAACATGGCAGAGAATGATTTTGCTTTATGGTCCTCGTGCTGTCCTCTCTCTCTCTCCCCCCCCCCCTTCTCTTCCTCTCTCTCTTAGTCTCTCTCTCCCTCTCTCCGGCATCATCTCGCTCTCTTTACCCCCATGTCTCCTTTCATCTTGTCTCATTTCTCCTCCGTGTCATCCTTCCTTCATCCCTTCAGAGCTGTAAACACACAGCCTCAGGGGCCCGCAGGAGAGGGGCCTTTGAACAGCATTCCTGCTGACACCAACGTGAGTGCTCACACACACACACACACACACACATGCAGGCACACACACACATAAACACACACACACATGCAGGCACACACACACAGATACACACACACACACACATGCAGGCACACACAGATGCACACACACACACACACACACATACACATACACATACACACACACGCAGGCACACACACACACACATACACACATACACATACACACACACACACACACACACACGCTGCACACGCATCAGACTTGCGTCACACACACATCATCCTTGAACAACAGTCACAGAGGGAGAGGAGAAGTCATGGCGAGGAGGAAATGGCAGTGTTTGAGGAGGGCTTTCCATCATATCAGAAACTCATTAAAAAAAAAACTAGCCTGCAATGTCAAATCCAGCAATTAAAAGAGGATACACACTTTTATATGTGACTGCCATTTGGAGCACAGCAAGTGAGTCACAAACACCCACACCTGGGTCTGAGCAAACCTCTTGGCTTGACGTTCCTCTCCACACTCCACAGCCCCTATTCACCTCTTTATACTTTTCTATACTACTCGAATACTACTCGTACTTCTATACTACTATCTATACTACTCGTGTGGCTGTCTGTCTGTCTGTCTGTCTCCTGTCTCCTCGTGTCTGCTCATGCCCCATGCAGATTCGCCCCTTACGCTCCCATTATCTATGAGGCCTATTTTTAGACCATCACACCATCTGCATAGCTTGTCCACTGAATTATGGATGAATATGTATGTACACTGCCCCTGGAAGTAGGGTATAGGCGATGCATATGTGTGTGTGTGTGTGTGTGTGTGTGTGTGTGTGTGTATGCATGTGTAGGGGAGTGGGGCATATGGGAGGAGGGTAGGAGTAGGGTATAGGCAATGTGTGTGTGTGTGTGTGTGTGTGTGTGTGTGTGTATGCATGTGTAGGGGAGGGGGGCATATGGGAGCGGGGTAGGAGGAGGAGAAACAAGCAAGGATGACACAGATGGGGCAAAGAGGTTTTTTGAAGGTAGACACACACACCCACCCACACCCACCCACCCACACATATAAAACGGCCCACACAACACATCAAGCTTTCTGCTCCTTCTATTCTAAGAAGATATAATAACCCCACACAGATACCTGGCACAAATAAAAACACAAACATCTAAGCACAAACATGGAGACCCACAACCACATGCATAAACTCAGGTCCACAAACACAACAACACAACAAATACAAGTACACAACCACACACATAAATAAAAGTCCAGAAACTAAACATCAAATAGGACCCCCACGTAGAAGTACTGTTTTACTATTTACTTTCACAAAACCCAACCCCAATGACAAACAGAAACTCGAAAACATGACAGAAGGGGAAAAAGACAATTATTCATAACGAAAGGAAGCAACAAACACCAGACTCTCATTTTGTCTTTTTTTTCACAGCTGTGCTTTCATGTCAGGCTTGCTGTTGTAATCATAGTCGCAGTACAAACCCATGTTGGTTAGGAGCCCTTTCACACCCGTGCAACATTAACCATAGCAACAAGACACTGACCACAGAAGCTTTCATATACAAACAAAGCTTGATTTTGAAAGAAGAGGGGATGGTAAACAAATGTCAAAATGTACCACACACACACACACACACACACACACACACACACACACTAGGGCTGGAGTGGATGGTCAGGAATGGTCAGGATGGATGTGAAGAATTGTAGCCTTTGCAGGCCAAGCCAAGCAGCTCTGAAGATGTGGAGCTGGACCGAGGTCATGCAAGACCGACCACTGCAGCGTGACCATGAAGCCGCATGCACTTCACAAGACAAGAACCAAGACCTTGGGCATGACCACAGATATCTTGCCACACACACACACACACAAACAAACGAACACACACACGCACACACATGCACACACCCACACACACACACACACACACACATGCACATACATGCGCACACACACACACACACACACACACACACACACACACACACACACACACACACACACACACACACACACACACACACACACACAGAAACACACAAAACAAATCATACCCACATCTATCACTGTAACCTCACTGGGAGCCACGACACACAAGGCCACATGCCAGGCACGTGCGAACGTGACACAACACACACACACACAGACACACACACACACAGTCTTGGTGGACTGGAACGACCACAAAGCTGCCTGTGGTTGTAGGCTGTGGAGCTGAGCTGATAATGTCAGGCAGGGCGGCTAGGGTAACGGGCCCATGGCGGCTCTTTAGTAGACGGATACCTGGCGCTCCTCTCCTCTACTCACTGTGTCTTCTTCCTGTCTCCCTTCCTGTGGTGGCCACTCAGCGGAGGCCACTGTGGTGGACAGCAGGAGGGGTGACCACAACCACAACAGCCTGCTCTCTCTCTCCTCCAGAAGCAAAGCCCAACCACCAGCACACAGCACAGGGAGGAGGTGAGGTGAGAAAGGGGGGATGCAGAAGGAGGATAAAAATAAAACAAGAGGTAGGAAGAGAGAGAGATAAGGAGAGAGAAAAAAAGAGGGAAAGACACAGAGAGACAGAGAAAGACAAAAAGGTAAGCAGAACATTAAAGAAAGACTAATCTCAAGACATTTTTTTTTTTCGAAAATCAGCTAACAGTTCTTTAAGTTTCTGAGTCATATTGGTTTGGGAGATATTCCAAAAAGTGGATTTAGTCGCTTATCTGTGTGTGTTAACTCTGAACTCTGAGAAGTAAAAACCTCTGAACGTGAGAGGCCTATGGCTTTGTTTTTGTAGGAGACTGACGCCATAAAGCCCCTTTATTATCCTTTACTCTAAGTTAACTTTATCTGGGTTAGACACTAAACCACAAGCTTAAAAAATTCCCCACTTGCAATCTGTAGATGGGAAATGAAATTACTTTCTGACTATAAACAATCTGGCCGAATCAGGAGGATGATAACAAAAATTTGATTCATTTGATTGGCTTTTGAGCACAAATATCAACAACATTTCACAAGGTCGTAACTAAATTCCACACTGCATCTTTGATAAGGTGCTCTTCAGGGCACAAACCTACAGGAGCATGTTAGTGGATGGGAAGAGTGGAGAGGGGAAGGGGGGAAGGCAGGAGAGGGTAAGATAAAGGAGTAGATGTGAGGAGGGGAGAGAAAGAAAGAGGAGGAGAGAGTTGGGGAGATGGGAGGAGGAGAGGAGAGGAGAGGAGAGGCAAGGAGAGGATAGGAGAGTAGAGCAGAGGGAAGGACAGGACAGAAGAGGACAGAGGAGGAGGAGAGAAGAGGATAGGAGAGGAGAGGAGAGGGAAGGACAGAAGAGTACAGAAGAGGATAGGAAAGTAGAGGAGAGGAGGAGAGAGGAGAGGAGTGAAGAGGAGAGGAGTGAAGAGGAGAGTAGAGGAGAGTAGAGGAGAGAGGAGGAGAGAGGAGAGGAGAGGAGAAGGCCCATGTGTCTCAGTCTCCAATTCGTCCTCAAACAGTAGAGGACGAGGGTGCTTTGCGTGTGTGCCGAGCAGAAATTTAAATGAGAGGAGAAGCCTCTATTGGTGCGTGACAAAACACAATTAATATCAGCCGAGCCCTTTGGGCAGAGGGAGCCATGAGGACTCGGAAAAGAAGGCTGGAAAAAAAAATGGAAGGCCAAACTGCTGGCCTTTAAACAATGAAGAGTAAATATGAGGAGTAGCTGTGGTGGAGATGAAAGCAGGGGATCTCGTTAGTAGTCGTCCCTGGGGAACATAGCGAAGGAGAATGCCTCTCGCCTCGCAGTGTGTGTGCTAAACCAGAGGTCACCGCAAGGTCTAGGCAGGACAATTAAGACAGCGACAGAGGATATACCAGAGGAAAACAATAACAACACAACACACACATGCACACATCAAGCACGCAAGCACAATCACGCCCACACACACACACACGTGCACACACACACACACAAAGACACACACACACATACACACACACACACACACACACACAGATGACTGATTGCAATAATTCACTGCACCATCTTGTGTTATTGTCCTAATTGCTGGCTGTCAATCTGGCCAGCGAGGAGGAGGAGGAGGGCGGGATTTACAGTCTGCAACGCAGGAGGTTAACTGGCTGCCCGTGAAAAAAGGGGGTGGAGCCCAAGCCCGGCGATATTGTATCCTCATAATAAACGTGCCGCCTCATTCAAGGGCGTTTGAAGAGGATGAGTAACAATGGCACTTGTGTTTAGTGCCGCGCTGCAGAGCAGAGAAGGGAAGAGAACACTCTGTGATAGCCAGCTTCATAAAAATCGCTGAATGTCAACACGAGACCGGTTTGAGGAACTGGCATCGCTAAAGGGCTATAATGTCAATGTACTCTGAGATAACCTGGGAGGTAGTGTGTGTGCGCGTGTGTGTGTTAGTGTGTGTGTGTGTGTGCTTTTATGGGCAACATTTTGCTGATAAAAAGGGGACACTTATCCTACGAGTACACACAGACCTAAACAGAAACAAATTAGCATTTATGAGTGCTAAATTATTCCCCCACACGATTTCGTCATGACCATCTGTGTAGGCTTTAGAGAGCACACACAAAGCCTCTCAGAACTCCTAAAAGATAAACGAGAGAGCCCAGAAACAAAAAAAATGGTTCCCTTCCCTTTGAGCTGTAAAACTTTGACAAGGCAAACACACTGGCTCATAATGAAAAGCCATTCAGGCAAAGGAAGTGCAAACACTGAGTAAATGCTCTCACTTAGCTTTAAAGCAGTGTCAGCTTATTTGAACATCCTGCTAAATACCTATTTGCATTGAATTGTGTTGTTATTCATTCAAACATGGAGACGCATTGCGTTTTACCTCAAAAACCTACCTAGTTTTTTTGCCAACAGGTAAACAGCGGCAAACTGAGCAAACAAATGAAAGAATGTGTTCAACAAAAGCAGGAGTACAAACAAAACAGAAAGGGAGTTTTTGAACGTACTTTAAGAAAAGAATTTCTTGACAGCTGGAAACTAAAGCCATTATGACACCACAGTTTTCAAAAGTGTCACACAAAATTATGAACATATTCCCACAGTGAACACCGCATTAAAATGAAAAGGGGTGCATGTTGAAGATAGAGAATTGAAAAGCACTTTGAGAAAAAAGCCTTTTAACCAGACAGCCAGCAAAAGGCAGACAGACACACTCAGATGGCAGCCATTTTGGCTACAACACATCCATCCCAACCCAACAACCACCCCACCCCACCCCAATGCACACCACGCCAACAACTACCAAAACCACCCCATCCCATCCCATCCCATCCCACACCACCCCAACAACTACTCCAACCACCCCACCCCACCCCACCCCACCCCAACCCCAAGATGGTGGCCATCTTTTGGGCCCATCTCACCTGTGCTTGAGGTGGTCCTGCAGTTCTCCGCGCAGCAGGGTCTCGTCGCAGTGGCTGGGGAAGGGGCAGGACACGGCCAGCTTGTCCAGCAGCTTGAGCACCAGCAGGCTGGAGTGGCGGCAGCTCTGCAGCATGAGGGGCTTGCGGTCCATGGGGCAGAAGTCGCTCTCCAGCAGGAAGCTGGTCAGGCACTCCTGGCAGAAGGTGTGTCCGCAAGGGGTGTCCAGCGGCCGGACGAAGGGCTGCAGGCAGATGTGGCACATCAGGTCGTCGTCCACCTCGTCGCGGTAGTTGTACTCGTGGTTCTCCTCCTGTAGGTGGCGCTGCCCGCACACGGGGCACAGGTCGGGCGGGGGTGCCGAGGGGGGCGCCAGGGGCGGGGGCAGGGCGGGGGCGGAGATGGGGGCGGCTGCCATGGCCCCCAGTTCCTCCTCGTCCATGGGGCTGGATAGGGGGAAGCTGGAGAGGGGGGGAGCCAGGGGATGGAGGAGGCTTCTGAGGGTGGAGGTGGAGGTCAGAGGCTGGTGATGGAGTGACAGTCACAGAGTGTGCTGCTGGATGGGTGGGGGTATGCAAGGGGAACCAGGGGATGATGGAGGCTGCTGGAGGTGGGGTGGAGGTGGAGAGCCAGTGATGGAGTGTCGGGGTGTGAGGGTGGAGTCAGGGTAAGAGGAGACCTTTTGTATGGGTTTGAAGGCAGGTAGGTCTTCACATAGTATGGCGATCCTCCATGACACTGTTTACAAGAGAGAGGAAGAAAAACGAGTAAGTAAGAAGGTACAAAAGAAAGTAAGTAAGAAAGAAGTACAAATGAGAGAAAGAGCCAAGAAAGGGAGAGGCAATAGGGACAACAAGGAGATGAAAGAAATAAAGAGAAAGTAACAAAGAGAGAGAGAGAGAGAGAGAGAGAGAGAGAGAGAGAGAGAGAGAGAGAGAGAGATCCAGTATCGGTTGTTTGGCTTTACACTCAAAGCCATGAGGGTGTGACAGGCTAATCTATGTGTGAGTTGATGTGGCGGCTGTCACTCCCTTTTCTCCTGCATTCCTCTCTTTTTTTGCTTTCCCTTTCACTCCTTTACTTTGCCCTTCTTTCACACACACACACACACACACACACACACACACACACACACACACACACACACACACACAAATGCACACAAATGCACACACATACACCTGCACACACATACACATGCGCACACACACACAAATGCACACATTCACACACACACACATGCACATACACACAGAGAAACACACACACATATACATATAGACAGGCAGAGACACACGTAGACACACATAGACAGGCAGGCAGACACACACGTACACACACACGGTGCAGTGAGTAACATTGTGAGACTATATCAGGTTCACTCTCTCTCTCTCTGTGGCCTATGCGCCGCGACACCGCTGACCTCCATCTCACTCTCATTTTGTTTTCCATCTCAGCTCCGGGGAATAAATATGAAACTGCCCACAGACACACTCCGCAGGGCAACCCCATCACACACCACATATCAATACTGCCTCAACACTGGACACTATATAGAGAAAAAAAGAATAAAGTATAAGAAAAGAATAAATAAGTAAGATAAAGAAATACAGGTAGGCAGACAACCCAACTGCCATATAGACAGACAGACCAACAGACAGACAGATAGAGAGAGAGAGACAGATACTGCAGGCTGAAACAATGACATCATGGCTGACGGTGTCAGTGTTTGTTATGGCAACAGTGATGTAAGGAAGTAGAGTTGACTCGACT
>CM059276.1:14110889-14113389 GCA_030347295.1 Setipinna tenuifilis | reverse complement strand
TGTGTGTATGTGTGTATGTGTGTGTGTTCTCTGTGTGTGTGTGTGTTGTGTTTGTGTGTGATGTAGCAGAACTGTTGCAGTGTTGTCCTCTCTGTGGGACTGCCACACCCAGCAGTAACAGCAGGAGCAGAGTTAGAGTCTCACCACACTCCTCCATCACACTCGCTCTTCATCTTCACTTTCATATCTGTCACCTTGTCCATCTGTTCTTTTCTCCTGTTTGTCATTCCTTTTCTTTTTTTCTCTCTATCCATTTACCACTTTTCTTCCATAATCTCTCTCTCTCTCTTGCTTAGTCTGTCTCTCTCTTTCTCTTTCTCAAATTCAAAATTAAATTCAAAGGGTGCTTTATTAGCATGGCTGTGTAAGTACAGTGTTGCCAAAGCCAATGTAACACAGTAAGACAATAACACAAGAACATTACAAGTTTTAACAATGAGAATGTGTTTCAAGCTTTGCAAAGAGGAGTCAGTGAGTTTGCAAATTGTGTTTTACTATGTAAAAATTGTTTAAGGTATTGACAAAAGAGTGAGCAGTTGTGAGAAATAGCTTAAGCAATTGAGAAAGTTGTTCAGCCAATAGGTTTTTGTGCTTTACCAATTCAGAAAAACTCTAATAGTGTGTGAGAGAGAGTTTGATAGTGTGTGTGAGAGTAGCTGATATTTTTGGCCTATGCGGCCTTTAATATGTCTCTCTCTCTCTCCCTTTCTTTCTCTCTCTCTCTCGCCCCTTTCTTTTTCCATTTCTTTTTTACTCATTAACATACATTATATTCCTCTGTATCATCTGAGTCTTTATATTCCATCATCCCTCTTTCTCATCTCTAATCTTTCTGTCTAGCTGTGACTCTCTCTCTCTCTCTCTCTCTCTCTCTCTTTCTCCTGTTCCTTCCATATTGTTTCCCAGGGTGCTGTCTTCCTCCAGGCGTCCGTCAGTCTGACTGTCTGTCACTCTTTCATTCTTTCATTCCATCATTTTTTCCCCCTTGCTTCCTGCTGCTGACTCCTTTCTTTCGTCCATATGGAGGAGACAGAAAAAGTGTTTTTTTTCCTTCACCTTTTTTCCCCATCACTATTCGGCCCTTTTTTCTGTATTCATGACGCCACAAAACTGTCTGAGGACTTTTTTTTTCACGATTCATGTATCCACACACCCTTACCCTGTCTGACTGGCCTTGTCTCGTTTTAGCTGAATGTTTTTTCCTCGATTCTCTCTCTCTCTCTCTTCTTCTCTATCACTCTGTCTCTCTATCTCTCTTCTTCTCTATCATTCTGTCTCTCTCTCTTCTTCTCTATCATTCACTCGCTCTCTCTCTCTATCTGTCTCTCCTCCTCCCCTTCTTTCTCCCTGTAATCTCCCTGGAGTGTTTGTGAAAGGTCGGACAGCGCTGGTCGTCTCTGCTCCGGGCATACATATTTCATGCTAACACTGCTAGCGTGGCTCTGAGCATGAATATTGAGGAGGAAGAGGAGGAAGGGGGGAGGAGGAAGAGGAGGAGGAGGAGGGGGGGGGGGGAGGAAGGTCATGGGGAGAGCAGACGACCCACAGTATAGCGTCCCCCTCGTTGCAGTGGTGGCATCACATCCTCTTCCGACGCCAAAGCAAAAAAAAAGTTGTAACACTTTCTATGAAGCTTCAGAAAGGGTTATAATGCATTAAGCTTAATAATAGATGACTTCAGTATTCAAAACTATTTAAACATACGTATGACTGCTACTATACTATGACACTTGTAAGGCAGGTAAAGCTTTATAACCAAGAATGCACTGTGTCACTTCAAGTTGGAATAGGACTTATGACATTTTATTATAATGCCTTAGGAAAACAGTCATGAGTATGTATAATGTATTATGAATATATGAATATATGAATGACATACTTTATAAATACATTATAAGCCTTTGTGAATGTCTTGTGAATACAAGCTTCATAGAAAATGTTCCCAAAAAAAGTTATTAAAACAGCACAGAGCTCACCTTCATGAACATTGTTCCGGTCTCTGCACTTGTTTGCGAAAGTGATTTTTAATCTCAATGGGACTAATATAGTTTTAAAAAGGTCAAATACATTTTAAAAAGTCCTCCCTCCCACACATCCTCCCTGCGAAAGAGAGGAAGTCATCAGTACAGCAGAGAGTAGATCCCACCTACGTGCTCGCAATTCATGTTCCTGGGTTTGTAATATGTTCTATGTGCTCTCTCATATAAAAGACAGCCTAATCACATCACACAACTTGGAGAATGGGCAGGATGTTGGAGGGTAGGTATACACACCACACACACACACACACACACACACACACACACACACACACACACACACACACAAACACACACACACACCACACTATGCTATGCTATGTTTATATTGTTATGTTTTGTCATTGTTATGTTTTATTGTCATGTTTATAAGATGATCACAGTGGGCCTAGGGAGCGCTGCAATTTCAAATCCTGTGTGTACAACCTGCACATATGGCTTTTGACAATAAAGCTGACTTT
>CM059276.1:14093389-14098389 GCA_030347295.1 Setipinna tenuifilis | reverse complement strand
CACGAAATTTGGTAGGTGGGTTCATCTCACTAAGGCGAACAAAAAAGGTCAATACAATGGCATGGCCACACCCAACAGGAAGTGAGATATTTGGACTTTTGTGCGATTTGACATACAATGGAATTTAACGTACTTGTCCTAAACCGTACATCAAATTTGTGTCCGTTTTGGTATACATCATGTCAACATGTTGTAGATGTTAAATTGCGAAAAGATTTTTGATATGTTGTAAGATGACGAAACAATGCTTCGATGAATTTATGTATCACATTATAAGTATCCAGATACACAGGAAATGTGTCACCAATTCATTATGCATTGTTTGACAAGAACAAAACTTGACAGGTTAATGTCTGTCATGACTATGAACATATCTGTGTGAGTGAAATGGCAGTCAGGCATAGCGCCACCATCTGGTAGCAGAATGACTTGTTTTAGGTTGTGGTAAAGCTACACGGTACATTAGATTTATGTGAGATTTGGTATACATGGTGTGGAAGTGGTGTAGATGTTAAATGTTGAAGGGCTGTGAAGCCAATATTTGTCATTTTTTAATGAATTGGCATCAATCAACAGGTGTGTTCCATAGTGCGTTAAAGTCAGGCAAGGGCGCGGGCAGCTATTGGGTCCCCCAGTTCAGCAGCAGCTCAGCAACAGGGCGCCATTTTCTTTCATTAATGTGATACTGGCTTAAGGCTTAGCTACATTCTGATATTTCAAAGTCCTGCCATGATATTTTTACTATATGTTATTAGTAAACTACGAAATATTGCTTCACTTAGTGAAAGAAATAAACGAAGCGAGCATAGAAGGGCTGTGATCTAGCGTGTTACAGCTGACTGAAAGTTAGCTTCCTTGCTACCATATTAGCCCTCACGAAGTGAGCATAGAGCTTTGCTTGCTAGCTAGGATAGTATTTGTACTGTTTCGGAGATGGATAATTTCATTCTGCGGGGGCGGTTTCTGTCCGATGTTTGTCCGGTGAGTTGTATGCATGTTAACAGATCCGTCCACTCACAGACGATGTTTGTCGCTCACAGACCACGTTAGAAACGAGTCTATTTTCTGCAACTGTCCATAAGCGTTTTCATCCCAAATCCTATTGAAACCCATAGCACAATTACACGTAATGTCAACTATTCTGTCTAAATGGGCTAGCTGTCATTTACAACGAAGTGCAATGAACGAGTAAAACATAATACAATCAAATTACATTTCCCCCTCTCCCTCTCACAAGTTCAGAGTGATATTTTTATTACGGTGAAAAAACTTCAACGTTATTTAAACAGCACTTCACAATGGAGAATCCCAGCAAGCAGTGATATAATAATGAACTATTTCCTTGTAACTTTACAATGTATTCGGGTTTATTTGATATTTTCCATATTAAACCGTTCGTCATTTTGGAATAGTTTTCCACTAACGGATATCCATACAGCTTCCATATTATCATTCTATCGTGAAACTCACTGGCTAGCACTACTGGAAAACGACACAGGGTGTCGTTGTAGGCTAACTCCGGTCTATCACTTCTACTGACGTTGACAGACGATGAGCATGGTTCAAGAGAGATTCAACAAAGTTTTATCAAACACTTACATTTCTTTAAACGAGGGGGATGCCCTGCTGTGTATCGTATGGCTGTGGCACTAAACCACAAAAGGGGAAGCGGTTACATCGTTTCCCCCGCGACCCAAAGCGAAGAAAACTGTGGGAGTCCAAAGTTAGAAGAAAGCACTGGAAGCCACATATGAATTCGTTCTTGTGTGGCGTAAGTTACATCTCTTTTTTCCCATAACTAAAAACCCTATTAACACTTCTTGTTAGTGTAAGATAACAATTATATTACTAGTGTAGCTTATATAAAGCGATTTGAGATAAATACCGGGTAAAGGATAGACTTAGCATATGTAGCCTAGGTTGTAATAACGTAGAGCTCTGGTAATGAATGGCGCCTGGTTAATTTTAAGTAATCATCTTTAACCATGCTGCCCTTTCCGAGATAAAATGTATGCTTGCATAGAGGTGATGTTTTTCACCAAAAAACGGGCATTGTACATGTTAACATTGATGATATATAAAATAGGCTATGAACGCGTGTTGTTAGTTTTAGTTAGCTGAGTTAGCTTGCTAATATACAAACGAACTGCGCTCTAGGGAGTCCGAGACAGTTATTTATCCCGTCATTTTTTAGGATGAAAGACCTGAATGGAAGATGAATAATGCTAGTTTAGATTGAATAGTTTTGTGTACTTGGTAGAAGACTGGAGTACCGGTATGTTTGTTGTCTAAAACACCTTCATGTTTGACCAAAGCATTAAAAGCAACCTAAAAATGACAACGAATAGCCTACTGTTGGCTGTAAAAGCTGCTGGTCTTTCTGTTGCAAAACTCACATTAGAAATGGACAGTAGTATGTGCGTGTTTTTTTTCTGTGAACTCTGTGTTCTTGTAGCACTGCTTTGGTAGAGATAATATTTCACCTGCCGCAGCTGCGGCGGGTAAAGGCACACGCGAATGCACGAGATGGCAAAAAATACAGTCAGTGCCAAGCAAAACTCATGTACCGTATACACGCTATGGTATGATGTGGATGACGGTAGCTTGGAAATGGAGCATTGACTTTTTGGTTGAAGGACTTGAAACACTTTCCCCAGAATAATTTGCATTGTCCAAAATATTTTTTGGATGTGACAGTTATGCTTTGAATTGCCCAAATAGACTAAATAAATAAAAGACATCATTGGCTGCCATCGGATGATAAATATTTTACACAAAGGAGAACTTGATCCATTAAGTTGACCCATGTTTATCTGACACTCCTAGTCCTAGGCCTTTCCAGGTAAAGGAGCATTTTCCATCCCTCTACCATTTCACTCAGTTGGCATATAATCACTTGTACAGATATGTACACATACTTACTTTTAGTATTTGCTACCAGTCACAACTACACCACTATACTTTATCTTTTGGTATATAACTGTTCACACCCTCACTGTAATTCTTCTGTGAACTTTGCCTTAATGCAAACTCCAAAACATGTTGGATTATAGTTTCTGCATATTCTCATGCTCATACTTCTGATACATTATCCCTTTAACTACATTTCCACATTCATACAAGTAAAACTTGTGCTTCTTCTCATACCACTTATCTTACCCACACCCAATCCTCAAGTCATACATTGCGCAGCTATATTCAACAAATTCCTTTGCCTTTCATATGAACTGCCCCACTCTGAACAATGTGATCCTTGCTTTATCAGTGTCACCAAAGCCACTGCCGTATACAAAATCCACACTTTTATTACACTTTTATGACACAATATTAAACAAACACATAAACTGAATGAAAACTTTATAACAACATTCTCCTATGATCCACTACTATCAACACCCCCCATACACTTCTGGTGTTTTACGCAGCCATCCTCATATGCAGTTGTACTCTTGTCGCCCTCCTTACGTTCCTGTTCTTGTATTACCATCTGGAGATGTAGCCTGTGTCTCCTCATCACAACAAAACAGAAATAGAAATTTCACTTCTACACACAACTTATAACAACTCATAACATAATTCTTTATATGATACTTCATAGAAAACTATGTCATGATTACCATCTCTACGCCAACAGCAAGTGTCAGGGAGGGTTCAAAATAACACATGTACATACATACTATGACAACATCTATCCCTTTCAGAAATCACTTCTAAACACTACACAAACACACAATGTCATTCATTCAAAACCTACATCCATGCCCACTTGCACAACATCATTTCCACACAAATTCTCACCTCACAACACTGCTCTACCACACACCTATCATACCAACAGTTCACACATTTTAATACACTGCGGTCATACCATGTACCGTTATGCAGTACATCTTTTTTTTTAAATTGACATTCATCAGATTAATTTAGTTTAGATGTATGTGTACTCAGCAGTGTCTTGACTTCACACATCCACAGACACACACACACAAAAACCTCAGACAGGCACAGACAAACACTCTTAAACCCACACAAACACAAAAAAATTCCCTTTAAAACACACACGTGCAAACACAAAGATAATTGCACCACACCTATTCCTAAAGAACATTTCCTTTACATACACATACTCCCAGTAGACAATATAAAGCTCCTATGATTTAGCATCCACATATCAAATCTCTACAATAAATACATTTGTGACACAGAGGATACATTTGAGAGGGGTGGCATGCCACGTCCCTGCACCGCAGGTGCGAGGGCCCGTCATCGCCGCTTGCGGCTATATTTTGCTTTGGTATTTCTTACTGGCATTTGAACCCCTTCCCATCTCCTCTCAGGATGACGTGTGTGTGTCAAGGCGTACGTGTAAGCATCCGTGATTCACAGCTGGCCAGCTCCAGCCAGACAGCACATAAACACACACACTTCCACAAACACGCACCCACACACACACTCTTATACAAACACACACACGGACACACACACACACACAAACACACCAGTTATACACAGAGAGACCCCCGCCGCATCAGAATTAGCCCCAAATTGGACTCTCTGATCCAAACACAGGTGCGCAAGCACACTTCTCGTAAATACGCTTGTCAGACTGAAATACAAACACACAAAAAATGGGCTAAATGTGACCATGGGTGTAGATAAACAAGCTCGGTTCATCTGAGTTCAAACCTTCGAAGGATGAAAGAGAGAGAGAGAGAGAGAGAGAGAGAGAGAGAGAGAGAGAAAGAGAGAGAGAGAGAAAGAAAGAGAGAAAGAAAAACAGAAAGAAAGAAAAAGGAAACCCTGATGGCATGGTCACTATTGCTTCTTTATAGAAAGTGCTAGAAAGACCATGTCAATATGTTTTTTTTCCTTTTGCCTCTACTGAAACTTGACAGCACGGCTAAGGAAAGGATGTGTGTGTGTGTGTGTGTGTGTGTGTGTGTGTGTGTGTGTGTGTGTGTGTGTGTGTGTGTGTGTGTTTGAGAGAGACAGTGAGAGAG
>CM059276.1:14080889-14085889 GCA_030347295.1 Setipinna tenuifilis | reverse complement strand
TTTCAATGTAGCTAAATAAAACACCAGCGTCAGCACGTCTGCTCTGTGCTCCGGTGCAGTACTACACTCAACATTCGGTACTCTTCAAAAAATTGTCAGATTAAACTTTTGCCAGAAATAGCAGACTTGCTGTTCCCCTCCCCTCCCCTCCACACACCCAACCTACACCCGCACAACACGTACACACACATAAACGCATAAACACATAAACACACACACACACACACACACACACACACACACACACACACACACACACACACACATACACACACACACACACACACACACACACACACACACACACAGTGATTCCATAGCATTTGGTTTGTGATCACACCATGTCTGTTGAAGCAGCATGGTGCTCTCAGCTCATATGGACTGAGATGTGTTTCATGATCAGCAGACTTCTCATGGAGGTCATTCTCTATTTAGGGGGTTAAAACTCAAAATATTTCAGAGAGAAACATACATGAATATGAACACATACAAATGCACACGCACGCACACACACGCACACACACTATCAGATATCATGGCAGACATACAAAGAATCGGCGTCTGCACACACACACACACACACACACACACACAGTCAGACATCATGCCAGACATACAGGGTATCGACGTCCACACACACACACACACACACACACACACACACACACACACACACACTTACTGTCACACTCACATATTGTGCACACAGTAACACATTTAACGCTATTAGGCGGTCATCTTGTGAGTATTTGAACCATAGCTAGAGTATAGTTGCTAAAATCACTCAGAATAAAAAGGCTAGGCTGAAGATGATAGTAGGATCCCTGACCTTGAATGATGGGGAGATGAACAGTGCTGTCGGGGAACTCTGGGAAGGCTGTCTGTCAATCATCCTGCACCAGTTTGACAAGACCTGGACGACGGCCAACAGACCCACAGTTCATTTTCTCTTTTACCGTAAGAGCTCGGATTCTATTTTATTTGTTTGTTTGGTGTTAGCACAAATGTAATTTCTCTAGAAACTGCTCAGTTTTTATCTCTTCTCCCAAAACAAAGCAAATAAAATAAAAGATAAAAAATGAGATGTGTGTGTGTGTGTGTGTGTGTGTGTGTGTGTGTGTGTGTGCATATTTTCTTGACTTCTTTGTGCATTAATGAACTGTAAAAATGTGCATATATAAAAAATATGTATTTGTTATGCCCATTCAAAGAATCAATAATTCACTGTAATTGGTTCCCTTGGGCTTCCTTATTTGTCTAATTCAAATACGATGATTATAATTCTAGCTTAAAATGAGTGTGAGCTTCATAAACTTCATGCAGTGTTTGGATGGCTCGTAGGCCCTATTCACTAACCAACCAATGCTCTTTCCGAGTGTGGATCTTTCAGTGAAACTTTTCCGAGGTTTCCTGAGGTGATTTCAAAACACTCATGGATTTAATTTACACATCTGACCACACCGAGAGACCGTAGCCCACTTGAACCTACTTATTTCCCTCCAACTCTGTATCGCCCCTTCGTCGTTTCGGGCGCCATGGTTTGTGTGTGTATATGTGTTCAGCCCCACCATTACACCACACAGCCCTGATTAAATGAATAATTCATCGCGATCTCGAGCGAACTGCTCCAAGGGGGGTGTTCTAGCATACGCTGCGTTCTAGAAGAACAGAACACAAGCGTGGTTCTCTGGAAGTCCAGCTGCTCCATGCGTACGAGTTCAGCCCACCCAAGTCCCTCCAGGGCTGGCTGGCGGTTCACCATGACCGGCCTCACAGTCAGCAGCGCTACCCCTTCTGCTGTCGCTGCACCATCATCATCAGTGTTTCGCTTCTCGGCTGCCACCTTTATGTTGTTGTTCAAAGATTCTGTGTGCATTGGCCATGCCCCCAAGGCCAACACTTGGCTCACACTGCTCTTATGTGCCTTTCTTACTCTTTCTTTCTCTCTCTCTCTCTCTTTCTCCGTCTCTCTCTATCACTCCCTTTCACACATTCACTCTCTGCCTGGCCTGTTTCCTTTAATTAAATTCATTGTTGTTTTTCCGAGTGAAGTGGGGAACCAAATTGAATTTCTCCTGCCGGCCTCGAGGAAAAGGAAAAAAAAAAAAAAAAGAAGTCAGCGTGCTTGAAAATTGCAACCCGCCACTCACGATTGACCTTGGCAATTCTCAATCTACTGCAAGTCGCGTGGAATTATGGGTATTAAAATGTCCCCTGCGCCCGCAGGTAGGCGGGCTGAGGAAAAAAGTATGGGGAGGACTTCCTGCCAAGAATGACTGCCTTTAAATGCTACGTTTCACAGGAGAGCAGCAGTGGCTGACGGCTGACGGCTGACGGTGTGAGAGATGGGAAAATGAATTTGACAAAGCCCATTCTGCAGGGGAGCCATTGCCATTAGCAGTGTGTGTGTTGCTTGACGTGCACACCACCAACACACACCAACACTGAGCACACACACACAGGAGGGTAAGAGTTGCTACAGTGTGGGTAGAGTTTTTGAATGCTAGAGCTCTTCTGGAGCCATGAATAATTTATTGTGATGGTGTGTTTGTTAATTGACATCACAGAAGGAGTATAACTGAGATCCAGGGGTCTGTCTTCCAAAAACCGTTGTCGCTAACTTCCTTAGCAACATTGTTGGTTTAAATGATTGACTTACGACACTGCTGTTTCCCAAAAGCATCCTTCATACTAAGCAACTAACGATGTTTACAACTACGCTAGTCTGATGGATCATGGAACACGGATCCACGGTCTAGGTCATTCCATTATCCTACAGATGATTTCACCTGTTTCAAATCGATTACCGTTTAGCAGGATTCAAACCCATATCTCTCTAAGCAAACCACTCTCCCATTATACCACAACATCACATGGAGGCCTTAGTTATATTTATATGTAGATCCATGTAGTGTACATGAAACACATGATAATATAATAGAAACTGATTCAGTCATCGCTTATAATGACTAAGGGACATGCTTGCATTGAGGAACATTGCCCTAAGTTGCTTAAGCTGTCATACTGGCTTAACTGAAATGAGTCGTTGGTGATTTTCAGGTAACAGTCGGACTTTACTTGGGCTGTTGTGTAGTTCGAACCTCTGTTGTACAATAGTGGTTTAACACACCAGATGTCACTACATTATAGACAACAACCCTTTCAAGCAATTCATAGTTACGTGTTTTTCTTAAATAACAACTTGGTCCCCACACTGCTACATATACATACGCATGCATGTGGTAAACACACACACACACACACACACACACACACACTCTCTCTCTCTCTGATACAGATACATACTGTATGACACAATCTAATCAGCATTAAAAAGTTCCCATGCTCAGGCTTAGACCAAACTGAGCCATCAGACTGGTGCTACCTACGCTAACACAAGCCTGTGTGCTAGCCATTGTATAGAAAGTCCAAACGTAAACACTCACCCAATATCACCCTGGACTTGTTCCTCATGTACTGCTCTTTAGATAGTCCCAGAATACACACACACAAACACACACACCCACACCCACACATACACACACACACACAAACACAAACACTTCCCAGGACAGGCTCTATTGTTTAGTAGTAGTAAATTTCCTTCCTCTGGGGCCAATATGATGTGGAACAGAGTGCGGGGGACAAGGGGGCTGTTTGGGACATTGTGTCCAATGAGGCCTGGAGGCTCAGGGGGGGAAGCGGATCTCTGATAAACACCAAAGAAACAACCTAGAGGCTGCTGGCAGACTAGGCTAGGCTCCAGGGGTGTGGACCACCTCCCACCTCTCTCTCTCTCTCTCTCTCTCTCGCGCATGCTTTCACCCTCTCTCTCTCGCTCTTTTACTCTCCCTCTCCCTCTCTCTCTCTCAGTCTCTCTCTCTCACTCTCTCTCGCATGCGCTTTCGCCCTCTCTCTCTCGCTCTCTCTCTCTCACTCACTCTCGCTCTCACCCTCTCTCTCTCGCGCGCTCTCTCTCTCAGACACGCACACACCCTCCCTCTGTGTCCCCAAATACCCTTGATGTTTTAACGTCTCTTTAGGCACACACACACACACACACACACACACACACACACACACACACACACACACATACACACACACTTCTTAGAGCAAGAAATGTAATAAATAACACTCATATCTTGATGGATTATGATCTTTAAGAATTCATCTTTTTTGGTGGGCTATGAAATTCACAGTCATCCTGGGTGTCCAGTCTGTTGCTCCAGACGAATTTTCAGAGGCTTTCCAGTTAATATACCCCTAGATTTATGTGTAATACACTTATATTTACTATGATGTTCCACCTTTCGAAAAAAAAAAGGACTGGGAACGATCTGATTAGTAGAGTAACAGATGCTCAGATGGCTAAAATAAATCCTTAGCTGAGCCTCTTTGTTAGTTGTGCTCTCTGTCTCTTCCTTTCATGTGTGCTTTTTATTTGCTTGGGTCCGGATTCAGGGAATCGGTGCAATTAATGTTTCATTTAGAAACAGATCCGGCGAAAAGCAGCTCTTTGGCCAGGGCAGGGAGACATAAAGTTTTGGGGGCTTATACAGAAGTTGGCAAATCGCCTGTGGAAATGAGGTTTTTTTGCCCTTCCAGTATACCTCTAGTCGATGGGTAGTATTTTACTTTGCCCCATGTCCCGTTAATTACCCCGTCATGGTGCAATTCATAATCTGTGAGAGAGCAGAAAATAGAAACACCAGCCAACCACCAGTCTGCCAGTCCAGGTCCATCCAACCAACTGGGGTCCTTCAGGAGGGGAGCAAGCCCCGCCCCCTTTATCCTTTTCCCTCTCTCTCTCCTGCCTTTCCATTGGCTGAGCTAGTCATGAGCTTCACCATCAGCCGGTGCCTTCACAATCCAATTGCTTTTCAAGAGGCAGAGGTGTCGTCATAGTCTCTGCTTGATTGCGCCTAGGGGGAGGACATGGTGTCTTCACTTAAGGGTATATCTAATTCTCTCTCTTCTTCTTCTTCTTCTCTCTCTCT
>CM059276.1:14073389-14075889 GCA_030347295.1 Setipinna tenuifilis | reverse complement strand
GAGCCCCGTGCTGCTGACGCTCTCTTTTCTTTCTTCTTCTTTCGCCTTTTTCTTCTCTTGTTTCTCCCCCATCTTATCTTGTCTTGCATTTTCTCTTTTTTCTCACCTCTACTCTTTTCTTCTCTTCTCTTCTCTTCTTCTTATAGCTTCTCTTCTTTTCTCTTCAATCCTATAAGACCAGAAGCCTATTTGCCAGAATCACACCCACACATGTACCTACACAAAGACACACACACACACACACATGCACACACACACACAAACCGCACCCCCCCACCTTACACAAACTACACACACTTAGTCTTCCTCACTTAATGATCATTCCCTTTCCTTTACATCTTCCACCACCAGCACCCTGTTCTCCCTTGGTGTCATCCTTCCCTTCACACCCGCACACACACATACGGACAACACCCCCCCCCCCCCCCCCACACACACACACACACTCTTCCTCACTCAACCATCATTCCCTTTAGTACATCTTCCACCACCAGCACCCTGTTCTCCCTTGGTGTCATCCTTCCCTTCACACCCACACACACCCCCACACACATACACATACACACACACACACGCACACACATACACACGCACACACATACACACACACACACACACACACACACACACACACACACACACACACACACACACACTGCCTCGTGGCCACTTAAGCAAAGCCAGAGTGTGTGGCCCTCGCATAAGCACATATGCACACAGCATTGAGCCAGTGAGGCTATCTCCCTCCAGCAGCCCCGCTGCCACATGTCAGGAGGAGATCATGACTCGTTTGTTCTGGGGGCCAGTAAAAGTGCCCCCCCCCCTCCCCCCTCCCCATCCCCATCCCTTTCCTTCTGCTCCCCATAATTCAAATGTCTAACAAATCTTTCTCTTTATCTCTCCTCTCCCTCCAGACCCTCTCTTTCTCTCCATCCATTCTTCCCTCCCTCCCTCCCTCTTTCCCTGGCCCTCGTCGTCTGGCTGTCATTCTCTAACCCCCTTTTCTATCCCTCCACTCGGGTGGCTGACGTGGTTCCTCTGCAGAAGGCCAGTCTTTGAGTCACACACATATTTGTCCATTAACACTGTGAGATTTTGAGCATTTGACGATGTGTTTTAAAACAACTGTAAGATAAGAATTTATTTTAAAGGCGTCCTTCAAACAAAAAACACTTTTAGTAGCTCTATTTACAATGTGGTTAAGGTTCTTTTTTTAGTCTATCTACATGTAACAGCATGTAATATTATGTACTTACACACACTACACACACCTAACACTTACCCTAACCATGAACCCTATGGTATAATGTAAGTACATAATGTTACATATTGTTTTATGTCTGTGAAGATTCTCATTCATCCAGGTCATGTTAGTGAAATGAGCTAAGTTGTAAGCAACTACACTTCTTTTAGTACCTTAAAGATGTGTCACCTTTCATCCAAATGGCTTTTTCAGTTCTTCAATTACCTACCTACCTATTGTTACACACTTTGTTACACTGTACCGAACTGATGTATCTGGGACAGTAAAACAATGTGTAACCTGAATGTAAGATTCTAAAAATTATATTATATTCTATGAACATTAACAGTCTTTACAACTTGTTTATCCTCCCGACATTCCCTTTCACACTGGTGTGATAGCACACCCTTTATAGGTTAAAAAAAAACAGCCTAACCCCAGTGCCCTGGGGACACACACACACACACACGGCCTCAGTTGAGTGGTGTGTTTGGAGAAGGCTTGAAAGAACAGATGCTGTGAGTTAACTGGAGCACAGTATCATATGGAATCTGGAGCTGAATCTGGAGAGGGCTTTGGCTCTTCACACTGCCACTGACAACCCTCCCAAGATGTGGATAAATGAGCAAACGACTAAATGTCCAACTTAAAGTGTCACATTGGCGCGCCAGAGTTCGAGAAACTCTGGGTTTTTTCTTCCAGTGATGAATTGCTTTAGTAAGGACGGTCACTTACGTTTGGAAATTGATGAATAATTGCTACATATCTGCGAGACAAATATGCTAATGAACGAGAGGCGGTTTTGCAGGGGGGCGTTAATGTGATTATTAAATGGCACTGTATTAAATTTGTTGCAATTTTTTTGCTGATTTTTGTTTGTTGGCCCTCTTGTTCTGTTTACTTCTGTGAGGCAATTTGCTACGCTGCGTATTAGCATTCTGCAAAGCTGCTGGCCAAATCCGCTAATATTTGTAATAGCTCTGCAGGCAGCCGAGGGAACACTGCAACGAGTCGCCGTGGAGATATCATTTGCCTGAGATCATTAACGACATCTGCCCATATCCCACAGCCCCTTTTGTTGATTAACTGTGAAGGGGTGGGACTGAGACAGGGTGAGTAGACAGTGGTGTGGTGGTAAAAAAAGAACAGGTGGGTCAACTATATGCACAGTGGTGTTAAAAATTAGGTGGGTCAACTATGTTAGCCTGGTAAACCAGCTCCTCGTATTTCACTTTGTTTTGTACAGAGGGTCTAGCT
>CM059276.1:14045889-14058389 GCA_030347295.1 Setipinna tenuifilis | reverse complement strand
GTGTGTGTGTGTGTGTTTCTTTCTGTCTTTTCTTTGTCTCTGTTTTTCTCCCTCTCTCTCTCTCTCATTCTCTCTCTCTATCTTTCTCTCTCCCTCTCTCTCTCATGCTCTTTCTCTCTCCCTCTCTCTTTCCCCTGCCCCTCTCTCTCTCTCTCTCTCTCTCTCTCCCTCTCTCCCCCGCTCTGCCCCCCTCTCTCTGCCCCCCATCTCTCTCTCATTCTCTCTCTCTCTCACATTCTCTCTCTCATCCCCCCCCCCCCCTCTCCCTCTCTCTCTCCCCCCTCCCCTTCCCTCTCCCTCTGTCATGAGTGTGGAGCGCTGGAGACATGGGGGGTTAGGGAGCACTAGCGTTTGGAGGGATAATGACTGTCGTAATTAGCTGCTTGCTCAAAGAGTTGACAGAGCAGTCATCAGGAGACAGGGGCTCATGTACGTTGACTGCTTTGGCAAACAAAGAGTAATTAGTGTGTGTGTGTGTATACAGATATACGTGCACATACACATACACATACACACACACACCATGCACAAGCACAATACTCTTTTCTTTCTCTGTCTCTGTCTCTCTCTCTCACACACACACACACAAACACACATACCTATTCTGTCACACATCACCACATAGACACACACACACACACACACATATGTGCACACACTCTCTCTCTCTGCCTCTCTCTCTCTGACGTAGGTGTGTGTGTGTGTGTGTGTGTGTGTGTGTGTGTGTGTGTGTGTGTGTGGTGATGTTTGACAGAAAATTCCTCAGGGTGCTTGTGGTTCATTGATCTGTACAGGAGTGTCATAAATTAAGGATGTTTAGAAACATTATGTGTGTGTGTGTGTGTGTGTTTACACATCTGCACTTAACATTCAAAACTACACACACGTCCAACCACCTGCTGAGCCTGTGGTTGTAACCCAACTCATGGCAAGCAAAAACAAATCCAACATCAAGGGAACGCGATTGTCAGATGTAGGAGCATCTTTGCCAGTATTTGAATAAGACCAAAGTCTTGGCTTGAGATGGATTGGGAGCCTTAATCAGTTTAATCAGTTCTTCAGAGCAACTTTACAGCAACTTACAGTAAAAGGTGTTGCAGACTTGTTCTGCCCACATAACTAAATTGTTTGTTCTCCTACCTGGTGGGGCAGTTGGGTATGGATGTGTGGCCATATCCCTGGAGCAGAGGAGATGGAGAGAAGATGAGAGAGGAGAGGAGGGGAAAAGAGGACATTAAAAAGGAGAAGAAAGGAGAGAAAAATAGTGGAATGGAGAGGAGAGGAGAGGAGAGGAGAGGAGAGCAGAGGAGAGGAGAGCAGAGCAGAGGAGGGGAGGAGAGGAGAGGAGAGGAGAGGAGAGGAGAGGAGAGGAGAGGAGAGGAGAGGAGAGGAGAGGAAAGGAGAGGAGAGGAGAGGAGAGGAAAGGAGAGGGAAGGACAGAAGGACAGAAGGACAGAAGACGGAAGAGTGTGAGTCTGAGAGCAGTGTGAGTGTGTTCTGCAGACATGGAGAATGGTAAAAGGGGTCATAGCAGACAGACAGACAGACAGATTTGGATCCACTAATCTACATTTGGCACACACACACACACACACACACACACACACACACACACACACACACACACACACACACACACAAATACAACCCCCACATCTTTTTTCTCTCTCTGTCTATCTTTGGACACATAAAAACACAGGCAATCAAATAACTAACACATTGCTCTGGCCTTTGCTGACGGGGATTAGAAGCAGACACGTTAATACACACACAAGCTCCAAATGCGAACGCCTAAATCCTAAAAGTGCAGGGAAATGTTTCATGATAGCAAAAGGTTGCGTGGGGGAGAATGTGTCTTTTTAAATATCTAATCATGGTGTGTGTGTGTGTGGGAGATAAGAGCAGCGATGAGTAAATGTTGATATTTTTATGTTGTCTTTAGCGCGCTAAAACAGGATTAAATTTGGCTATTTTTTAAGTTTAATAAAAAAGCCTCGGCACTAAGGCGGCTTTGCTGCAAGAGGTAGATATGAAGTTTAAAAAGGGCCACGGGGGTAAAGATGACAAATACAGAGAGAGAGAGAGAGAGAGAGAGAGAGAGAGAGAGAGAGAGAGAGAGAGAGAGGCAGAGAGAGACAGTGACAAAAAGACAGAGAGAGAGACAGAGAGAGAGAGAGAGAGAGTGTGTGCACATTGGGGTGGGGGGGTTATGAAGCAAAAATAATGGAGGGAGGGTGTTAACAGGACACTGACTAATCACATTTCAAAAGCTCATACAACCATACACTGTGCTATCAACACCATGGTGCCCTTTCTTGGCTACCTGCTTCCCTCTCTTATACACACATACACACACACACACACACACACACACATGTATGCTTGCACACACACACACACACACACACACACACACACACACACACACACACACACACACACACATCAGGCCCATATACGTCATACCCCTTCCATGAAAAACATATCCCCAAAAAAAGCTTACTCACAATAGCTTACTCACAAACTATTTTTCTATTTTCATGCTGAGTGTCTTAGGCATTAGTAACCCCACCCCCACGGTTGCCTTTGGTCCTTAGTCAGTGTTTCACTCACTGCGTGATTTGTAGTGGAGGACTCACTCGGTCATGTCTGTCAATGACGGTAAGCACGAGTGAGTGAGAGGTTGGCTCACTTACCTGATTGATTCGTGGAGTAGCCCGTAAGATCTTCCATGCAAAACAGTCATGGGAAATTATTACCCAATGAGATGCGCTTAGAGAATTTTAAACGGGAGCGCGCTTGACGATCCAACATGGCGTCTTGTCAAGAGAGCAGAGCACCACCAGTTTATAACTGTTCGGTTTTTTGCTTTTCTCCCCACCGAAAGGGGCGCCAAGAGAGCAGGAAGCTTAGTTACAACTCGTGTGGGTTTTATTTTCTTTGGTTTGTTTCTCACAACAGGTATCCTCAATAGTTCACAAACAGTCCACTAATAGTCCACAAACTAGTCCACAATTTAGGTCCACAATTTAGTCCACAATTTAGTCCACAATTTAGTCCACAATTTAGGTTATAAACCTGGAGACACATAAAAAGGATTGCAATGTAAACTGCCATTTTGATAGATAAATACAATGCCAATATATAAATATTCATGTGCATTTTACATCAATAGAAAACCAAACATTCCATTGCATCAATACATTAAATATAGCACAGTGACTTCAAAAGCATTGAGCAAAAATAAATATTATACAAATACAAATATTGCACAATATCCATTTCATTTGTTTGGTATCCACAACAAACACAGCAAGAAATCAGTTATTTTAGAATAAACCAATATATGTTAGAAATAGCATTACTTCACATGAAATGTCACAATAAATAGTCATCAACAAAGCAGTTTAAATAACATTTCAGAGGAGCAACATTACCTGAATTATAAATAGCAATTGCAACAACCCAATCAATTTAGTTAACCATCTACTCATCCACTTCACAGACAAAACGCTAAACCAGAAGCCAACTACACTACTGAGCTGTCATCTTGATTTGAACAACTTGAGTTTCCCCAAATGTGTGTTTTCTGATGACAGGAGATTAATGACAGTACATAATGTGCATTTAAAGACCTTGGTACGAATCTCTGGTTTCAACATCGCCTAATTTCATCAAAAACACAGAAAAAAAAACAGCGTGGATCTGAGTCAACTACTACACACCCGCAAAAGTCACTGAGATCAACATCTGATGGTAATTTCAGTGTAATTGCCAAAAGACGGAAAATCTAAACATGAGCAGACATCATGGCAAAGGGTGTCGAGAGCGGGATGCAGACGTCAACAACAACCTCTCTTTTAACTCATCATGTTCGACTGCAGCTCAAAAGCACCGATGCAAAGCACATTTGCGTGCTTCTTTCTTCAAAACAACTCAAAAATAACTTGGGAGTATTGTGCAAGCATGCTTGCAGTTAAAGTGAGCCCCATTGTCACAAGCTGCCAAGCAATAGTCTCCATTCACCTTCCAGGAACATGTTTTTACCAACAAACAGAACAACTGGAACAAGTGTGGAGTATTAAAAACAAAAAAGGTTTATTTAGATGTAGTGTGGACAGCAACTTTTTAGATTTAGTGACCTTACAACATAACTGGAACAAGTATGCCCCCTCACAAGGGTCCTATTTGAACACTGTAACTGCCAGACAGTTGCTGGCACGTTTTTATGTTTTCTTATTGATATATTTTATTCGCTCATATATTTTTGTGTTCATTTTGTGTGTTCATATTTTCCAAGAATAGTATTCCCCAATAATTCCCTACTGTATGTATAGAGGGAGCAGTTATGGGTTGCAGAGGGGGGGGTGGGGGGGGTTGTTAGTGGAACAAATGTCAATGTCATGGCACTCTCAAGTTTGTTGAGATTTAAGAAAGCATTTCAAGTCGATGAAAGTTTAAGTTAAGTTTTGTTATAACTCCCTGCGGTCAAACAACCAATGAGGTATGTGTATGCATTGTCTGTTATGTTTCTGTATTTTGTATGGGTTGGTTTGAATTGTGTGTAATTTGCTTTTGTCTTCTTTGTAGTTCTAGTTTATGTCTACTGCGTGTGTTTTAAAGGTAGATATAAAACAGACCGTGAAAGGAACTCAGCACATCGTTATTTACTGGGCAGAGATATAAACACAGTGTGGACATCAACTTTACAGATTTGAAAACCTCGAAAAATAACTGGAGTGAGTAAGTATCCTCAAAAGGGTGAAATTTAAAAACAAGTGTGCATTCCAACTTTTTACATTTGCAGACCTAACAGAGCTACTGGAATGAGTAAGCATTCTCAAAAGAAGACATTTTTATTTGGACATACACAGCAAAAAGTCCAGTGTTGAATTTGACTCCCACATTTGAGGGTTTATAGATCTCCACACTTTTTTAGAGTTAAAATAACACCTTTATAATGCGAAATGATCCCGACTCTGGACAGCATTTAGATTCGAAAGGGTTAAAATTACACTGTGGGAGTTAAAATCTTAAATTAAAACACTCCATTTTTTGCTGTGTAGAGTGGGCACCAACTTTTTTAGATTTGGAGACCTCACAGAGCAACTGGAACGATTAAATATTTTCAAAAGGGTGCTATTTGGACATAGAATGGGCACCAACTTTTCCGATTTGGAGACCCCACAAAAGAACAGCAAGTGCAAAAATGATTATAAACCCTTCTCAAAAGGGTACCATTTGGTCAGTGTGTGGGCAAGGCCTCACAGTGACGATCACTGTGACGCAGAAAAGCGCCCACCATAGTCACGACAGCAGGCGCTGCCAGCACATGTGGCTGTGTACTTCTGATGAAGGTGCCCTTTAGTCAGAAATGTTTGTGTGTGTGTGTGTGTGTGTGTGTGTGTGTGTGTGTGTGTGTGTGTGTGTGTAAGGTGGCTGCTTTACAGGGCACACATGGGGCATAATACACACATGATACACAACAGGAGTTTGGGATTTGACTCTCACACAGACACACACAGACTTGGAGGGGAAAGGAAGGTCGGGGGGGGGGGGGGTAGTGGTGGTGGTGGTGGACGGGGGGTTATGGGCGCGGGGGCACACACAGGAAAAAGAGCTCAAAAAGGGTAACACGCATCAGCCCTTGACAGGAGACAGACAGGACGCCTCCAGTGCTCTCTGGGTGCTTTGTGCTGCCAATCTGTCCTGCTGCCTCTGTTCGGGGGCGAGTGCTGTAAGGGGGGGGGGGTGTTGACGAAAGTCATGCAGAGATGGCGGGGAGCACTGAGGCTGGATGTGGCAAGCTATTTTCAGGTCAGTGCCTAAGGTCGCATGGCATGAAATCCACAGAAAGAGACAGAGAGAGAGAGAGATATGGGGAGAGAGGGGGTGGGACAGACCAAAGGAGGGAAAGAGAGAGAGCATGAACCTGTGTTAAGTGCATCTATCTATCTATCTATATATCTATCTATCTATCTATCCTCCCTCCCTCCAACCGATCCCATAATGTATTCTGCAAATACGTATGTGTACTCAATGTACTGTATGTATGAATACATGTATATTTCTTCAGGCAAATGTTTCTGTAATTAAATTCATTACTGCTGTTAGTAGTATGCCAAAATGTAAGCATGTTATGTGTGTAAGCCCGTAATGGTGCGTAGAGCTCTCTGCTTTAAAGCTCAGAGGAGCAGAGCGAAAGAGCTCAGTGGCTCTCGCATCCCAGAGGCTTCTGGGTAACTTCCTGACGTCAGTCCAACCAATCAATCCCAGATGGGGCCCAGAGCCTCAGGCTAAAGCAGCCACTTTAGGTTGAGAGAATGTGAGGAGCCTGGGTGCCTCTTTGCGTTTGTGTGTGTGTGTGTGTTAGTAAATAAGTGGGTGTGTGAGAGGGTGTGCAGTTTGAGTGATAATGAACCAAGTGTGCTTAATTAAGCATGTACACTGTAATTACCATGACTGTAAGTGTGCTTATGCGTGTCTTTCATGTTAAACTGCCTTGTGTGCATATGTAAGTGCATGTGCATGTGTGTGTGTGTGTCAGCATGCCCATGTGTTATTGAGTTGGGTTGTGTTTGTGTGTGAGTGTGGGTGTGTGTGCTTGTCTGTGTGTGGGAATACCAGTATGTCTTGGTGTGTAAGCACATGCGGTGTGTGTGTGTGTGTGTGTGTGTATGCATACGTGCACATATGCGCCTAAGGTTTGGATGTGTTGAACTCCCTCATTAGCAAAGCTGTCACCTAAAGCTTCCTGACTTCTTAGCAGTTTATTTTAGACACAGTACACAACAGCACAGTAAACCAAAATGATACATTAACCCCATGTATCATTCCACAATACATATACATCTGAATGTAAGCTCTGATTTAGGATGACAGTGTCTATTATTTGCTGATCTTATTTGTTGGGCATGTTTCTAAGTAAGCATATGTGTGTGTGTGTGTGTGTGTGTGCATGTGTGTTTGTATTGATGTAATACCTGTGAGTGTGTGTGTGTGTGTGCGTGTGTGTGTATGATGGCTGTCAGAGCTGGTTCAGTAATGTGTGTGCGCGTATGTGTGTGCATGTGTGTACGCGTGAGTGTGCATGTGTGTGTGTGTGTGTGCGTGCATGCTGCAGCATGCGGACAGCTGAGTGCTCTGTTGTGAGTTTGTCTGCACTGGCTAAAAGCCTTCCTGCTGCTCGGTCAATAATAGATTCCCCTCCGAGTGCTTCTCCTGCTTCACGGCCTGCAAAACAGCCCCCGTTACTCCCTCATCTGCCTCTCTCCTCTCCTCTCCTCCTGTGCTGTTCTCTCCCTCACATCCGATTTCAGACATGGTTGTGTGTGTGTGTGTGTATGTGTGTATTATGTTTTCTATGTATGTGTATAGTTGTATGACGTGTGTGTGTGCCTGTGTTTTCATGTTAGGATGTGTGTATGTGTGTGTGTGTGTGTGTGTCTCAGCGTGCGTCACTGATCACAGTTTATTCCGAGCCTTGCTTGCGGCGGCTTCATCTCCTCCTGAGTGCAGCTTTCATTACTGAACCAGCTCTGACAGCCATCATACACACACACACACACACACACACACACATTCAGTAACACACACGTGGCGTGGGTGCACATACACAGTTATACATACACAAGAAGAGACATACCCAAAAACACATGTACACTACACAGAAACACACACACACACACGCACGTGTGCGCACACACACTTTCACACATTCAGTAACACACACATGGGTGCACACATATTTATACAGACACAAGAAGAGACATCCCCAAAAATACATGTACACTGCACACACACACACACACACACACACACACACACGCATACACTCACTTACACATACACACCGACATGTCACTTATGTAAACATAACCATGCACGTGTGAAACGTCGATGCAGATGTGCTTGTGTGCGTGTGTGTAAATGTGGGAACACACAAATGTAGTATAATGGTGCTTTCAAAAATACCAAAAACACATGCGCATATTCATGAAAGCAGACATCACATGTGTGTTCCACACACGCCCACACAATAAGACACATTCGCACGCACACACACAGCCACACAATGACACACATGAACATAAAGACACACACACACACATGCATATGAAAGCAGACATTACACATGTTTGCCACACACACATAAACACAAGAACACACACACACACACACACGATCTTGGCACAGCATGGCACATCCACAAACGTGACACGCTGTAGTAGCCGAGCACAGTAACACATATTCCCTGCTCATGCATACACACACACACAAACACACACACACAGCACAGTAACACATTAACATAACACAGTAACATATATTCCCTGGTCATGTACGCACATACAAACACACACACACACACACACACCACAGTAATACACATTCGCTGGTCATGCACCCTTGTCAAGGCCCAGTCTGCAGCCTCGCCCACCCTGAGTGTCTTTGTGGTGTCCTTTCCCACAGCACATTGGGGGTCAACTGTGTATGTATTAATTATACATGCAGACCTATAGATCCCCCGTCTCGCCCTCGATGATAGCGTACCCCCCCCCCCACCCCTCCTCACCCCATCACACACACGTCAGCCATAATTGTGGCCGTTACCCTTTAAGTTGCGTTGGTAAAATGCCATCGACAAGCTGCCACTTTCCATTAGGCCCATGTTATGCGGTAATGCAGCAGTGTGTTGCGTAATATCTGCCCTCCCTCACTCACACACCTCTCGCTCTGGCTATAGGGGAACTTGTGGCCACCTTTAACATACACCTCTCTCTCTCTCTTTCACTCTCTCTCCCTCTCTCTCTCTCTCGCTCTTTTGTTCTCTCTCTCTCTTAATTAATCATGGAGGTGTGAGTTGGTCCTAAGATGAGGCGGCTTCTAGAGGCTTCCACAGAGGGAAGAGGCTTGCGGTTGTGAGAGGCTGCGTTTGTGTTTGAAATATTAAGTACATCTCTTACTGTGTACTGTGTATATCTCAGCACTGCTGCTGCTTCTGTCAGGAGGGGCGAAGAGTCAGTACATAAGCTCATCTGCTGTGGGGGGGAGTGTTTGCAATAAGGAAAAAACTTACTGTTCTGTTTATTGGACAGTGCTGGACAGTGTGTGTGTGTGTGTGTGTTGTGAGCATTAGGCAAAGAACACAAGACACACCTAACACATACAGACACAGCACCCACAAACACAAACATACAACACATACACATATGCACAAGCACACAATTGCATGAATGCATACATACACACAAGCACACAGACACAAGCACACAAATACACTAAGCATACCAAAAAAAGCATTAATTCTCTTTACACTGACATGTACTCTATGTAAGCTGTGTTCTCTCTTGTGTAACTGGTGTGTGTGTGCGTGTGTTCGAGTGTGTGTGTGTGTGTATGTATACATTCATGTGCGTGTGTGTGTGTCTGCATGTGTGTGTCCTGAGCGTCATGTCCTCCTGGATGTTTGCACATGATTTAATACTGGTGATGAGCATTGACTTTGATGAGGACACAGCTAAGAAAGAAAGACAGACAGCCAGCCCTGCAAGATGAATCACTTTCCCATCGCACAGCGGTCAAACAAAGCCTTTTCCCATAATCCCCCTCTTCAAATGGCACATGTCCACACCAGCCTGATAGTTCATTCCATCTCTCTGATCTGGACATGGCTGCAAAGACATTGATATCTGCATTAACATCTGCATTGATTCACCAGTCAGAGTGTGATGTCGGAACAGAAAAAGGTCCCTTCTAGATAACACAAAAGGTGCCTATATAAAAGCTTGCATTACAATAAGGGGTTAATGAATAAGGGGTTAATGACGTCCCACAGTGCTGAACATTTGCTTCCCATCCACAGCTGCTATTATGTGGCCATTATTATTGCAAATGCATGGTGTAATCAGTATTTAAAATAGCGTGATATTTCACATTCATTCACTTACCTTTTCAACCCATTTTGCCTAAGTATGACGCAACAGGCTCTGACTGCAGCACATCTTAATGAATGGATTAGATAGCCAAAGCGTAGCTCTGCATTACGCTAATGTGCAGTATGGCAGCCCAATGGCTATTACTGAAATGGCTCATTATACAGATGGTAATTGTACATCAATATGTATGTATGGTGTGTGTGTCTTTGTGACTGTCTGTAGTGTTCAAATGGTGAAATACAGTGTTGCCAAAGCATAAAGAAACACTGGAAAATCTCATCCATTTGCAAAATAACATTTTGAACATTAACAACCATTGGGGGGAGAAGGAAATGGAATAGGGAACAGGGGATTTGAATAAACAGTAGCACGGGAAGTTGTATCTGTGTAGTATCTGTAAATGTAGTATCTGTGTATGTAGTATCTGTGTATGTAGTATCTGTTAATGTAGTATCTGTGTATATAGTATCTGTGTATGTAGTATCTGTAAATCTAGTATCTGTGTATGTAGTATCTGTGTATGTAGTATCTGTCTGTCTTTTAGAGCTTTGCTGTCTGTGATACAGTGTCATTATGTCTGTCTGCACAGATGTGATCATCTTGTCAGATCCTATATTGTGTCTTGTTGTGTGTGTGACTGTGGTGTGCCTGCCTGTCCTCTGCAGATTGATCCACCAGCTGATGCCACTGCCTGCTGCCCTCTCCAGCACTCCCTCTCTCACACACACACACACACACACACACACACACACACACACATACACACTTACACACACATTAGCAAACACACACACACACACACACACACACACACACACACACACACACACACACACACATAAACACACACACACACCAACCCTCACACATGCACACACTCACACACGCACACACACAGGCGTACAGACACACAGGAGCATGCACACATAAACACACACAAACACACACACACACACACACACACACACACACACACACACACACACACACACAAACTGGTGTCCTTCATGTTGGAGAGGCCGGGCACAGATGCTGCATAAAAGCACAGGAACCAAGTCCACCTGTCAATCATAGCCAATGAGAGAGAAAAAGACAGATTACAGGACAGATAGAGAGAGAAAGAGTAACAGAGAGGAGGTTATGGGAAACAGCAAACAACCAATAGACTTTTTTTTTCACAATCAAAGTGAATGCAGGGAAGTCATTACCACAGTCTGAAAGAGCTTCAGTGATGTTTTCTCTTTTGAACAAAAGTAGACAGCTTCGTGCCCTGTGCCATTTGTTTGGTGTTGCACAACACGCCCTGTTTGCTGTTGTGCAACATGCCTTGGATTTTACACACACACACACAGACACACACACACACACACACACACACACACAGGCAGACACAGACACAGACACACACACACACACACACACACACACACACACACTAAAAAGCGACAGACAGACACACACACACACAGTCTCAGGCTGGCAGGGCTTAAAGTTTGCATACCCAGAAGACCGGTGCTTCGTTGAGTGGTGCTGAGGTTGTGTAAGTCCAGTCTGGCTAAGAGGACCTCTGTCTGCCCCTCTGTCCTGACCACCGAGAAATAACCAGCGTGGACACATCAGGGGGTTTGATTGCTCTCTTTCTCTTTCTTTCCATGTAAGAAGACTCAGTGTGTGTGTGTGTATGTGTGTGTGTGTGTGTGTGGTTTTGTGGCACTGGATTGTGACAACATGTGTTTGGCCTTTGTATGTGTGTGTGTGTGTGTGTGTGTGTGTGTGTGTGTGTGTATAAATGAATGTGTGGGTGGATATGTGTGATGGCAGGTGTATACTACCAACCTGACACTTTCACTGCTCATCTCCTCCTCCTTACTTTAAAGCTTACAGCCTAATGCAAATAGTAAAACACGTTTATCTAAGTCATGATTTTTTGTTAATTTAAATACAAAACACTGTGTCTGTAGCTTCTGCAAAATACTATCTAGTATCTAGAGCTGGTTCTGTTGACGGCGTAGGAAGTGCCTGGTTAATGTTTGGTTGCCCTAATACAGTAAGTCTTTGCATCCTTGTGGACAAGGAGGAGAATGCACAGGGCTTGCCCCCCCCCCCCCCCCCCCCCCCCCCCCCCCCCCCAGCACAGGAACCAAGTCCACCTGTCAATCATAGCCAATGAGAGACAAAAAGACAGATGACAGGACAGATAGAGAGAGAAAGAGTAACAGAGAGGAGGTTATGGGAAACAGCAAACAACCAATAGACTTTTTTTTTCACAATCAAAGTGAATGCAGGGAAGTCATTACCACAGTCTGAAAGAGCTTCAGTGATGTTTTCTCTTTTGAACAAAAGTAGACAGCTTCGTGCCCTGTGCCATTTGTTTGGTGTTGCACAACACGCCCTGTTTGCTGTTGTGCAACATGCCTTGGATTTTACACACACACACACAGACACACACACACACACACACACACACACACAGGCAGACACAGACACAGACACACACACACACACACACACACACACACACACACTAAAAAGCGACAGACAGACACACACACACAGTCTCAG
>CM059276.1:14038389-14040889 GCA_030347295.1 Setipinna tenuifilis | reverse complement strand
CTTCCTGTAATAGATCCTATTTTGTTTTATTTATTTATATATCTTTCCTGAGTGAACGTTTCAGAGGGACGCATAAGATATTCTGAATATACAAACCCAGACAGCCACTTCCAACAACACACCATTAACATCACTGGATACAAATGCAGGAAGACACATATGCACACACACACACACACACAAGCACTCTGAAGTATGTGTTTATATGCATACACACACACACATACACACAGTCTTTGCCATACTTAATGTCCTTAACTAAAAGTTCAATCTATTTAAGTCTAGTCTTTGCCTGTTTTCTAATGTAGTCATTGTATGCAATTGTGGCAATGTACCCATGCATGTGTTATGTTTGTCTGTATTTTTCTCTGTTTCAGTGTGTGTGTGTGCATGTGTGTATGTGTGAGTGTGTATTGTGTGTGAGCGTGTGCAGTGTGTGTGTGATGGTGTGTGTCGATAACACCTGTGAAGGCCATGTCCAATCTGCGGAGTGAGATAGAAGTCATTACCTGTGAGGAGTGCCGAGACTGATTGAAGTCTCTGGGACACAATGGGGCCGTGGGTCTCCCCAAGCGCCCAGTGTCAGAGCCGCCAGCCGCCAGCCGCCGAGCACTCTGGGTAATCAGGAGGGATTCAGAGGAGGACCAGGGGGTGCCTGTTCAATCAGGAGCTGTAAGGGAGCCAGCCATCCAGATAGAGATCTATGAATTTAATAAGCAAAGAGGAAAATGGATCTCTCTTTCTCTTTCGTTCTCTCTCTTTCTCTCTCTCTCCTCAGTGCCTTTCTCCCTGTCTCTCTCCCACTGTCTCTCACTGCATTTTTTCTCTCTATCCAGCTTTTTTCTCACCCAGTCTCTTTCCCTTCCTCTCTCTTTCTGTTTTTATCCTCTCTTTCACCCTGTTTCTCCCCTTGCAGTCTCTTCCTCTCTCTCTTTGTCTCTTTCCCTCCATCTCTCTCCTTTCTCTCTCTCTCTCCCTCTCTCTTCCTTTCTCTGTTTCTCATGCCTTCTCCCATCTTTTGCTCTTTCCTGGACTCTAGACTCGTGTTCCTTCTTTCGGGACTCATCCTCATCTGGAGTCTGTAGATGGCAGTGTGGTACAAATCCTACTTCATGGGGATTTTTCTCACCGTCACACCCACAGTGTGTGTTTCTCACTCTGTGTTTTCTCTCTTGGAATGTGTGTGTGTGTGAGAGTGTGTGTGTGAGAGTGCAAATATGTGTACAGATAAACATTAGTTGTTGGTCCCTTTAGGAGATCCTTATAAGGTGAGGTATACAACACATTTCTATCATAGTTGTTTGCTATTAGCATGTACACACATAAACACACACATTTACAGGACAGAGAGAGAGAATGAGAAGAAGAGAGAGAGAGAGAGAGAGAAAGAAAGCATAACATTTTCCTCCTGTGAAGACATTTTGTTTACCTGTGTCTGTCTGACACCTTGAAAGTTTACAAGCTGCAGACTCAAAGCTGTCATCAAAACAACCTCACCTGCCTGGCTGCCTGGCTGCCTGCCTGTCTGTCTGTCTGTCTGTGTGTCCGTGTTTCTGTCTGTCTGTCTGTCTCAGTAGACGTCAGTAAGGGACAGCTAACAGCTGCTCCATCACACGCCCCTAAGGGCTTTACCACAGCACTTGTCATCCTAGGACATGCTGTCTTGAACCATCACAACATCCCATGAAACATCCCTTTACAGAAAACAACAACAACAATATCCACCGCTTCTAGTGCTTATACTCATTTAGAAATGAAACACGGGAGCCCCATTTTGACCAATGAGACAGGTTTAAGTAGGCTGTCACTGTTATCTGTAAAACAAACACAAAGTAATAGCAATAAAGCATTTTTTTCCTCCCCTGGATTAACCACAATGAGCTACTTTACATTACTACTCTCTATATCTGACCTTTTTCTGAAGCAAAGCCATAACTCTTTGCTTGAGATGAAAATAAAGCAATTAGTGTCTCTCTTTCTGTAGTGCATGTAGCTCATCAATTACTGCCTAAATCATGCTAATGCATTATCCACCCGGCCGCTGGGCCCCTGCCATCAATAACATGTCTTTCACCTCACTTTTACTAGTCGCTGAATGCTCCATTTAAACCAAGGGGCCAGGGCGCAAAACTTTTCGGGGTGTTTTTCTTTTGCTTTAGAAAGAATTTGGACACACACACATGCACACACACACACACACACATTCTCTCTATCTCTCTCTCTCTCACACACACGCACATACACACTTTCACTCTCACTCTCTCTCTTATACACATGAACACACAAGCGCGCGCACACACACCAACACTGACACACACACATTCTTTTTTTTTTTTGCTGGTGTTTTCTTTTTAGCGAGAGCCTTGGAAAAGCTGCAGATTCCTCCATTTCCTCTGTGTGAAGTCAGGAAGAGCAGCCAGCTGAGCCTGCCAGCGTAAACACAATCTCCAACTGATCAATTCACTCGTCCTCCAAACACAATCGTCCCGTTCTCCACAAC
>CM059276.1:13945889-14030889 GCA_030347295.1 Setipinna tenuifilis | reverse complement strand
CATAGAGAATGGTGGAGGTGTGCTGGAAGACAGGAAGTGGATGTTTTTCAAGCGGGCTGCATCACCCCTCTGAGCTGAGCTGAGCTGGGGGGGGGCACCGCTCCCAACACTACTCCCCCGGGCCTGATTATCCTCCTAACAGCCTTTAGAGGTGCACGGCTATTTGTACATATGTGTGTGTTTGCTTAACAGATTTTGCATATGTGTGTGTGTGTGTGCAGGTGTTATATATTAAAATGTATGTATGTATAAAAGTGTCATGACCCGAGTTTCGTGCAAAAATATATCCTAACCGAATCCTATTTGTTATATTTACTGAAGCCATATCCTATGAAAGACCTCGTTTTTAGGAACTGGTTACTGTAACTGATTAATTTTATCCAAAGTGAGAAATGTTCTTTATTATTTAGAGAGTTTGTACCATCTGATCATTTTCAGACCTTTGGGATAAACTAAGGGGAAGTTCTATTGTGTGTGTGTGTGTGTGTGTGTGTGTGTGAGAGAGAGAGAGAGAGAGAGAGAGAGAGAGAGAGAGAGAATGTGTACGTGTGTGTCCGTTTTGAATCTGTAAGTAAGCAATGCGATATGGAGTAATCAGATTTGATTGACAGCGAGACCATCTCTAATAGGAATATTATTGAATCTGTCTTGCCTCTTGGGCCATCCCATCTATCTGTCTCCGTGGCAACCTGACACAAGGGGAAGGGCTGAGATTATAAGCTGTCATGATTCGCAGGGGAACTGTGTGGTCTGATCCAAACTGCCAGATAATATCGAACACAAAAGAGAGTGGACCTGCAGCACTGGAGATATGAGACGAGATGTTTTGGGTTGTCAAAGTACTCATAGTGATGAGAGACTTCCCCTTTCTCTCTCACGGTCTTTCTCTCTCTCTCCATTTTTATTTCTCTATCTCGAATTTTTAATTCAATTCTCTTTTTTTCTCCAACTGTTTTGAGCAACGCTTCCCAAATGTTTACCTTCTGCGTATCCCCGAAGACAGTCTATGCTCTACCGAGTTACCCCCTGCACCGCAGGCAGCAGGCAACTCATATTTTTGCTGCATAAACAAAATGTGAACACATATTATGTTGTGGTACCTATGGTAGAGTCTGCTGTAATAGTTTAAATGTAAGATATTTTTCCAGCTATTGATGTCTGTACCTGAACAATATATATATTTTTATTATATATTTTGTACTCCCTTGAATTGATCCAAGTAACCCCAGGGGTACCCTAAGTACCCCCACCCCTAACCACAGGGGTACTTGTATCCCAATTTGACAACTGCTGGTTAGGAGTATTGCCAGTGCACAAAGAACAATAAAACAACACTTTAATTTGACATATAAGATTAAAAGAAAAGAAAAAGACAGTGGACAGATAAAAAATAGGAACATTACATTACACACCATGGGTTATATCTCTGTCTTTGCCTCTCTCTCTCTCACACACACACACACACACACACACAGAAGGGAATGGGAACAGAGTTTGCCCAATTGTGAGTCTGTAGAAGAGGTAAGATAAGTTTAGGGTAAACTCTGGGTTTAAGATAAGTGGTTGCTTTGCCTGTGTGGATTGCTGGACTGGATGAGTCCCATCTGCTCAGATAACACTTGCAATCTGAACAAAGATAAAACTAATGATTGGAATGCTGATTACTAGGGGGGTGGCTATAGAATCCCAAATGCCCTGCTTACTGTTAAGGAGTGCAACACGCTTTAAAGAATAGCATAGCATCCCAGTGCTCCACATCTCAATTCATTCATGAATTAATTGGTTTATGGATGTTTCTGTGCCGTCTCCCGCCCACATATTGGAGGCTACAAAAGATTTCCAGTGCCAATACAACCGCAAAGCTCGGGGGACATTTTAGCCACCGATCATGCACAGACATCTGGCTTTGAAGTAGCCTGGTTTGCTTAGTGAGTAAGGGCTAAAAGTAAAGTTACAGAATGGCGCACCTATTTTAAACAGTTGACCGCAGGTCCTCAGTTACATATTCAGCAGCGGACTCACCGTTCTGGGAAGTTTACTCTAACATGCTCCAGTGAAGAGGAAATATTAAATACAAAAGGAGGAAAAAATGAAAGACGCTTTTTAGCTCAAGTGCGCGTGACCTGCATTCCATAACAGTAGGCTGCTGGTGGAACTTCGGAAGTCTCCGCAGGAATCCGTTCTTTTTTTGAAAAACTAATCCCTTCAACTACTGCACACTAAGACGTTTCTATTTTTATATGCGTCCCAATTGATACTGAACTCTGCTCTGGAGTAAATATAGGATCAAAGTGACTCTTTTTGGAAGATAATTGAGTCATTTAAATGTGTGAAACAAATGAGAATTTTACACAATAAGCATTTATTTTTCAAAAAACCCCTGAATGGCTGGTATTGTCGAAGCGACAAGGCAGCATTGTCTCCTAATATAACCTCGGCAGAATATTTCCATAGCCCACTTCCGTCCCAAACTAGGATAGTGTAGCCTATTTAGCCAACTCTGACTGTACAGCAACTTAATGTAGAGTATTGTAGAAATGCATGTGGTAAGCAAGGAAAATGTAATCTTAAAAGTGTTACAAGAGCCGGGATCCATGGTGCAAAAGTCCCAACAACACACATGTGGGAAAGAAGTGCAACAGTGGTTGCAGACTTGCTGGAGAGTCGTGTGCACTGAAATGTCTCACATGCTTTGTCTTTTTTTTTATTCTTTTTTTCCCTTTGTCCTTGATTGTATGGTAACTTGGGCTAAATAACATGCTTTGACTATTAACCCTCCTATTATCTTTGGGGTCAATTTGACCCCATTCAATGTTTAACACCTCAACAATACACCAAGTATATATATTTTTTGCTTCATCCTTGATGACTTTTCCTAATTAAGGGGGGAGAACTGGGTAAACATAAAATTAGCAAGATAATATGTTTTCAATGTCCTGTATGCATGTTGTACGCATCCGTGTTCCTTGGGGTCAATTTGACCCCAAACTGTTGTAGCTGCATAAAACATATACAAAATATCCACATTTTGCACATACATGTTTAAGTTGTTTTAGATCACATTAAGGTGATCAAAACATGCAGTTTTATAGTCTTCAGACAGGTTTCCTCTGTTTATGGCCCTAACCTAACACTAATCATTTTGATGACATGGGAGAGGGGCAAAACAATTTCCACAAGAACCTTGAGGCAATGGTGGCCATGCGCTTAGGGTAATGGGTAACCAGCGGTAGTACCACTGAGGTACTTGGAGCATGGTACTGTCCCACACACTGCTCCCTGGACAGTGGTGTCATGGCCATACAGCCAATATACTAAATGAGGAAGTTCCGTCCCCATTCATTTCAATGGGAAATGGTAGGCTAGTCAATTCAGCCAAAATTGAGCAATTTTCTGATGTTTCAAAATGGAGATTCTGATTCTCATTCATCCAGGTCATAGTACTCAAAAGTTCTAAGTTGTAAGCAACTGGATTTCTTTTTGAAGCTTGAAATTGTGTCTGTTTTTCCCGGGGTCAAATTGACCCCGAAGACAATAGATGTTACTATTCTTGATGACCACAACCAAATTTATTTACAAATGTTACAAATAACAGAAATTTGTATTTAGAGGTACTATGCATCCATTGAAATACCAAAAATATCTTTCTTTCCATTTTTAGATCAATCAGTAAGATTTTATGGCTATTTCCATATTTTTCCATAATCATGAAATACATCATGGATGTATGTGGTGTTTATAGGGGCTACGTTATTTTTAAAGGGCTTTTTTTTGGTCCTCAACAAAGAAATATAGTAGTACCTCACACACAAACCAATAACCAAGGCCAATATTTTGAATTATGCACATTTTAAGGAGATTTAAATGGCTGGGGTCAAATCGACCCCAAGGATAAAGGATGTTACAAAATTTGAGGGTAACAGGAGGGTTAAAGGTTTTATTTGATTTTATTTCTTTTGTTTCATGTATGCCAGGAGTCATTGGGTCATGTGCCTGATATCTGAGATTTGGGTTGCGGTGAACGGTTAGGGTGGTCACTGATATGTTATTGTTGCAAAAAACGGGCTATGCTGCTAGGGTGCCACAGTTTAAAAAAAAGTTTAGTTTTGCAGGTAGCACCTGGTTCTCTGGAAAATCGCTGGGATTTGTTGTTTGGAAGCCGCTTTTTGTCATACCTTCTTACATATTCTGAGTGGAAAAATGTCAGTAGGCCTACAGTAAGCTACCACACAATACCACAGCAACACATCAATGCGCACTGCATGAGCAAGTACGATTCACTGTCATAGCTATAGGGGGCAGTATTTGCTTTTTCATCCTTATTTCTGAGTCTAGAACGACGTAGGCAGTTGTGCTTCTGTCAAATTGTTTATCATACTACATCATCTTACTGTAGGAATGAGCCGCCTCAGAAATATACACTTTCATTATTCAGATTTAAATATTTTATAGGCATATATTCTATTCTATTCTATTCTATTCTATTCTATTATATATTCGGGTAAAAAATCTACTTCAGAATCTGAATACCGCATAAAAGACACGGCCTTGCAGGTCGTAATTTTGTGGTGTAAATCTACACTGCCAAGGGAGCTGTTCCCTTTTTGTCGTCTATAAATATAAATATAACTTCACAAACAGAGCTACAGATAGGCCATTGTTTTTCTCTGTGTCGATAAAGGCTATACGCCTTGTTGATCACCATCTGATTATGTGCTTAACCAGAAATGACGAATGGTGTCTGACAAGTTAAAAAAAAAAAGAAAAAAAGAAAACTGCATCCGGATGATTCCACCCTAGAGACCCGGCTGAATATGGTGTATGTTAAGAACGCCTCTTCCAACTTGCGAGCGTACAGTAAATAGGACAGAATAAGGCTCTGAATCCGCCCACGTAACGCACCATGTTTCCTGATATACTGCGTGGGAAAGTGTTGAAACCGAAGTAGCTTTAGGAGTTTATCATCGAAAGCCCAGGGCCAACTTGATAAAATAGCAGATGTATACACGAGTTTTTCTGGTTTTTTTGGATGTATAGAATTTATGACAACCAGATGATGATGGTGATGCTATACAACAAGATGACCTTATTCTATGTGAGCCACAGCTATGAAAAATATGGACCTCCCAACTCAGCAGTGCAATACTATTTCATTCCTTCTCCTTACCTCTGTCCTTAGGGAAATGTCTCTCCTATAGCACCACGCCTAAATAACTTTGGGATATATGCACGCTAATATCATACCAGTACTGTAACTTTAGTATCAAAAACCACAGCTGTGGATAAGGTCAGTAGAAACACATTAGTTATTTTAAGTTAGAGAAGTTGACAGTGGTAAGTGTGTTATGTAGCCGTGCCATAACTCTGTGGAGAATTGCCTTTCGCAAAGCCCCTCAAACTGCACAATTGTAGCCCGTAAAGCTGAGCACAATCATCTCACGACAGAATAGCCCTTGTCAGTGTTACAGTACACTGCTCTTTCTCAGCTAAACCTCTTCTCCATGCCTCTTTTCCCTCATTCTTCCCTGGGAGCTGTTCTCTCTCTCCGCCTCGTTCCTTCTTTGAGTACCTTGTCAGCGTAGAGTCTTCACTCCTTCAAAAGGTCTTTCTCTTCTCCATGGCACTTGCGTTCCCTTTTTTTCTTGTGGTTTTGAGTCTTCTATTTGGCACTATTTATTGTGGCCCCTGCTCGCTCTGCTGTTCAGCTTTGAGGTGTAGAAGGAGCTGGAGGTGGAAAGGAGTCATTCTTTCATTACCTGACCAAAAGAAGGTCTTCAGCTTCGAAAAAAGGCACAAGTGTGTCTGTTGTATCTGAAGTGTGCAAGCTTTTCCAGATACACAAGGCCATGTGATTCATGTATTTGATACACACTTAACATTTTAGCAGAGGCTTGACAATAAAGAAAAGGCTTGCCGTTTCATAGTGGATATAACAAAAAAACAGTACATTTTAAAAGCTTTTTAATAGCTAATTGGTATACACAGGACTTGTTCTGCTGAGGCTAATAGAAGACAGAACACAAGTAAGAATATCATGTTTTTTTTCTTTTCTTTTCTTTTCTTTCTTTTTTATTTTGTGGGGTGGGGTGGCGGTTGGTAAAAATGACGTGGCAGCCTTCTAGTATCAAATGCCTTCACTTTCAAACAATTAATCATTAAAATATGCGCTGCTAAACCCAAATCTGGATTCCACTGGCTTCACCCAAGTGCCATTTTGACATTCCAGACAGATTTCTTCACCTTTTTTTTCTTTATTTTTTTGAAGCGCTGGAAAAGAGGAGTGGTGCGGATGGATGGAGCAGGAGGACGAGGGAGTCTGGAAAACAGGAGCTGCGTGTCTTGCACGTGGCGCCTGGGTGTCTCTCATTGCAATGTGACGTGACCTGTCATGTCGTGTTGTGTCCCATCATCTCCTATCCAGACTTCGATCCTTTCTCTGCCCAGATGGGGGACTTTTACTTTTAAGTGGGCTCTGATGTAGTCATGAAACAAACATCCCCACAGGCCATTTACTATGGTTAAGGGCAGTCTCCTTAGATGACCTCAGTCCGCTTAATTACCAGATCCTTCCATTTTTTTGTGTGTGTGTTTTAGTGTGACTGTGGTGGGCTTCTCACCAGGGGCCTCTCTGTATGCGTCCAACTCCTCAATCCGTTAATCTGGTCTCAATTCTGACTCTAAATTCTGTTTTTTTTTTTTTGTTCATAAGTAACTCTCCTCATCATCTTCATGCTGGATCACTGTTCTGATCCCTATTCAGCCGGGCCTTCAAGTGAATTACTGCTACAACGAGTGAATTACTGCTACTCCTAATTATTTCGACTGTATCGGTGGTTTTTGGTCTTGTCAAGTCCACTTCTAAAACGTTTGACCCCGTCAGTCAGTCGGGCAATTACATTGTTTTACGATGGACAGCTCTCGAGAGCGACCCGAATGAAATGTCACTGATGGGCCTTGGCCGGGTGCCCGCTGCTCCTCGCTGCGGCTTCTGTCAATGAAGAGCTCGTGTTTCCCAGGGAAATTATCCATGCAGGGCTGGTGGTGGCGGCGGTTAGCTGCAGGGGGTGTGTATGTGTGTGTGTGTGTGTGTGTGTGTGTGTGTGTGTGTGTGTTGGGTGGGGGGTGTGGGGTGTGGGGTGGGGGTGATTACTGTAAGAAAATCCCAAATACAAGTTAACTGCACACTAGACTGAATTGAGTGGAACTGCACATACAGACTTACTTTCCGACACAGTGATTATTAAATAAACACACACACACACACAACCACACACACACACACACACACACATAGTGAAATGTTCACACTGACATACACACACACAAAAAATTGTCCAGTTGTCTTTGGCCATCCTCCCATAATCTCCATCCATCCCTCTCTCTCTCTCTCTCTCTCTCTCTCTCTCTGTCTTTTCCACTTTTTCCTTTCCTCTCGCCTCTCACTCTTCTCTTCCCTCTCTCTCACTCTGTCTCTCTTCATCACTCTCTCACTCATCCGACCCCCCCCCCACCCCCCACCCCCGCACTCCGTCTCTGTCTGTCTACATGTATGACAGTGGTGGTCTCCTCTCTGGGCTGGTGGGAAGGCCGGGACTGGTCTGGCTGGTAGCCTGTAACCAGAGATGCCTCTCACTGCCGCCTGCTTTAGCAGCTGATCCTAGGAAGTGGTGGTGGAAGTGGATCATATGCGGTCGCAGTGCGTAAATCACAGGGAATCATGGGAACAGACCGAGAGCGTCTTCTTTCTCTCTTTTTTTCGCCCCCTCTCTCTCTCTCATTCTCTCTCTCTCTCTCTCGCTCTCTAAACTGTGTTGTGGGTGTAGTGTTTTTTTGGCTATCTCTCGAGTGGATTTAGAGTGTCTACCCCCTTTTGTCACCCAGATGAGTCTGGTATGCTTTTTTTTTCTTCTCCCCCATGCTCGCTCTCTGCTAGGCATGGCCACAAGAAACATTAACCTCAAGAGCATCTGACAGGGCCATGCAGGCCACAACACAGAGCCACTGCCAGACAAGTGTCTCCCTCTTTCTCTCTCTCTTTCTCTCTTGCTCTCGCTCGCTTCTCACACACACACACACACACACACACACACTACAAGCATTGAGGCACACATGATATAAAATATGACATATGTACAGTACTTTATCTTCTGTATATACTTATACATGCACAGATGACATCGCACACACACACACACACACACACACACACACACACACACACACACACACACACACACACACACACTCTCTCTCTTGGTACAGATGATAGGAGGAGCAATGAGGCAGATATATTTGTAGCGATTAACTGGGTTATAAACAGCTTTAAAAAACTCCTCCAAACAAAGGCACCACCCCCTCCACACACACACACACACACACACACACCCCCCTAAAACAGTGTCTATTCAGTGACCACAGACAAGACAAAGACAATGACAGAGTCCTAATCGGGATACAGACCACAAAAATCACCAATTCATTAAACACACACACATACACACACACACACACACACACACAAGCCCACACACAAACTTTAAAAAGGGATCCATCCACCCCCTGTTCTGCTTTCTGCTTATCAACATAAAAAGACCCATTTACAAAGATGTAGACAAAAGGGGCAATGATAAACACACACACACACACACACACACAAACACACAATGAAAAAACACAAGGCCACAGCTCTTTTCTCTCTCTCTCTCTCTCTTTCTCTCTCTCTCCTTCGCTAGTCTATTCCGCTCGCTCTCTCACTCCCTCGCTCTCTCGCTCTCTCGCTTCTCTCACTCTCTCTCCACTCGTCTGGCGATGTTGTGTGACCTCTAATCTGTAGCAGGACTGAGATGAACCACAAGAGAAGAATAAATACAGACGAGTGCGTGAGAAAACACTCCTTCTGCCTTTCATACACTCCTCCATTCTCTCTTCTCTTTGCTCTCTTTCTTTCTCTTTCTCTCTCTCTCTCTCTCTTGCTCTGTCTCTCATTCATCTTTTTCTCCTCTCAGCCTAGACAGCTTCCACATGTGTTCCACTCACACACACACACACACACACACACACACTCTCCAGCTCTCTGGTCCTGCTTTAGTGACTTCACTTCACACGCCGCAGCAGTGGAGCAGCAGAGCTGAATTTATGGCACGGTAGGTGTTGCGTCCCCAAAACAGTGGCACTTTCTCTTAGAAAAAAAGCCATAGTGTGTGTGTGTGTGTGTGTGTGTGTGTGTGTGTGTGTGTGTGTGTGTTTCCGAATCATCATTTGCAGTCATGTACACTAAACAAGTTTCTCATCCTCCTTTTTATTTTCACTGCTTGGAATATGGAGTTTTCCTTTGTCTCACTGAAAACACATGAATGTTTCTCTTTCTTCTCTCTCACACACTCTTACTCTATCTCTCTCTTGCTCTCTGTCTCTCTCTCTTGTTCTCTCTGTCCCGCTCTCTCTCTTCTTCTCTCTCTTCCTCTCTCCCAATCTCTCCCTCTCCCGCTCTCTTGCGCTCTCTCTCCTCCTCTCTCTCCACCCCCCCCTCCTCGTTCTCTGTCATTCTTTCTGTCCCTCCCTCTCCCTCTCCCTCTCCCTCTCCCCCTCCCTCTCCTTCAGCAGGTAGGTGGTGGCGGCCTGCATGTGGTGGCTGTGGTGCACTGTTACAGAAGTGGGGATGGACGTTTACCCAAAGGCTAATGTGCATGAAATGGAGGGATTAGGCCTCAGGGCGAGAGGGGAGGGAGGGAGGGAGGGAGGGAGGAATGGAGGCAAGGAAGGAGACATCTTAAGGACCTGCCGCGGCGAGGGCCGTGTCCATTTCCCTCACGGGACGGCTTAGCCTAAACACCCCTGTGTCAGAGCCGGGGCCCCCCGGGGCCCCCAGACAAGCGTCCCAGGCAGGGGCCCTTTGCTGAGCGGGGGCTATGAATGTATGCGGCTTAATGCGGCCGCTCTGGAGTGTGTGGGTGGCGGAGGGAGAGAAGAGAGAGAGAGAAGCAGGAGAGAGGAAGAGAAGAGAGATGAGAGCAGAAGAGAGGGCAGAAGAGAGACAGAGGAAAAGAGAAAGGGAGGGTCACAGAGAGATGAGGGAGAGGAAAAGAGAGAGGGAGAGAAGAGAGATGAGGGAAGAGGGCAAAAGAGAGACAGAGGAAAAGAGAAAGGGACGGTCACAGAGAGATGAGGGAGAAGAAAAGAGAGAGAGAGAGAGAGAGGGAGAGATGAGAGAAGAGGGCAGAAGAGAGAGACAGAGGAAAGGAGAAAGGGAAGGTGACAGAGAGATGAGGGAGAGGAAAAGAGAGACGGAGAGAGGGAGAGAGAGAGAGAAGAAGCCTACTTGTATTCATGTGCTTTTAGGTAGACAAAGGGACGATGATGACATAAAAAACAGAGGGGTCGTGGGACTTGTTTGTCCTACATAACTGGAAATGATGAGAGAAAAACAGAGAGGAAAATGGAGAGAATGGAGAAAGTGTGAAAAGGGGAGAGAAGAAATTAAAAAAGATGTAGAGAAAGATGGAAGAAAGTAAGAGGGTTGGAGATGAGCCAAGGAGATGGTGGGTTAACACAACTGAATGTGTTTGTGCATACGCATGTGTGTGTCTGTGTCTGTGTTTGTACATGTGTGAGTGAGTCTGTGTTAGGTGGTGGTGTTGGGGAGGGAGGGAGGGAGGTTGGGTGGTGGTTTTGCTAGCGGCGTTTCAATGGAAAAGGCCGTGTCCAGTTTAACTGAGCCACTTTAAGCCGATTTTTTAAGGTCACGTTGGCACCAATGGGGGATTAGGTTTTGTTCACATCAACGTCCGATTGAGATCTCCCTCCCTGCCTGCCGGCCTGCCTGCCTGCCTGCCTGTCTGTCTGCCTGCCTGCCTGCCCCCCTCCCGCACCAATCGTCTCTGGCCAGGCGGAATGCACCCACAGTCCGGCGTTTTGTACCCCGCGGGGGGAGGAATGCGGTGGCCGGCCCACGGAGAGAATAGATCGTCCCACGGAGGACAAAGAGACACATTAGCTCAGTTTTGTTGTGTTTTTTCCTTCTTTCTTTCTCGCCTTCGCTTTCTTCCTACTCATAAATGAAGGAGTAAACTGACAAAAATGGGGATCAAACGTGTGATGGGAGAGAGATGAGGATTGAAGGGACACAGGCTCACACCATCAACCCCCCCTCCTTCACACACACACAACACACACACACACACACACACACACTAACGCGTGCACACACACACACACACACACACACTTACTCCACCCACCCACTTAATCAACAGCTGCCCTTCACTTTCTCTCTCTCTCTTTCTCACTCTCTCGCTCTCTCGCTCTCTCTCTCCCTCTCTCTCTCTCTCTCTCTCTCCCACTCTCTCTCTCTTTCTCTCTCTGTCCCTCAGCTGTTAACAGTAACATGCAGGCTACTGTACAAGTGTTGTGGGTGTGAACAGGTGGTGACACAGCAAATGTGTTAAGCAAGATAACAATGTGTGTGTGTGTGTGTGTGTGTGTGTGTGTGTGTGTGTGTGTGTGTGTGTGTGTGTGCATGTGCGTGTGTGGCATTCAAGTAAAAGACACTACGCGTTTGTCATCTGCATGACTCGAGTGTTTGTCAAAGTGTTTCCCATGCTCTTTGGGGGGGCACGCACAGGGGGGGCAGTGCCAAACACACATTCCCTCCGCTCCGCACCCCTGGCAGGACCACCTGGAGAGTCGCCACCCTCCACCCCAAAAAAAAAAAAAAAAAAACAACCCCACCAGGCGTCACCCCTAAAATGCCTGCTTGTCACTCAGTCGCTTACTCATCGCGCAGGTGTTTGGTGCGGTGTGACCTCTTGAGGCTACCACGAGAACTAAACACAGACGGGGACACGCCACTTAATTATGCCCTGGAGGATGCTCCTGCATTTGGAGCCAATTACTGAACCAGTATAAAAGTTTACAAACACAGGACCTCAATTGGGGGGTGGGGGGTGGTGGTGACCAGGGGTGGACTGGGGTGGGCAGTGCCTCCCCCCCCCCCCCCCTAAAAAATTCTCTGTCCATCGAAAAACTTTTTTTTCCCATTTATCTTACCCCTCCCCCACCACCTGCTAAGCCAAATGCCTACCCACACATGACATTCTGGTCAGGCCTCAATGACTAAAAAAACATTTCTGGATCATTGGTATTTCAGTGCCAAGTGACCCCCGCTGTGTTAATTTATGTTATGTTAATATATATGTTAATATATTCACCTCTACAAGATTATTTATTTTTTCCTTTGTGTTTTTAGTGTAGACCTTTCCAGCGTGCACGGCACCTTGTCAGGACTGTGATTGATTTGTAAATAAATAAACCTACTTAAAAAAATGTAAATATTCCAATCAGAGAGACAGACAACAACTTGTGTTTCAACTGAGTAGGTTTTTTATAATGGCACTCCTACAAGACGGAGAGCTTACAACTAAACTGTAAGTTTGACCTACAATACAACTCGGAGAACCATCATGTTCGATTTTACAAGACATACATCAAGTACCGCCACAGGCCTTATTGTTCAGTGTGAGCCACAGAGCCCATAACTGGACCGTGGTTGGCAGAACCACTGGAAGCCCACAGAATAAATAAGAGAGTCAGAACGCACAACTCCGCAGTGTTGTGAGAGTGTAAACAGTGAAAGCTCTGGACAACATTATAATTGTGAAGACCACAGAGGGCCCAAACAGACGGATGAGACAATGTGGAGAGACAACGATATGTGTTTTGCCCGCTTCCTCCCGGTAGCCAAGGCTCCCAGCCGCGCCATGACTGCCACAAGCCCAAACAAACAGTGGGGGAAAAGGCCGGTAATTATCGGTGTAGTGCCCGTCTCCGCGCCGTAGCCACCACCACCATCACCACCGCCACCGTAATACAGTCCGCCGCCAAGCCCACACGTTCATCACGGAAATCAAAGACTTAATGAGAGAGCTGTCAGACAGACAGGCACTCTAGACTGCACTAGCACAAACACCAGAAACACCACACTGACTTGGGAGGAGAAACACACACACTGAATACACACACGTACACACAGACACAAACACACAAAAATACACTTCTCTCTCGCTGTCTGTCCCTCTCTCTTATACACACACACACAAACCCACACACACACACTGAATACACACACGTACATAGAGACACAAACACACAAAAATACACTTCTCTCTTGCTGTCTCTCTGTCTCTCTTTCTTACACAGACACACACGCACACACACACACACACACACACACACAAACATACATGCACACACACACTGTAAGCTGTAAGGTTCAAACAGTCTTAGCATTTCAAACAGCAGCCAGTTGAAACAAAGTTTTCCACCATCTCTAGAACCTGCTTGGGTTTTGCCTTAATTAATTCTAATCATGTAATTGTTCTGAAATGTTATTGGGTCACTTTTTTCACAAAGTTCAATGAGTGTTCCGTGTGTGTGGGTGGGAGGCTGACCACAAACTAAACATTTTTTACAAGTATAGTGCAAATTCTATAGTGTACAAAAAGAAGAAGTGATCAAACTGAAATGCAAATCATGTATAGTATCATGCACGTATGACTTTATATAATGTGAATATAATAATAATAATAACAATAATAATAATCATTTGCCCTCCAATAGCTTGTTATTTTAGTATAGAAGAAACATCAGAGAGTCCCCCTGTGGCTACCCTTCACTGGTACTGACACAGCTGGAGCGGGTGGGCCACCGGTGGAGTGCTGGATGAACTGCTCACTGGATTGGGGCCAGCAGAGGTCAAAGGTCAGGCGGTCCACCAATCTGGAAGAGGTTTTGAGAGGAGCCTCGGGCAGCAGGCACCTGTATCAGGCATGGGGGTCACCCAGATCTAGAAATAGGAACATATGGACACATGCATAAATATGCAACTGTGCACACACATGAATACAAACACACACACACACACACACACACACACACACACACACACACACACACACACACAGACACACATCTGCATGCACCTACACAAACAAACACACCATTTACTGACCCAAATCTGCATGCACATTCAGATGAACACACACACACATAAACACACACACAGAGTCCTATCAAAGAGTCATACAATAACACACACAAATGCACACACACACACACACACACACACACACACACACACACACAATTTTAAACTTACCACAAACAAACACAAGCAGTCACATCTGTCTTGTGAATTCAACACTTCAATGAGAGGAAGAAATCCCCTGAGCATGAGCCAATTGTGTGTAATTTCTGCTCTCTCTATTTAAATCACTGATATTCTGGGAACCATCTCCCGTTTTTAATCAGTGGCCGCTGTAATACATCAGCAGAATGGAACAATCTCCTATTCATTGTAAAGCTCCACAAGTCACCGCTGAGAGAAATACATGGCAAAGAAAAGGGAAGACTTTCCTAGGAGGTTACTTGGACTTTTTTTTGCAAAGCTGGCTTGACAGAGATTGCAGAAATGCAAAAAAGCCATACACAATATACATACACAATATACATGTTTGAGGTAGTTATACATACACAACACTGTGCATCAGCAAAGATATCATGTTATCTCAATGTAAAAAGGGAATGTATTTCATAACCACAGAAGATGAATATCAAATATGTCGATCCAGGAGGTTCCAGAGTGAGCACCATTTGGTTCAGAACTGGTCCAATTCCAGAAGCCCAATAAGGTCATGACCCATGACCTCTCAGGGTTATAATACCACAGAGTTGAGGTAAAAACCAGCTGCGGGAGGGGCGGGCTCAATGGCAGGTCTTGTTTTGGCAGCGTTTGATTGGCTAGTCGAGTTAGGGGAGAAGGGCGGCTTTTTCAGCGGGAATATCATAGGACAGACGGGACGAGAGGGCAACTAATATGGCCACAGCTGGCCAAGGGCGAAAAAAGCAACAGCACTGTTCAGCACATACACACACACATACACACACACACACACACACACACACACACACAGAAGAGTGGAGGGAGATGGAGATAGAGGGTGTGTTTAAAAATGGAAAGTCAGAAAAACAGAGGGAGAGACAGAGAGCTTGTATGTAACAGAAAGTGAAGAGCAAGACAGAATGAGAGTGAGGGAAAGAGACAGAGAGTATCTGGGACAAAGCAAGATAGAGAAAGAAAGTGATAATTAAAAACTGGGAAAGAGAGAGAGAGAGAGAGAGAGAGAGAGAGAGAGAGAGAGAGAGAGAGAGTGAAAATAGGGTGAGTAATGACAGATAAAAAATCAAAGTTGCCATAAGATGAAAAAGTGAGACATGAGTGGGAGAAAATGAGGTCTCGAAAAACAAGAAAAAGGAAAGAGAGAAAGAGCCAAAAGAGAGAGAGAGAGTGAAAGAGAGAGAGAGAGAGAGAAGATTACAGGCCGATGACAAAAAAGAAGACAGGCAGACAATGAGAACTGAATAAGATTTCACAATGACAGAGCAACGGAGGACTGGAGATGGGAAAGAGGGAGAGGGACAGCACAGAGATAGCACATTGCTTACAGGTGGTGGCACACACACACACACACACACACACACACACACACACACACACACACACACACACACACACACACACACACACACACACACACACACACAAACACCCATAAACACACATAAACACCCATAAACACACATAAACACACACAAACATGCTCATGCACGCATGCATGCACACACACGCACACGCACACACACACACACACACACACACACACACACACACACACACACAAACACACAGTCTTAAATTAACATGACCCGGTCAGCTCTGTTATAAGAAATGTAATTGAAGCAGATATTTCATCCTGAAGGTATACTGATTGGACTCAAGCTCAGGCCAGACCAGACCAGACCAGACCTCTCTCTCTTTCTCTCTCTCTTTCTCTTTCTCTGTTTCCCTCTCTCTCTTTTTCTCTCCCTGTTTCTCATCTCTCTCTCTCTCCCTCTCTCTCTCTCTCTCTCGTGCGCGCTCTCACTCTCTCTTTCTCTCTCTCTCCCTCTCTCTCTTTCCGCCTCCCACTATAACTGGCTGTGGTCCCTCATCACCATTCTAATCACATCGGATAAATCTTGGCCTCCAGCACACATCACATCAAAAACATCCCCAAAACAAACAATAAGGGCCCTAAAAACACACACACACACACACACACACACACACACACACACACACACCAAATCTGCATCAAGTTTCTCTCACACTCTCTCTCTCTCTGTCACACACACACACAAACACACACTCATACCATTCCATCAGTTCCATCTGAGCAGGCACAAACTGCATACAAATTACCAAACAAACCTAATCTATATAACGGTACTACTTTTGTCATCATAACATCATATTAAAAAACAAACCCTGACGATATAATGTAATCCTAGTGAGTCTATTTTCATTTATTTTTTTCCCAAAGGTTATTACATAAAAGAGGAGCAGCTCTGATTAGTGTTCAGAAGCACTTTATTGGGATTAGTCTCTGAAGAAAGGTAGGTCTACTGAACAACAGCAGCTTTTGCGAACCCTGGGTGAGAGGGTGGTGTATTCTCATCTAAAGGTGTAATAGCTGATGAATTATCAAGGGCAAGCTCAGGTGTGTGTGTGTGTGTGTGTGTGTGTGTGTGTGTGTGTGTGTGTGTGTGTGTGTTTGTATTAGAGATAGAGAGTAAGAGAGAGAGAGAGAGAGAGAGGGAGAGAGTATGTGTGTTTTAAACAGTGCACCTGTGAGCTTTCAGTGGGGTATGGGGCTCTGATGTTGAGAATGGTGTGTGTGGGAGGGGGGGTAGGCGGGGGGAGGGGGGGGGTGCTTGTCAGAGAGGGTCTTTCTAACTGTGCAGACCTCTTCATTTCTCACTTGAGTGCACCTCTTTGGGCCTCACCCCCCCCCCTCCTTCACACACCCCTGCTCCCCACACACACACATACATACACACACACACACCAGCAACCCCCCTCCTCATCAAGCCCTTCAGATTGAAATTCCTACACTGGGCAAGACCCCCTCACACACTCTCTCTCTCTCTCTCTTTCCCTCAGTCTCTCACACACACAGACACACACACAGACACACACACACACACACACACACACACACACACACACACACACACACACACACACACACACACACACTCCCCAGTGCCCCATGGCCGGCACACACCACGGGGCATTCAAAACGCATTAACGCCAAATCAATGGAAAACAGTGAAAAAAGCAAAAAGGAAAAAAATCTCCTTAGCAACATAATCTAGATGGCCTGACAAGACGAGAAAAAGAAAAGAAGGGGAATAAAAGCAAGAGAAAAAAAGAGGTGGTTGGGGGGTGGGGGGACTGGGGGTGGGGGAGGGGGGTGTAGTTTAGTGACGGATGAGGAATAGTGCACTAAAGGTCTCACACAGCCAGACAAGGACAAAATGGAAAATTAACACAGAAGAAACTGTTCCTTTTTACCACGAGTTCATAATCGGCTACATTAACCCCACCCCTCCCTCTCTTCCCCAGCAGCTACCACAGAAAGAAAACTAGAGAGAGAGAGAGAGAGAGAGCGAGAGAGAGGAGAGAGAGAGAGACAGAGAGACAGAGACAGACAGAGAGAGAAAGAGAGAGCCAGAGAGAGAGACAGACAGAAAGAAAGAGAGAGAGAGAGAAAGAGAGAGAGAGAAAGAGAGAGAGAGAAACAAGGGTGGTTGTCTCTCTTCAAAACATCCTCCAAATGAAGTTGTAGTCCCCGGAGACTTGGAGGAGAGACAGGGCACGTCTTTCCACACCAAGTCCCCTGGGAAACCTCAGCAACTAACAGGAACATTTCCACCCACTGCCAAGAATTGCCCCCATATTTAAAAAAACTGCTATACAGTGTTTTAGGAACCACAAGGATGTCCACACCTCCTCAAAATAACAAAGCCTGTCGGATAATGAATGTCCAATGTCCAATAATACTTGTGTATGTCACACATAAATTATATATCTAAAAGTGATAAAGATCTGGGTACAGGCAGTGAGTACACAAAGTTGCTGGCATGGACACATCCCACCATAATCTGGACTTCCTCTGATAAAATGCTGAGCAATTAGCTATTTTTAGAACCACTTGTGCTATCAGTCTGGTCCCAAACTTTACTGGTCCATTGGGAGCAGATAGCTCAGTTTCCTACTACCTTAAGTCTTCACAATAGCCTACTTGATGTGTGTGTGTGTGTGTGTGTGTGTGTGTGTCTGTGTGTGTGTGTCTGAAAAAAAAAAAATGGTTCAAAATATCATTGTGGCGGTTGGTCTTTTCATGTCTACATAGAACTAGTACAGCTACAAAAGGAATCATATGAGATCTATACTAGTGTGTGTTTGTCTGTGTGTGTGCGCACATGTGTGTGTGTGTGTGTGTGTGTGTGTGTGTGGACTGAAATTAAAGGAAAGTATAAAACCATTAGTAATAGAGATGTTTGAAGATTACTCCTCCATGCTGGGTCCAATTAGCCAAGCAGAGGAGGACCAGTGCAGGTCGTTATGTAAGCGACCTCTGACCCTCAGAACGTGATGAGGCTATTGGAAGGAGGGTCGGCTTTAATTAGAGGGTCATTAAACACCAACCTCCACACACCATGGGACCAAGGCACCCACACCCACACCCACACACACACACACACACACACACACAGACATAGACAGGCATATGTGCCCACAAATACACACAGTGAGACACAAGTTGTGCTTCCCTGTATTCTCTGGGTAATCACTGATGAATTAAATTAGTTGAATAACAACAGAATCTTAGTGAGAGTTGAGAAGTATTTTGTGTCAATAACTGCTGCTTATCTTGTCAAATACTGGGACAACACAGAGGAATTCGCTCTCACAAACACCCAAAATTGCCTCCCCATAATATTCAATATTCTGCTCGAGCCTCAAGGGGCCATTACAAATAGAGAAGAATTGGACAGAAAAAAATAGAGAGACAGACAAACAGAGAGAGAGAGAGAGAGAGAGAGAGAGAGAGAGAGAGAGAGAAAGAGAGAGAGAGAATGACAGACAGACAGACAGACAGACAGACAGAGATAAAGAAAGACAGAGAAAGGGAGAGAAGGGAGAGAGAAAGTAACATAGTAAAGGAGAAAGAGACAGAGAGAAAGAGAGACAGGGAGAGAGAGAGAGTCAGAGAGAAAGAAACATTAGATGGGAAGACCGGACCTGAGAGATTGAAAAGTCAAAAGTAAAATGCTGTGAACTCTGTGGGGGGGTCATGAGGTACACCAGCCGAGGAGATCATAAGTGTTTGTGCTGCTGCGTATTTCACGAAAAACAAGTCGCAGCGCCGCGTTTGAAGTAGGCTACTTCAATGCACATTGTGGAGGCATTAAGGGTACTAACTGACAGCGTCTTAAAAACAGCAACGGCACGCTGAAGCAAACATGAATGCATCAGATCAAAGTTCAGACCAATTTCAACTACTTTTCAGCCGGTAAACAAAGGATGCGTTCTGCATGATAGTCCTGACTATACCCAAAACAATGCTTTTTGTGGAGCGAAAGCGACTAAAGAGGCCTCGAGAACGGCACAAACAGGCATGGCGAATAGAGAAAAATGAGAGGTTGTGAGAACGAGTGAAGATCGAAACGGTAGAGAAAAAATGCCCCAAAAAAGGGACAGGGGTCACGACTAAAAGAGAGGGAGGAAAGGAGTCAGGGTGCGAGAGAAAGAGCGAGTGATTTAGATAAACAGAGAGGTGGAGAGAAAGAGGCGGGCTAAAGAAAAGAAGTAAGAGAAAAATGTATAGAAGAAATAGATGGAAACAGAAAGAGGGACTCCAGCCTCCCTCTTTGTCCTGCGACTTGGGATTTCACACCAACACAAAGGCCCAAGTCGACGTCTCATCCTTTCATGGGCGGTTTTTTCCCCTCCGCCGTTTTTTTGGCTGTGCGGTGGTGCGCCGTTATGAAGTCAGGCCCATTCAGGGGCGTTATAAATCACCTCAGCGGGCGCCGAGCGTGGCCAATCGGCCAATTACCCGCCGCGGCCTCCGCTGAAAATGGCCGACAATGGGATCATAGAGGCGATAAACGACCCTTTAATGGGGCGCACAAAAAACGCACAACGAACAGGCCCCAACCGCCCGCCCCACTTACGTCCCCCATCACACCACTGCCCTCACGCTTCCTCTGCCTCGGCCGCCACCCCGAACACAGCTGGAGAGAGGAGCAGGCCTGCCAGGGAGGGAGAGAGGGAGAGGGAGGGGGTGGGGGGAGAGAGAGAGAGAGAGAGAGAGAGAGAGGGAGAGAGAGAGGGGACACAGAAAGAGAGAGAGGGGGAGAGGGGTAAGAGGGAGGGAGGGGGAGAAAAATGACTTAGCTTTCGGACACTGGGCTAACCCCCCCATGGACCTTTTCAGACCGCGAGGCAGAACAAAATCATACTGTTGCCATACTGCGGCATTCACTCTAGCCTGTTAGCCTGCTAGCCCTCGCTGAGGAGGGGAACAGAGCAAGAGAGAGGGTGAGAGAGGCAGTGTGTGTGTGTGTGTGTGTGTGTGTGTGTGTGTGTGTGTGTGTGTGTGTGTGTGTGTGTGTGGGAGAGGGAGAGAGAGACTGAGCAGTCTGTGCAGCTGCAACAGCTCACCTTGTAGTGGTGCCCATTGTTCCTCCTTTTTCCAGAAATTTCTCCATCGATCTTCCTTGTCTAGCCCGAACAAATGAGACAGGGACATAGAAGGAGAGAGAGAGAGACAGATAGAAAGAGGGGTTAGAAGATGCAGCTGCCTGTTGAATGGGGGTTTTTTAGGAGCTAGAGACAGAAACAGACAGAATTACAGACACCGTTTCAGAGCGAGTGTGACAGCCACTATAAGATGACAGAGATGAAAACAGTCACAAACAACAAATCCAGACAGCTCCTAATCCACGCCACTTAAAAAGTTTTAAAAAGTCCACTTTGTTCCAAAAAGTATTCTTTAGGTGCAATCTATGCATTGCTGTCTTTTTCGTTAAGAACATTTTTTTGAGTGGTGTAACCTGTCTGCATTAGACTGTTGCAATAAATGACTGAGAAAGATTAAAAAAACTGTGTGAATGTTTTTAATCCTATTAACTGCAAGGATCTTGTACACATTCTAATAGGGAGCTTGCGTAAGCTTGACATTACACTACTTAATTTAGCTATACCCCCCACCCCAACCCCAGACCACCACCACAAACACCACCCACCATACCCAACCCACCCAACCCACCCACCCGCTCCATCCCATCCCATAAACCGAACAAGAGCGGAGACACCAGGCAGGTGTCAGACATCCCCGCCACCCCAGTGCAGGTTTGGACAATGCCCCTGTCCACCCCCTTCTGACCCACCCAACCAGCTGACTCCCATTGACAACCATTATTCATCCTCTTCTCCTGTCCTCTTCCTCCAGAGTGCCCAGACCTCCAACCACCACCACCATCACCACCACCACCACCACCACCTTCCCCCAGCCTCGCTGCCCCTGCATCAACACAGCCTCTCCTGGGCAAACAAGAACATCGAAGCCTGAACGTAAAGAGGGCTTTCAAGCATTGGCCTAATCTGTTTTTTTTTCTGTCATTATATCCAAATAAACTCGTCTTTCCACTTGTGCACAAAACTCTGCAAGTATACAAGCAACTATTACTGTCCTCGAAATTATTTCTGCTATTCATTATGTCACTATATTACTCATTAGTTTTCACACGCCATTTTTTATCATCATAACTTACTCTTGTGAAATGACTTTGTGAAGTTTTTGCCATTCTAAGTATGTTTTGCAAAAGCACAAGATGCTTGTGCACCTGGGAAGACTACCTTTAGGAAAATGGATTTAAGCCTTTCTGACTACATACCATATTACACTACCATATTCTAACATATTATTGTTTAGGAGAACTTTTACACGCTTTTTATTATTATTAATTTATTATTAACCGAGTCCTGAGTCAATCGTCCTATTGTTGGGTGTGTTTGCCAAGTCGCCAAGTGTAGTTGCTCTTTGAAACCTTTCAGGACACCTCATCAGTAGTGTACCTATATAATAATTGGTGCACTTGTGAAAAAAAAAACCGAGTGGGCATATGAAAGTGCAAACTACAAAAGGGTGCAAATTTTGTTGCCGTAACGGTGTTGGAGTATCTCCATGATGGGAGTAGATGCCAAGTGCCAGGTGTGTGCAGTAAAGTCATACCCACTCAAACAGTGTTAAACACATATGAAAAATTACAACCCCTCTGCCTTGGCTACTATCTGAGAGTTTTAGACTGCCCGAATACCCGGCCCCAATTTTTTTGCTCTCCCGCTCTCTCTCTTTCTCCTTCCCTCTCTTTCTCTCTCTGTCTCTCTCTCTCCCTCTCTCTCTCTCTCTCTCTCTCTCACACACACACACATGCATACAGACTTTTTCTCTCTCTCTCTCTCTGTCTCTCTCTCTCTCGTTCTCTCTCTAGTCCTTCAGACTCTCACTTCCTCTTGAGATAATCAGACCCCTCTTCCCTCCACTCAGCCCAGTTGACACAGCTGCCCGAGGCGAACCCTTGTCGGAGACACCGGAGCTTAGGCAGCTGAATAATTCATACGTTATTATATTTTCTAATACCACATACACAATGGCCATCTTAATAGCTCCAGCATTTGAGGAAAAAAAAGCAACTTTGCACTGCATAATATTGCTTGCACAATACTAAGGGCCAAGAGTATGGTGTTTCGTTTTAAAACCTCTGTGCTTTGTGTCCTCTTTCAAATGCCCCCTTTCATATCATGCAAAACAGGCCCCCCTTAATTCAGGCACAGTGAAGCTTTCCTGCCAAAATGAATCCTCCTCTGCCCGTAAATAGCACCCTTTTGCAATGCCGTGTCTCTTAACATTAACCTTAGCCATTAAATGGCCCATCCACATTATCTCATAGCCTGTTAATTAGCGAGCCGTCACTAGGGCCTATGAAGATTGCGTCTCCACCATATGTTTGTCCGCTTATTATTCCTAAAATAATGGCCCCCAACGCCTCCGGCCCTGCCATTACCTAAGGCCCACCAGTGAATTCAGAATAAATTGTACTCTAATAAGCGGCCATTTTGCCCAGCAGCCCTGCGTCCTGCGGTGGTGGCGGTGGTGGTAGTGGTGGTGGCGTGCTCTCCTAATGCGTATTTAAATGACGCGTCGCACCTCCAGTGGGGGCCACCACTTTTCCAAATAGCCACTTATTCTAAATAGCCCAATTTATGCCTACCAGCTAACCCCCCCCCGCCCCACACACACACACACACACATGCACACACACTCCCCACACACACACATGCACACACACACACACACACACATATATATGTGCAGGTGCATGTTCACACAATGCACACAAATCTCTGTGATGACATTTCTAAGAAGTATGGCTTTTAAAACAAAATATATTTTAAAATTCACAAATACGCTTGAAATACTTTGAATGCCATTTAAAAGTATATTATATACAAGTATATTTACAGATATTTACTATTTCACATGAATAGAACACAACTATATATTTTTAACGAACTGCTTTTGTGTTAAACCAGGGACAGTTTCAGGTCTACCAGACAATATCTCACAATGTAAAAAGTTTCCAAGATGTCTTTTAAATACATTTAAGGCACCATATCTGGCTGGAGCCGAAGGGGCAGTGGATTAACATTCAGGTGGTGTGTGTGTGTGTGTGTGTGTGTGTGTGTGTGTGTGTGTGTGTGTGTGTGTGTGTGTGTGTGTGTGTGTGTGTAGCTTTGTTTGGTCTGCTGTTTAAAAAAGACTCAGAGTGGCCTGAAGGGGGGTTGGGGTGGTGGAGGGGGATCGATTTGATTCTAATCGGACCATGAAAAGAACATGATCTAACTGCTTTCAGCTGGGAGTAAATTTGGACTCTCTCCCTCTCTCTCTCTCTCTCTCTCTCTCTCTCTCTCTCTCTCTTCTCCCCCCTCTTTCTCCCCCAGACACTCACTCACTCTCTCCAACTCTCTCCATCTCTCTCTCTCTCTCTCTCTCTCTTCGCTCTGGTTCTATCTCCAACACAATGTCTCTGGCCAATTGAAAAAAAATGCTGAGTATCTCCTGAGTGACCTGAATGCTGAGGTGGGGGGTGGGGTGGGTGAGAGAGTGGAGACTCTGGAGAGTAGCTGGGAATAGAGAGGCTGGTGGGGGGGGGGGCTGTCTGAGTGTGGGGTTGTGTGTGTGTGTGTGTGTGTGTCTGTGTCTGTGTGCATGTGGGGTGGTGGTGGTGGTTCAGTACTGGCTCACTCCCAAAAGTGTGTTGGTGTCTTAGTGTGGGGTTGAATGTGTGTGTGTATGGTGTGAATGTGTTCATGTGCATGTGTGCGTCTGTGCACGTGTGAGCGAGTGAGTGCATGTGTGTGTTGGGAGACGGGGGGATGGGGGGAGGGAGGGGGGGGTGTACCCCAGTCTTTCCTGGGCTTGTTTAAGCAACCGTCTGTGAGTGCGGATTTGCATGCCAGAGATGCTGTGTGTGTGTGTGTGTGTGTGTGTGTGTGTGTGTGTGTGTGTGGAGGGTGTGTGAGTTAGTGTGTGTGTGTGTGGAAGGGGGTGGTTTGGGTTTAAATAGTGACCTCTCAGGCTAGACGGTTACCACGAGACAAGCAGGAGACGGACAGGCAGCCTTCTGGACCGGCGCTTGGCCCCCGCTGCCCATGGAAGTCAGCCCCAGTGTGTGTGAGTGACTGTCGTCCACTCCAGAAGCAGAATCCCACTCAGAATTAGAAGCATCTTTATTGCCAACTCTGTAAAAACAAACAAGGAATTTGTCTTGGAGCAGGTATGTTTCAGGTACGTACATAGATAACATAAAAATAAATAAATAAAAAGATAAGAAGGTAAAAAGATACAATATCTATCTATCTATCTATCTATCTATCTATCTATCTATCTATCTATCTATCTGTCTGTCTGTCTGTCTGTCTGTCTGTCTCTCTGTCTGTCTGTCTGTCTGTTTGTCTGTTTGTCTGTTTGTCTGTTTGTCTGTCTGCCTGCCTGCCTGCCTGAATGCCTGTCTGTATCCATCTGTTTATCCATCAGTCCATCTATATATTTTTCCGTCCCTCCGCCCGTCTGTCTGTTTCACAATGTCACAGTCTCTCTCTCCTCTCATTGCCCCACTATGTCACCATTCTATGTCCCTTGTTCCCGTTCTTTGAGAAATGTTTGGTCAGATAAGCTGTCTGACATGCAGTCATTCTGATCTCATTCCCAGACCACTCACTGGACTTATCACAATCATCTTGAGCAGGGATACACACAGGGATCCCAATGTCCACTTCACTTGTCACAAACACACACTCTCTCACACACACACACACGCAGGTGGACAAACACACAAGCAAACTCTCCCACACACACGTGGACAAACACACACTAACATCCCTTTTTCCCCTTCAGCAGCTCTTTGTCATGACTTTAACACAACACTCATGGCCGGATGTCAAATGCCAAAGGTCAAAGGTCAAGATGGGCTCAGGACAACACACACAAGCTAAGCACGCTACACTAAATCATCATGGTGTGAACCATCAGTCAACAGAAATACCACATTCATGTTTTTGCATTTCCTTATACCTGATTTAAATATACACACACAGGCACACACCATATAAATGTATTGCAGCTAGAACCATGTCACACACACACACACACCATATAAATGTATTGTAGCAAGAAACATATCACACACACACACACACACACACACACCATATAAATGTATTGTAGCAAGAACCATGTCACACACACACACATACACACACACACACGCACGCACACGCACACACACACACAAACTACACACTTTATAGGCTGTACAAACACGGAGGTATAGAAATGTTTGTATTGTATGTATCATTGTAACACTTTATGTCTGTACTGAAGGCTTGTGGAGGTTGCAAAGACACAATTGAAATACCAAGACAAATCCCAGATATATACAAAGAAACATTCACAAAGAACCCCCCCCCCCCCAACTCACACACACACACACACAGACAAAGAAAGCTCATGAAAATAGACACATACACTCGGACATATACACACACACACACAGACACACACACATGCACACACACACACACACACACACACACACACACACACACACACACACACACACACACAAACACACACACACACAGGCAGGTGGTGAGTGGCCTTTACACGTGCATTCCAATTAACACGCTTGACTTGAACCTCCCATGATTCAATGCAACAGGCAGGTGAGGAAACACAGCCATTCAGGGGGGCAGGGGGAACAGGACTCTGCAGTCTGCATACAAATGCAACTCCTCCAGTGTGTGTGTGCGTGTGTGCGTGTGTGTGTGTGTGTGTGTGTGTGTTAGAGAGGGAGAGAAAGAGAGAGCGAGACAGACAGACAGACTGACTGACATAGTGATATAGGATGAGAGATAGAGAGAAACAATGAGCAAGACAGAGTTGACAGAACAAGGGAGACAGAGCAAAAAGAACGACAGAGATAGAGCGAAAGAGAGAAAGAGAGAGAGAGAGAGAGAGAGAGAGAGAGAGAGAGAGAGAGAGAGAGAGAGAGAGAGAGAGAAACAGCCTGGTAAACAACACAATAGCCACAGACACACTTGAAGCCCAGACACTAGAGCGCAAGAGTGACCAGTGGAGGCAGGCAGTCTCACCACCATCGCTCCAACCCACCCCCACCCCCACCCCCCTCCCAAAAGCACCCTTAGCTGCCCAGCCCCAGTGGAATGGATAACACTCACAAGAGCCTTTCGACTTAACCAGTTTACAGACGCATAAAATGTGCATTTGTTTTCATAAGTGTCTCAAACACGCTATTTAAAGATCATGACTGACGAGTGGAATGCTGTAAATGATTAGGGTATAACATATAAACTGCTGTACATAGCTGCCATTAAGCTGTTTAAGTTAATAAATTAAACTGTGAAGAGAAACTGTAGTAGTACTTGTTTTTCAAAGGTGCAACAACCCCCCCCCCCTTTCAAAAAATCCACAACCCCCCCCCCACCCATCATTCACATACATCATCTGCTCTAAACGTAGGTCGGGGTGGGGGCGGGGGGTGGGGGGGGGGGGGCACTGAATGGACTTTGGAGTCTTTAATAGACTCTCAGTCATGCAGTTATGTAGAGTGGGCCACCGAGACAACACCGCTCTTCTTACATTAATTGACTGGCCACAACAACACAGGGGAACACCGGTGCATAACGAGCCGCCCAGGCACGCATGCTGGGTGTTAAAAGCACAGTCTCTCATTAATTAGCTGTAGTGTTTTAATGGCGTTAGCATGCCATTGTACTATTGTTAGGATATTTTAGAGGAGAATTTGGAGGATACTTTTTTTTTGCTCAACCAGAAGGCTGAGAGCTTGTGATTTTGAGTGGGTAGTTGATGAGTATGTGACCAACAGCTTTTCAGTGTACTATAATGCCATAATGCATTGGCTCTCCATTAAATAAATATATTATGTATGAAACAGAGAGTGAACTTTATTGTAAATATTAACATTTAAATTTTTACTATAAATGTGGATTATTACTTAATTGATACATTGATTACATTTAATAAATTAAGATAAAACAAATAGATATATTTTAGGTTGATTATACAGAATATCCTATTTGCATAAGGAGCCTGTTGTTAAATGGAAAGTAAGGGTAACAAGTGTCATCTTCTGCCATGTTATGAAAGTCAACCCAGACCAGGACTAAAGGACAAGCTGACTGGGTTCATTTACATTATTGTGCTGCAAACAGCACAACACATTCACTCAGCCCCTATGCAACACGTCTCAATGTTGTGTGTGCACTCTAAAACATAATGGGGCCTGTATTGGTTCTTCAGACCGATGTCATAGAAGAACCTTTTTTTCAGTGCTTCAAAGAACCATCAAGGCAACAGTTCTTTAAAGAACCTTTTGACGCCGATATGACATAGCATCATGGCTCTGAAGAACCATTTTTAATGTGAAGAACCTTTTATGTAATGTAATGGTTCAGCACAGAGTTTTTTGCTCTCCATGGAACCAAGCAGAGATTTAAATAACCATTTAAGCACCTTTATTTTTTTAGAGTGTGCGCCATGGGCAAGAAGTGGAGTCTACCTAATCAAAGATATACTTTATGAGCTGTTTTGGGACATTGTGATGACGGTGGCCAAACCCACCGATTTTTCCCCCCATAGAACTCTCATAGCCACACACAACTATTTTTCGACACACTAACGCACACACGCTAGGTAGTAGCGGCTATAGCCTAGCCTACAGAGCAGCCATGCCTGCAGTGGCTTATTCACGTCTAGCAGCATTGGGGTTGGGAAACAATAAAGACACGCAACAACACATATTCCGTTAAAGCATTTATTTACTAACCAGTATAGCAAAGAGTGAGGTACCCACTGATTCAGATTCATTATCCATCCACTGTTAACAATAGCTTCATGTGGCAAACAAAAATTTACACTCACGGGGTTGCATAGCAGTGGTCTTCTGGTCCGTCAACAAACAGGTCCGATGGGGAAACTGGACCTACAGTGGAGCCTGCTACTTATCCACTGGTCCAGAACAGTGGAAAGGACTATGTTGGCGCAGGGGGTAATATCTGCCTTGTTATCCGGTTGTGGCTGTATATTTCACACAAATTTCTGCCAGTGTGTCATATTAACCATGTATTCTGATACTGTGTATTTTATGGAGTAATGCAGTACTTTGTATGGTGACCATGGTGTGTGTTGAAGTTTTCATGTGTCATGTGAATTGTTTCCCCCTATGTCTCGATGAGCTCTACCAATTATGTGATTATTGTATGGACTTTAAAAGAGAGCAAAGCTCAGTGTTCAGAGAGTCTTGGTTGGAGAAGGATGACTGTCAGCTTGCTGTGAGGCTGTAAAAAAAGTGAGTGTGTTAAAAAGTATTGTGCCATGTATTGCCTATTGAGGCCGGTTTATTTTTGTTATTTCAGTTTTTGGTTTACTGCTTTTCACTGCGCACTGTAAATAAAACATCACTCGTTAATCACTTTAACTTTTGAGTTGCCTACTTCTTCCTGCAATTCCCCCTTTGGGTATGGCCAGTCCTGCTGTGATGTTGGGGGTGGAGAAGCCTCTCATTCACAGACACGTATAAGCAATATGAAAAAGAAGTGGCAACAAATAATAGTACAATTAAAAAAACACATTAGTGTGCATGCTCACACACACACACACAGCTTTGTGGTTGGCTAATGCCATAGTCTACATATCATTGTTCACAGAATGCATTAAAAATTATGCAAATCTGCCTTTGCTCTGAAGACATCTATAGGAGTGTTTTAAAGTGAGAGAACAACAGAGTGAATATACATATACACTTATTTAAACAAAATACTTATTGGTAGTAGTAATTAAAAAAGTAATCAATCACATTGACTTGTTGGATTTGTTTAACAAGCTCATAAAAATGATCCCCTTACAAACTATAGTCTTTTATTCCTTCTCTGTAACATATGCTGATACTCAAACTCAAACAAAAAAACCTAAACAAAAATAACACACACACACACTCACTCCCACACACCACCACACTCACTCAAAACACACACACACACACACACACACACACACACACACCCGCACACCCCCACACACACAGTCACACAGTCACACCTGCTGTGTGCAGCTAACAAAAGTATGAAGGCCCTTAATGCAAAACAAATTTGTATGCCAGGGCACTGGTGAGGCAGCGTGGCCTATTGCTCTGTGGGGCAGTTACGCTTCTCAGCCGCTCATCGTTTGCTCGCTCACTCGCCCGCTCGCCCACTCGCCCGCTCACTCGCTCACTCTGCCCAGCCTCCAGCCTTCGGCCTCCGGCCTCGCCGTCTCTCCGTCTCTGTGCCTCCGTCCAGCTGATCCGCCGTTGCCGTGGTTGCCGCGAAGAAAGGAACGAAAGAAAAGGGGAAAAAAAGAAAAGAAACAATAAAAAAAGGCCCTGGCTGTTCGGTCGCGTTCGTTCATGTGATGCGCCCACCTCCCGAAAACAATTAGGCTTCTGTTATTTAATGGCTTCGGCCTGGGCTTATAACACTTCATGACTTTCAATGCCGCTAAACCTTGTGATGTGCTCAGCGCAGCAACAATCAGAAAGCCATTCGTTCAGTTGCAACCAGACCACCACCACCACCCTTAACACCACCCCCTCCTTCTCCCTTCCTAATGGGGCCATTATTGGCAGGGAGTGATGGTAGCAGTGAGGTGAGAAGGAAAACATGGGGACACAAAGACCTATGTGGAGCATAAACTATAATCCTGATGGCATTACACATCTCTCCGTGCGGAATGCAATCCCTTTTTATTTTTTCCCCTCTTTTCCCCTCAGCCCAGTATTTCAGATAGCCTAAAGGCTAAATCCACTAACACCCCCCCCCGCCCCACCACCACCACCACCACCACCACCACCACACACACACACACACACACACAAGTTTGCACATTATCCTGCACTGCTCCACTCATTCCAGTACTGCTTATCCAAACTCGGGTGAGCTTCAAAGGCAAACAGAGTTAGGAAAACATGCGGCGTGCATGTACAGGCTAATGTGGATGTAAACACACACACACACACACACACACACACAAAACAAAACCTTAAATGGTCTAAAAAGCAGGTAAGCGTATTAATAAGGTTGAGAGAAAATCCCTCTCTCCTTGGGAACACAGTGTGTAAAAGTGGTCTGAGCGCTGAAGCACCGCAGCACTGGGGCGTACGCAATAACAGTATTTCAGCTGGACGTTTATGAGGACGGAGAGCAGATGGAATCTGTCTCAAGTCATAAAGAGCTCTCGAGGGCACACCAGAGGGTAGCGGTGTGCAGGTTGAGTTTGTTTTTTGAAGGGTTGGGGTTGGGGTGCTGCAAGAGTTTTTCATATCAGCTGTCCTGCTGTGGAAACAGACTGATAAAGGCATTTACTGCATCTAGTGGTAAACGGGAGAGAGACCCCCGCAGAGATATCGTGAATGAATCCTCTGGAATGAAGTCAAGACCGTGAAGAATGTACCACAGTTCAATAAATCCACAAAAACTGCACTAGGTTTTTGGGGACACAAATTTAACAATGAACAAACATCCATTGTTTTGCAAAGCCACAGAAACATCATCACTTGGTTTTTTGCTGCCACAGATATGTACTGATGTCCAGGGTTACATGAAGTTCAGCTTTGTTCAGACAATGACATTTCTTCAGATGTTTTTCTTCAACATACAAAGTGTTCAAACGTTTTATGACCACGACAGTCATGTTCTTGTGACCGCTTTTAGATAACGCCAAAAAACGCTCAGACATTTATATTCTCACTAATTCAATTCCTGAGTTCTAAAACTAAAACTAAAACAGCAAAGTGGGATATCTAATTAATTCCCATGTTGCAGGAAATGACCAAAAAAAAAATGGGATAGATCACTGAGGGAGGCAGGCCATTGAATGGCGCCGCCATGACAACAGGCCAGATATTAAACTGGGAAACAGACAGATAGTGACAGTTGCACCCTGGGTAGATGGGCGGCAGAGAGCTCACTGGTGCCTTCATCATCATCATCATCATCATCCAAATGAGCACTGCATGGCAAAACTGTTAGTGCCACTGAGATGTTGAGTTTTCATAACCCCATCAATACCCATGCACATACACACCCACCCACACACACACACACACACACAACCAGCCCAGCAACCATACCACATCCTTTTGATCAAAGAGCCCACAACAGAAAGAGATCTTGAGAGATAATGGCCAAAAATGTGGACACAAACTCAATTAGGAGATGTGTGACTTTGTTCATGCAGAAGAGATAGAGATGAGAACTGTGTGTGCGTGTATATATATATATATGTGTGTGTGTGTGTGTGTGTGTGTAAATAAACCCTTAGTGGAGCTCGTTCTCAACCATCTCCCCAGTGAGAGGATGCTGCCTATTCAACTCCGAGAGGCGATGACGGGTGATGACGTGCGATGATGAACATCAATATAATGATGACCAGGCCAAGACAGTCTTACGCGAAGCTAAGGTTTACCCAATCAATATTTCCCACTGCATTCAAAGGGGGAAATAAATCACTATAATGATTTATTTGAACAAGAATGACAATATAAGGCTCCTTATCAGAAGCTGCTGTGTCCTTAAATAAAAGTTTTTAGAACTTTGGCACATCAAAGAAAAGTGCAAAACAAGTACAGAAGCACAGGTCATTCAGATTCCATGCAAAGCATCCTGGTTGGGTCCATCCAACTCGGCCAGTTAATTCATCTCAATTTTTTTAGTGTTGCATGAATTGCCCTTTTGTTTAGAGTCAACTGTAATGCTATTAAGCCAATAAACTGAGCTGGCGAAATGTATTTGCATTGCTGTTAATGTGAGAGTATGGAGCTTGTTTCTCAGACATTAATTCTGGTGCGGTTACTGTGCTTTGTGGCGACAATTTAGGAGTATATCTGGGATCTGTTAAATGTAGTGACCCTTCACTCTAAAACTGCTGCTACATATTTACAGCTATTCTAACAGAATTCTAATAGGAAATAGTTTAAGTATAAGTCTGTGTGTGTGAGTGTGTGTGTGAGTGTGAGTGAGTGTGTGTGTGTGTGAGTGTGTGTGTGTGTGTGCGTGCATGTGTGAGTGCGTGAGTGCATGAGAGGTTATGATGACACTGAATGGTCTTCTGTCTTGCCTCTTTTGATACAAGCAAGCAAATCACCATGGCACAAGACTGACGCTGAGTCTGAAGCATTTCAATAACATGCAAAGCATTCTCAGTCCCAGACAACCCGCCTTATACATTTCAATAATCTTTCTTGCATTCATGGATGAGGTACTGTTTGTCATCCAGTTTGTGATGCTTTTAAGCTTTTCGGTACCAAGCATATCCTGCATCCACTGACATGGCATGTCAAAGAGTAAGTTGCTGGAAAATGCAGGCATGCTGCTTACACTGATATTTTAGGCCTGGCCTAAGAGGACCTGATTTTCTCCTTTACAAGTCAGGTTAACAATCGCCAATTGTTAGACTAACAGTCATCAATTTTACTGCATGTTTTACTCTACCCAGTATGTCTATGCATGTGACAATAAACCATCCTTGTATCCTTGTAGAGTTTAAGTGTCTTAACTGTCTAAATATTAACTGAAATACTATTTTTATGCACACTGCTCCCAAATGGTTATAGTATTTACAACAAAAATTCTGAAATGATAAAAAAATAAAACTGCAACAAACAGTAGGCCTACATTTGTGGTCAGACACTATTCACTGCATACGAATCTTGGGTTAAAATAATAATAATAATAATAATAATAATAATAATAATAATAATAATAGCATGATATAAGCACCGGATAAGTTTTAACACGCTCTGTGATCACATCCGCATCTTCTGATATTCGGACTTTATTTCATCAACTCAAGCAAACTGAAATCGGTATAAGGGCTGCTTTATTCTTTGGCGTTGGGTCATTTTTGTCTTGTAATAAACATGAACCCAGTCTTTCGGAAATAAATGCTGGCTATTAGAGGGAAACTGGCTATCTAATAAGCTTCCGCGGGAGATGGTGTTTTTTTTATCAAAATGCCGGGAGAAGCAACTTGGCGTGATCACTGTTTATCCTTTTCGGCCCCTCTCTTTTAATGCCAATTGCGCACGGATTCGAGAAGGAATAATTTGGAGTGTATGCGCGAGTGCGTGTGTGTTCCTACAAAGTATAAAGAGTTCAGACTTAACGCAGTCGCCCTACAGAGCTAATCCTGCCGCCCCTTGTGCGTGACTCCGCTCATCTCCTGAGAGTCCACAATGGGCGCCTCTGAGTGGTTTTGTCCACAGAGCTCATTGGCTGTCATTTTTCCACTGAAATGCACAGAGGGGGATTGTAACAAATTGTTGTATCCTATTCATATGTGCACATTCAGAGGCAAAATTGCCGCGCTAATGAATGCAATATTGCAAGTTGCTGGCAGAGGAGGATGATTTGTGTGGGGCCCACTTTACTTTTCGAAATTAAATACCTGCCCATAACGGGCATAAATATAAAAAAAGTCAACAATCAATTATTATTATCATAATTGTGTGTAGTGGAAACGATGATACAACAGTTAGTATATCATCAGTAGATTTAACTAAGCTGTGTTTATGGTACATGCCACTTGTTGTGGCAGCACCTGCAAAAACGTTCGTAGGAGCCCATAACTCCAATGAATAATAAGTAAAAAGTAAAAACTATGACAACTATGGCTAAGATCCGCTATCCGCTATATTTATAATCTTAAGTGAATATATAGGCTACATAGCCTACCCAAGATTGAGTTCATTAAAAGAGCCAAAGTGTCCCCTGTGTGTGTGTGTGTGTGTGTGTGTGTGTGTGTGTGTGTGTGTGTGTGTGTGTGTGTGTGTGTGACACACTTTGTGTCTAAATCTCTTTTACATAAAAATCGAATTATTCATTAAGACATAAATTAGATTTTGACACAAACATGGAAGCCCCCCTCCCTCCCAGGCTCTTTCTCTCTCTTTCACGTCTTTTTTTCTTTAAAACGATGAAATAGAGAGTGGGCATTGCAGCTGCTATTCAGATGAACGAGATAATTGCCAATGAAAAGTCACTGCGTGGCATTATGTTGTCTGCGGGATCATTGTTCCTTTTTCCCATCGCTGTTGAAGACTATATTGAAGACCCGAGTGTTTCTTTTCAGTTTTTGGTATTCACGATGTGTTGCCTGGTAACTGATAAAGGGGGGAAATCGCCCACTGTATTAGCCAAGATGGGCCGCAGGCCGGCCCCATGCACCACAATGCAACTTTTGTAAAAGGGCGTTGATACAAGTTAATGACGCTCATTTTACAAAGCCTTAATGGACTTCTCCACGCTTTAATATGGCATGGGATGGAACGCAAAGAAGGGAAAGATGCTTTGGCTCAGCACCTTTGCAAGTGGATGTTGTGTGTTTTGTTCCTCAAAGTGACAGAAAGCCATAGTCTCTCTCTTTCTTTCTCTCTCTCCCTCTTTCTTTCGTCGTCTCTTTGAAGAAACCACAATTTAATTCTACCCTCACAAAGTCGAGGCTGACTTTGTGGACTGACAACAATGATGGATAGTGAACAATTTGATCCACATTTATTGAATGGGCGCGATTTCAACTGCCCAATCAAAACAATATAATTAGCGTGTATCAATGGAGCACTTTCTATACCTTGGTCAAACTTAGACATACCAATGGAAGTGTGAGTGGAGCACTGAAAGACTGACAATGCATTTCCATCATTTCCTTCACAATCAAAGAGGGCTTATAGGCTCATAGTCTACACTTCTTCAACATTCCCGTTTGCTGCAGTTGCTTTTTAACCAAAGCGGGCAAAGCTGCAGCCCTGTCACCCCAAGCAGAATAAAAGGAATCAGAGGATTTTCCCTTAAATGGACTAATTTCCCCCTTGAATTATGAAAGTGATGGCTAGGTAACAGCCTGTGCTCTGTACCCGACGCCTTAATTCCCGCTAAACCCTTCCACGTGGCTCGACTAGTCCTGGCAATTAGGGCTCATTATAGGCTCATAAAGGCTCTCATTTGTGGGATTACTTAATAGACAATGAAATTTTATCGCACAGAATTATGGTAAAAAAATAATATCGAAGCTGGGACAATGTGATGTGGGCGCGCGCCGCATATCATTCCGCCTGGTTAGTTGGTTTGAGCTCGCTCTCTCTCTCTCTCTCTCTCTCTCTCTCTCTCTCTCCCGCTGTCTCCTCGTTTGAAATCATCCTTCCTACCATAACAACCTTGCGCGCCTCCCGTGTCATACGCCGGATTCCCTTCATTACAACAATTACACCCAGTGTGGCAGACGTGTTTGTTTTTGCACCTATGTAGTTTAAAGCCATATTCCATCGCTTTTAATAACACAAACAGCCTCAGATGATTATGAAGCTAAATGTGTATCAGTTCAAGCACCCACCAGGGGCGTCCAAAGGTCAAATGGCAATACACTGATATCAAACTACCATTAACTCTTTGTTCTCATATCAATCTGAAAGTTCAGCTATAAAAACATTTGCATGAATAGATTTCACATGCAGTCATTAATCTTGTGGGGTGTTTAGCACTGAGGCCTCTGACGAGACTCAAGGTAATGGCCTGTTGTATTAGCATTTTGGAGTGAGCATGTAATTTCTATAATTACATTATCTGTGCTTCATGAACGATTTAAAAACCAACACCTATGTAGAAAATACTTAAGAGTAGGCTTACATCTTGTAAAAAAATCGCCTTCTTCTGTTTTCTTGTTCTGTCTGGATGCAAGAGGCGTTACTTCACAGATGAAAGTGGAAGCCAGACCCGTTGCCCCGCCTGGAGATCAAACTCGCTAATTATTGTCACAAGATGAGGGATTACCGCATTTCTGAAATAGCTGCCTGTTTACCCGGTAGAAACCTCTACAATAAACACCTTCTAATTGAATCCTAATCGCTATCAAATAGCCAGCACCCAGACTAGGCACTGATTCATAAATCTTTAATTGGCAGACCTGCAATCTTGACTAAACGGACATGGGGGGACAATTACATGGCAATTATATGGTCACAAGATCTGGAACTTCAAATCGCATTTTCACAGCGTTCTTGAAAATAGGCCCACCTCTTACGCACAAGAGTTGATTTGAAACAATCCACAGTAGGCAAGGTAGCTGGCAAGGTGCTTTGGTGATCAATAGCTGTAATTACCTAATCACAGAAATTGATACATAATAAACATTGTAGGGCAACTGTAAGAAAGGTTGTTCATACAGCTATTGTTAACAAATCCCCCCATGTAAAAATGTTCAGAAATGCTGCTGGGCATAGAGCACGGTTGGAAAGTGTGTAAAGTACAGTCAAGATAACTGCAATGCAGTAGTTGGAAACAGACACGACCTGAAAGCACATATTATTACCTCAAGTCAGAGCCCATGTCATTGTCATGTATTATGTTACAGAGAAAACAACTGACTTTGTGGAGGGGAGTTCATGGACATTACAGTATATTTTGCCAATCATGTTAGTAACAATAAATGTAAAACCACACTCATCTTACTCGTATTCTTGCACGATAACCTATTTTAGCAACTTGATACAGGACCAACTTTCTGAAGAAAGCAACAAGCTTGTGGTAGATACAAAGCAAAGCTATAGCAGATGCAAATAAGGGACTATGACGCACGCCTGGTTCTGAATGTGTGGTATTGGAGTATTGAAACGACGTGAATCCATTAATAACTACTGTGTACAGCTTGTTTTGTTGGGAACAAGGCGTCTAGGGCTGTATTTTGAGTAAACCAGAAAGTTTTGATTGGTAGCTCTCAGGGGTATCACGTGGCTCGGGTCACCGCCAGTACTAAAGCCCCCGTAGTCTGGTGCGCACGTGGGTGACGTTTGGGGCTGGGCCTCTCCGGGGTCTCTTTTGTTGGACAATCAAACTTAAGCACCTTGCAATCTCCCAAGGGCTTCAGAGTTGTTCATAGCCTACGGCCAAGCGCAGCGCGTCCCGGACACAACTCAGCTGACCAACTGCAATCGCCACCTAACTGAAGCAGCCATGTCGAGATCATTCTATGTGGACTCTTTGATCATAAAGGACACTGCGCGACCCGCATCTTTGAGCGAGCACGCAGCACAGGACTTCCTCATCCCTATCAGCGTGCACTCTCCGGGCGTCATGGGCGTAACGGCACCCATGTGCCCTTCTCGGAAGAGTGGCACATTTTGCGTCTGTCCTCTGTGCGTTACCTCGCACATCCACTCGTCACGGGCAGGCATCCCGCTGCTGAAGGGACAGTTCCCAGGAGAGGCTCAGTTCTGCCAGAGGATCGCACACCAACAGAGTCCGGCATTGGCCCACCCAGGGCACGCACCTGTCTGCACGCCCACCACGTACAGCGTCACCGACCCGCGAAGGTACCACTGCCTCTCTCTGGGTAAGGACATGCCTATTGCACCTGTTCTGGCTCTCCGAATTCAAGCATGTGTTACCAATGTTATGTAATGTTAGATGCTTCAAGAGGGCACAGAGAAAATAAAGCAGTCTACGAGCATAGCGTTTTGTAAGAAAAAAAGTAGCATTTGTTGGTTCTGGCATCTTGATTGATGGTTTAATATCCGTGCGTAAAATGTGAACCGAGATCTTTAAACTTCAACAAAAGATTTTAGGCAAGCTTCAAAAAAGCACGTCAGACCTTCCATTTGTATCTAAATGATTTCGCATTGTTTTTGACAGGCGCCTCGGAAAATGCGCATATCCAGAACGGCAAGAGGATGCGCACAGCGTTCACCAGCACACAACTTCTGGAACTGGAGAGGGAGTTCTCTTCCAACATGTATCTTTCACGACTGCGGAGGATAGAAATCGCCACATACTTGAACCTCTCCGAGAAGCAAGTGAAGATATGGTTTCAGAACCGCCGCGTAAAGCACAAGAAAGAAGGCAAAGGAACGCAGAGAAGCTTGCACGCCGGATGTAAGTGCACAGGCAGCCACACGCACTACCCGAGGTCAGAGGATGAGGAGTCGTTATCGCCAGCATCAACAACAGAGGAGAAGGAGATTTCGCCAATCTAAGGACGAAAGATTGACACAACAGACAATTGCGCTTTTTAGCACTTAGTGTGGATCCAGTAGATCCATGTGATCGTTTGGACACTGTTTTTGACCTATAAGTTTGTGCAAAACGTTACAGACGGGCCACTTCAACCTGCAAATATCTGCCTAACTCTGTTACTTTCTGAGAGTCTGTCACTGTTTTTAGGCCAACACATACAAGAAAAAAAACTGTGAATACTTGTTTATTACGAATATCATTGTGGGTGACACTGGCAGCAAACTGAACCAAACTGGCATGATTTTACATTTTAAATGTTTACACCCAATTAGATATAGTCTACTGTGTATTCCACAACTTGATGTTTGGGCAGCAGAGACAGTACAGCCATCATTGAGTAAACATATAGAACATTGATCCAAAACTGTACTATAGATAACTGAACGACTGTGACTATGTTGGTTAAAGTTTGATGTTTTACGTAAAATGTGTATATTTGTATTTATTTAAATAAAAACGTGTCAAAAGCTATATGTTACGCGCTATTGTGTGCTTTTATGGTAGGATGCTGTCCAAAGTGAGTTTCACATCGCCATTTCGGATGAAAGTTTGCAAGAGAGTGCAAATACCATCACATTTTACCAATGCTTCAAATTCCTGCTATTTAGCTTTATTTTACTAAGATCTGTTTAATGTCGGCACAGTTAAAGTTGGGTTTAGGCCTATTTAACAGAAACTAGGACTACAATAATATACCGGGAGCACATCTTCAACAGACAATGTGTATCAAAGGTAAAGGTAGTTTGTCTGTTTGTGGGGTATCTTTCTTCACTGTTTCAATATTTAATGCAATTTCACATTACTGGAATTAGAAATAACTATGGGCAAGAAGGGAGAGACAAATTACTTCTTGACAATTTACATCTGTTTTCAAGAGGGGGTTGGCAGTGCCCATGCCACAGAGTGGTGAGAGCGCAGAGCGGGTTTGCGCCATCATTGTGTCCGCTTGTGAGGAGGTGACAGCTTCATAAAGGATTCAGAAGCCAGGAAAGGACGTACCCTCGTTAAGGAACTCTGCCGTTACTTTAAAAACTCTCACACTAACGCCTTCTCCATAGTGTCTTTCTCTCTCTCCATCCCTTCCATTCAGGACCTTGTTTGTGTTGTTTTGTTTTCTACTCTAGATCCGTAAGAATTACTAAATCGGCCTAACTTTAAGTATCCCCTCTTCAACTGAACTCAACTGACAAGATTTTTGTTTTCCAGGCTAATAAACCATTGCACAGTTTTCTATTTCTTCTCGTCAAATTCCACACATCGCAAACGAATACATTAATAATTGACCGTTTTAAAGTGTCTTATGGTACATGAGTATTTAAGAAGAACGCATCTTTATTGTCCAATAAACATCTAATATTCAGTCACTTAAAGCCTCATTTGGTTATGGTTTAAAGCCTTGGTTGGTTTAAAGTTAATGGAGGCCCAAGTAAAGCTGTGTAAAATCAAAGGCAAAACCTCAGTTAACTATATTATTATGTTTGTAAATCTCCATGAAAATGTTTTACAGCCTGTTACGGGCTCTTTACTACTGAATTATATTATTCCAGTTTTATGACTGTTTTTTTTTTCAGAAGCAGTTGTGAAACCTGATAATGAATCAATTTATGATTACACAAAGATAGCTAACTTTGGAATTTCTGAAGTAGTTTATGAGGTGTAATAAAAATGTTATAATCCCTGCATTTAACACTCACGTAACGCTCCTCAAACTCTTAATTTAGAATGCAGCCTTCTAAGACAATATTTTTTGTGCATGTTTGAAGAGATCTTTGTGCTCTGTGTTACGTTAACCCAAAGGAGTTTAATTGCAGTTTCTGTCCCACAAGGACTGATTATGTAGCAATTCCTTCGAAACCCCAGAAAAAGGCTATATAGAGTTGGGCAAAGGCTGTGACAGGTTAGATTGTCCTGCCTGAGACATGCATTTAGCTGGCGGACCCCCGACGGCTGCAGCCTTCCAGGCCTTTCAGCAAACCGCTCCAGGGTTCCTCGGTGCGCCAGAGACCGATTTAGTCACTGTTTCATTAAGCCCTATTTGAACCTTTCAACTTCTGCTAAATTGAAGGGGCAAGCTGAAAATGAAGGGATTACATAGGAGGGACGATAGGAAATTAGCGAACGGTTAATTTAACTCGTTTTCCATCCGAGTTTGGGATACATTCCTAATTGAGAAGGGAAGCAGGTGAAGTTTTGGTCCCACGCAGGCCCATTCAGCGTCACAATAAATGGGCCCTATTCACGTTCCGCTGGCGATCATATATTATCGGGGGAAAGCCACCTAATGAATATATATTGAATTTCTTATTAATCGAATTAGAACTAACCCCCTCGCAGGTGTGAGAGTGAATGACCGTCGTCGACAATGGAGTTTACAGCATTTTTGGGAATGCCTTTTCAGCTCGACATGGCCTGACCTCCAACTGTCACTTCTATAGAGCCTGTTTGGGTGATCTTGCTTAGTTAAGACGGCGGACTGACATGTGAACGCCAGCATCCCAGCAAAATAGCAAAAAAGACAAGAAATGTTAAAATGCAAAGTTGATACTTTTCTTTGAAGTTTTAAAATAGACATGGGCGATATAGCAAAAAAAACAGCACTGTAAAATTGATATACACATTTGTCTTGTCAAGAAGTGTGCTTATTGAGCTGAAGTTCATTAAAAAACAAAATTATAGCTGTATTGCCCCAAAAATGTATGATTTGTAAAGCTGAGTCTGAAAACTATCACTTGGCGTGTTGCTGTTATGCTTGTGTGCTATATGTGTCCCTTATTGCTTCCAATCAGCCACTCACCAGCCCACCCAAACACACACACACGGACACACACACACACACACACAGTAAGGACCCACGCACCAGCAGTGCTTAAGCCCCTTTGCATGCAATTTGGGATTTTTAAACACCCTCTTATCTCATCATTAAATGTGACCGTGCATGGCTTTTCCAGCACATTTTGTGCAAAGAAAATGTGAGATACTTAGACATCCCCTCTCAAACGACGTTTGAAGAGTAACCGACTCTAACGACTAGATATTGAACAGGTACAATCTAGACCGAATCACTTCTCCAAAAACAGTGCCCTATTCAAATAACACAATTACGCGCAAGAAAGGACAATTAATAAGAGTTCCTTTCAAACCAGTGCAGCTGCCGAGTCGCCGGGAGGAGCGGGAGGAAACTTCAGGATGAATGCCCCCTGAAAACCTTTTTGTCTTTGGTGGTGGAGACCTCCATTTTTAGTGCGTGAATCTGTAAGTACAATGTTGAACTGGACGCTTAGTGTGATACCGCTCTCATCCGGGCCCGAGAGCTTTTTAGAGCCGATGAATCATTTTGGAATGGCAAAGCAGCAGAGAGCACACTAAGACTAAGCTCTATAAGAGTTGGCCAAACTGAAATTCTAGACACGTGTCCCATCAAAGCTGTCTTTGGTGACTTAATTTAGTGGGAACTCGGTCACCAAACAATATGTCCAGAGCGCTTTTGTCACGCTGTTCAGAATGGGCCCATTCTAAAACTTGTCAGCCACTTTATAAAGGCATCCTTTTGTTGCGCTCAGAGCGTGCCTCCTATATCATCAAGCAGGTTTTATGTTGCAAATAAATTAATAGCTATTCTGAAAAGCAGAAAAAACAGAATAGAGTAATATACCGCCACATTATGCTGAACTGAAAAATAATGGTTATTCATTCATTTTTACTATCAAATATCTATTACCAATACAATCAGTGTGGCACATAAACGCTGAGTGTCCTTTACTAAACATATTTCTGTTACTTGCTACAACTCAAGAGGCAAAAAGAAGTAAAATGTCAAAATAGGTCAAATTAAAACTTAATTTAATAAAGCAGACTATGTGAAGCTACATCAGCTATTGCTTGTGTAGCTGCATTTGAAAGACAGGCAGTTGTGGAGCGACTGGACAGACAGGAAGAAAAAAAAACTAATTATTCAGTTATTGGGTTCACATCAGTTAATGTTTCAACCCTTCCTATAAAAGCAACAACCGATCAATACTTGAAAGGCACTGATAGGCTTTCATTGCCTGCCCAAAGTTTGCGTGACAACTCTGTATACCTACATACACCTGCAATCAATCTTACGCTGCGTTCGTTGACAGCTTTGATAACAACGTGCGGCTGAAGTGCACTTCTCACTGCTGCACAAAAAAGAGCCGAGAGTAACACCATTCAGAAAAAAAGGACAAACACAATTCTCGACTAGAGCCAAATACATCTTCCCTTACATGCTACAAAATTACCTTGGCTGAAAAATATCAAAAAGCTGACTCAGACAGGACGTAGGCGCAGTCGTCTTTCCAAATGCAAATATGAAATATACTTGGGCCCGTGTCTGGCATGCAAAGATCATAAATAATTAGCCCATTATGTGTACTCCGTCGACCACGTGACTGCCTTCAGGTGAGCCACAGGCTTACAGGTGCACTCGAGCTTGTGCCCTGGGCTGTGAACACACAGTTTAGCCACTTGTGTGGACACAGGCAAGGACTATATTAATTTACGGTATGGATACCCTGGATATTTATTACGGTGATAGTTTCCCGCCACATGCACCTGAGGAGTACCAACAGAATCCGCCGGCCTGCCGTTATTCTCGAGTCAGTGAGCAGATGCCGTTGCCCTTGCCCCAGTATATACAATTCGAGGACAGAGGGAAAGGGGACTTGGTACCTTACGACCTGCCACCTTGCCAGCTCGTTATTCCAGAGCAAACTCTCACCCATGGATACCTGTCCGAGAAAGAGCGAGCTCCAGATGACTACCAGCAGATCCCTCGGTGTCCTCAACCTCCTGAGCCCGGTGGACATGTCGCTTTTCCTTGGATGAGGACCTCCAGATCCCATCCTCAGCATTCACCTTTACAAGGTGAGTTCACTTTCTGATATTTATTTACCAGTCAAATGTCATTTAATAGGTCATAGTATCTGCCTTAAAAGAATACCTAAGCCAAATGAAGGCCTCAAGCAAAGTTTGTGAAAGCAAAAAATAGGGTAGCAATATAAGATGACTATAATGAATGAATTGATGTATTATTTTCTTATTTAAATCTAGAAGCGTAAGGTTGTGGACAAAAACAAATGTTGTTTTTCTAGGAGGTTATCCCGATGACTCTGACGAACACAAGCGAAGCAGAACAGCTTACAGTCGAGCTCAGCTTTTGGAACTGGAGAAGGAGTTCCTTTTCAATAAGTACATCTCTCGACCCCGGAGGTACGAACTTGCTACGACACTAAACCTCACAGAACGACATATCAAAATTTGGTTCCAGAACCGACGGATGAAATGGAAAAAAGAGGAGACAAAGAAGCGAGACACGGAAGTGAGGCCCCCTGACCCCGAGCAAAAACAAACTGCATCCACGAGCTGAGTTTTATGTCAAGTTCGGACAATCTCTTTTTTCTCCACCAGCACTGGAGGACTGGACATAAGTGTTCGTTTATTACATCGTGATTACAATATTACCATGCTCATTTAGGTAAATAAATAATATGTTTACACATTCAAATGTTGTCGTTGTGGTCATATGAGGGCACGGGTAGCCTACGACATAGATGATCAAATCAGTATGATCAAAATGTAAGTAAAAACAACAACAAAAAACGACAACAAGCAATAAAAAACCCACGATTGTCCATGTCGATACAACTCGTTTACAGAACCCATTATGGCTTGCATGCATTCTGTCTGTAATACTGGCTAGCATTTTTTTTTCAATACATCGTAAATCAGTTGGTAGTAATTCGTGACAAGTATGAGAAATAAAAAATCTAACAATTTCTATGATGGCTGTGTTAGGGACTTTGCACTCATGAAAATAACTGTGCCCTTTGCTTTGGTTCTTTCAGGTTAGTTTGGGCTGGTTCTAAAATAAATACGGCCTACTTTAACGACAACCTCTTATTTTGACCTAGTGCTTGCAGCATGTATTCTAAAAATAATTCCACATATGACGGTGTCCGATACAATCATGTTCCGAGACCACAGCGGGGTTGTGAAGGGTAGCTCCACTACCACAAATAGACAAAAAAATCCACCTGTCCATTCCTTTGCACGCATAGGTTTGAACAATGGTTCGCATGACCAACGCTTCTGTGAACTGTTTATTCAGTGGGTGTAGGTGAGGCGCTTGGACAACAAAGTAACAATTGTGTTTCATTTCATTTTTTATTTGACAAAGAATTTCGTTTTCTGTGTAGCCTTAGGATCACTTTGCAAAGACGGCGAGACAATGGTGGGATAGGCCTACAAAAAGGATTTGGCCTACCGGTAGAACAAGTATGTGGGTGCATATCTCCTACACACTCTGGGTATGAAAAGGAGAGAAAATACTCTGCAGGTAGCCTATATCCAGCTCTAAGGTGACTTTTGCCCCCTGCAAGGATTTGTGCAAACAATGAAATCACCCTTCTCACCTACTCTGAAGTTGTGCAAACCCTCGTCGCATGGCAACACATCAACAGGAAATCAACACAACCCAAAGAGGCGTTCTTTTGGTCTGACATGGCGAAATGCAATAAACACAGGGTGAGACTTTGATAAAATAGGCATTGACTATCTGGAAACAAATACATGTGGAGTGTTCCCAGATTTTAGCCACCCGATTTTGGAGGCCAAAGAAATTAGTTGCTGAAGTGTTCAGAACGTATAAGAGTTGATCAAGAGTTTGGGGCAAGCAGCTGCAGCTGTAACCTACCAGTGCCAGGCAAGGATATTTAGATATAATAACGACATCATCTACCATTTTTAGTTGGGAGTCCAGTCTAGCTACAAGCCCTGTTTGCATGCTTTGCGTGCGTTTAAAATGACGTCGGTGCGTTGCCAGTTTGCCCGACATTTAGACGTCATTTCAGAACGCTGGACAGCAGTCATGGGGGCGAGGGCTGCACCTTGACTTGACCATTACATCCCGTTTTAATCTATGGGTCAGTCATCTTCTCTCTGGGGTTGAGTCAATATTGTATATGCAGAGCCACACCGAACAACTTTCAAAAAAATATAACAAAACTGCTTAATGATAGCAATACTTAGACTGTTACGGGCTTTGCGTCATTACGTCATTACCTCTTTACCTCTTCTGCACAATGTAAGGCTGCATCATAATCTGGTTAAGGAATAAAGCTTGGGACTGCTTTGGTTTCAGTCGCTCATCATATTCACCAGTTAATGCATCTGCAGCTTATTCTTAAGTGTCCATGTCCTTTCATAAGATGTCGTGGAATGATATGACGTTTTATCATATCCCAGCAGCACAGTTTTAATGTGTTTGAATTATTAAGAATATATTTCTTAGGGGTCTCCAATCCTTTTTTCCCTTCGAAAACTACTTTGACATAGTCGTCATGACATATAGCTATGAGATTTACATTAGCAATTATTATCAGCCAATCTCCATTGAAAGTTATAGAAACTGACATTAGGTCTATACCACCAGAGCAGTTAAGACACATACATGTTAAAATGTATGCAGAGAACAAGATTTTTTATTACCTTCATTAGCTATTCTCATAGAAAAATTCTGCTCATTACTAATACTGGTCTAACAGCTGGCCCAACATCACTAACTAACCAAACTAGGCAATTAGAGATCAGTAAATTGTAAAACATTACTTTACACCTGGCAGTGCCGGATATGTGAATTTTGGAGAGCTACTCTAAAGCTGGTGGGGGGCTGCTGGTGGCTCCCAAGCTACCGGACACCCCCATTAAGTTGTACTGATCGACTATAAGTGACTAAAAAGTAGAATAAAAAGTAAGTCATCATTTTAAGCTATTTGACAGTACCATTTCACATTTGGCAGACAGAAGAAAGTCAACAAAAATGCATCACAGGTTAATAATGCATGCTATTATTAATGCTTGTTAATAATAATAACAACAACAATAGTACACCAAAGAGCATGTGCAGACTGTGTGAAAGTGTGCTGGGGAGTAAGGGGTCGGGGAGGGGAGGTGGTGATGGTAGCTGTGTTTGTGGGGGGGTTGGGTTGATTTACAACAAAAACAACAAGACAAGCTACAGTGACTAATGACTAGTTCCTTGATCATTAGCTTTGATATCTGCTGCGTACGAGACAAATTTCTTAGGAAATTGTTAATTCATGCTGTATAATGTGTATATGTCTATCTTATTTTACCTATAGAAAGTCTGTCAACCAATAACATGCCCAATGTTCAACTTTAACTGTTAAATACAACCAGCTCATGTGTATGTTTCACTTTCTTGGGTTTACTGGATTTGAACAACCCTTATGTGATGTCGTGTCTGAGAAAGGAAGTAAAAAAGACAAAAAGAAAAAAAGTTAAGCACCATTACCACTATCATTCTAATTTGCAACGATTTCTTGTTACATTTCTGCCACGTTTCAATCTGTTTCACTCATAGGCACACGCCACCATGTGGAAATGTATTGTCCTGCAAGACACTGGCAGAACCAACAGTGGGTTGCGTATGTCCAACCGTTCTGAAGTTGAAGTTCTTTATATAGCACAGCCGTTTCTTTTGGAAACATGAACTGGTGGTTATACATACGTGTAATAAACAGATGGGAAGTAACCGAGGCACAGCACTAATATTTAGCATTTGATGTATGTGTGTGTGTGTGTGTGTGTGTGTGTGTGTGTGTGTGTGTGTGTGAGAGAGAGAGTGAGTGTGTGTGTGTGTGTGTGTGTGTGTGTGTGTGTGTGTGTGTGTGTGTTGCACACTGTAGGTAGGAGGGAGATCCAAACAGCCTTGAAGTGAAGCATTTGTAGCATAGCGCACATTCCACAGCTATTAGAGTTTGGTAAACATCAAGTCTTGTTTTTAATGTTAAAAAAAAAAGTTTTCCTTCATTCAGCTGGAGGTGTTCCTGGCAATGCCGACTTTATTATGGAAATGGCTTACAGTAAAGCTTCACAGGTTACTTAGTTTTAGTACCGCTTTAAATTATTTGTATTCACAAATCCCCCGCAAGTCAAGGGCAGAAGTGAGTAAACGTCTGCAACGTTTGTAAAGCTAAAGGTTAGCCTAAACATTCCTTTTATCAAGCCTCAAGAAATAACCACGAGAATAAAACAGTATCTTTGTTATTTCCCCTGTAATAAGGAGGGTTAATAACTGACTTAACTTGGTGTGTTTGGGGTATAAACGCATCAGGTAGCCTAGTCTATCTAATAGTGTCGTTCTGAAAGGCTTCCTTTAGGTACAAAGATTAGAGTGCTTTTGTGCGGAGAACAAGGGACACTGTTCTTTTTGTGCGCCTCTGCGAGAGGAACATGTGGAAGCAATCGGGTCAAACGGCTGGAGATGTGGCTTCAGGGCGAGCTCAGGCGGAGTGCTTGAGCGGGTCGGGGAGGGTAGAAGGATGGGGGTTGCTAGTCTGCGGGGGGTGCTAAGCAGTTGGGGGTGTTCTGCCCCAGGGACTCCTATCCTCTCCTCGCACATAGGGTCGCTTGGTGCCACAAACTTTTAAAAGAATACTTCAGAGCATTCCATCACACCTTTTCATCAGGAGATTTGAAAAGAAAAAAATATTTTCATGTTATCTACAATGAGAAGAAGCATGATTTAGAACTGTGTTAAATCAAATGAAAGCATAATTCTCTTTTCTGAGACTCCTTCCAAAACAGCACGTAGGGAAAATGAATGACAGAGCCTCGATTGTTACTCAAGCTGCAAAGTTGGAGAAAAGTTGAGCTGAAACCTAAAAGCTCGGTTGTTTATGATGTTAGAGCGCCCCCTGCGTCCCTCTCTAGCTCTCTTGGCGTTGGAAGATGTAGGAGCTGAACAAGCCACGACCATGCAGCATCCCTACGAAGTTGCACAAATTATCAGATCAGATCAGACCAATTCGCAGATGGGCATAATCCGTCTATTATTATACTTCTGACATATCATTAAACACAAGGTATGGGCGAATTCAATTCTTCTCTTGTTTGTCACAATAAAGCCTGCGTCGAAGCGCAAGTAGGCTACATGATTGCTCATCCAAAATATATATTTATATTGTGAATAGGTCATTTGACGGCATTGTCCCTAAAAACTCCATTATTGTGAAAGGGTCCCTTTTCTTTCACACTTACGGAAAACATATGGCTTACCCACATCCCCCTCACCCCCCACCCCACCCCGCCCGTTTTGCCATCTCATGCGCCTCCTTCCAAACTGCAGAGTACAGAGAAATTCGACGCCCGTTTGCAACTCAGCGTATAGGCTGGGACTTTTATTTTGAAAGGAAACTCAGGACTGGAGAAGGAGGAGGGGGTCATTTCCTGAAAGTTATTTACTTTGAGCCAGATGATTAGTTCTTTGGGAAGGATGGACTGTAACATTGAATCAATTACAGGTCGCTGTAGCTGAGGAGCATTTGTTCGAGCGGCTGCGGACCCAGACGGAGGGCGCACATATGCTTGCTCTCGAGTCGGCTAGAGGATTACCACTGCAACAAAAAGCCAAGACCCTTAACTGCGCCAACTGGAGTACTTTTGTATGGGCTATTGAATGCAATTAGGAGTTTTTTTATATCAAGGGCACAATCAAAAGGATTTTGAAAAGGTATTGTATTAGTTAATTGGTACAACTAATTGGTTTCATCATTAAAGGATGTTTTTTTCTCCAGTATAACTTTAGAGTTTTGCCAACTTTAAAATGAATACATAACAGAGTTTTAAGTAGGTGGGAAATATTTTGAATGTATTTAGTTGAGCGGTGTAAGAAAGAAAACCTTTGTTTTCAACTTGTTTTAGACATGTGTGGCAAACATTAGTGATTATTATTTATTTTCTGATTTATTTTTCTCGTGGGAATTACCGTGCCAGTTTGGATTTATAGTTCAAGTCCGTTTTACATGCAATTTTCACTGGGCGCACTTGGGATATCTGGAAGATCTTTTCAAACGGATTACCACATTCTCCTGCGAAACAAATGTTCTCACTGTTGGACGCCGAGCGAAGGGATGTATTTGTCGTAGCCGTCTGAGAAGTGACTCAGTTCGGACCTAGAGCTGGTGGGGCCACCCTACCACTGGCAGCAACGGACTTTCTGGATGCTCCACTGGCATCTACAGGCAAACACACCTCAAACTGGATCTCAACTTGTTTGCGCTCATCTGTATGGAATGTCGTTTCTTTGGAGAGGAATACCATAATGCAAAATTTGTTTGGGGACGAGCAGCAAGAAATTGGATTGAGGCTTTGCTGAGAGCACAAGTTTCTCTTCTACTTTTGGATGCATAGCGCTGGGTACTGGGTCGCTTTCTGACGGTTGCTCAACTTGCAAAGCACAAGTCAAACGCGTCGCTGCTTGCCCTTGTCGGATAAAGCGCACGCTCGGTGCGCAATATCACTAAATAAGCAAATTGCTTCTTGCAGTTAGATTAGAGGCAGTCGGATTAAGTTACGGCAATTTAACACAGAAAAAACATGAACCGACAACAACAACCTTGTGTCAGCTTTTTCAAGAACTCAATATGACCCGGGCAAAATGAGCGGTGTCGACATTAAAAGTTATTTCATTAGGCAGGGGATTACATTAGCATCTTTACTTAACCTGATGAATACAGGTTGACTCAATTTGGGCTATCTTTAGACCGTGTTGCCCCTTTCGATATTCCCATGGAAATCGATATTCTACGTGTAGAAATGGATTTTAACAGATAGACGAAGTGTGAAGGGCTGGAAACTGAAACAAACGCCTCTGTCAGCTGTTGCTTTGAGAAATGCGAGCGTAGCAGATGAGCGCGTTTGGACAAGAGACAGTCGTGCATCTGCGTGTGGGCGGTTGTGCGGAGGAGCGGGGGAGTCTTGAACGGGATTGTATCCGCAACTTGGCGCACCCCGACCGTGATACAAAACACTGCCGTCGTCGTTTCTCTCTACGGGCGGATTGATGAGTGTGACCACGCGCCACGGTGGACAAGCTTGTCAAAGAGGATTAGAACGTTTGTCCGACTCAAGCTGAATTCGGGCACGAATTCCCACGGCAGTGTTTGCCGTTCAAACAACTCTGTGGAGAAGGGTCCCGTAATTACAACCTCTCAACACCCCTGGATTTGCTATGGGTAATTACCCCGCCGGGATGCGCCACAGAGAATGTCCATAGACAACATTTGGTGACAGTCGACTCTATCATTTAATCTTAGGTTGAAAACAATGAAGTTCAAATTACTTATTTTACTTTACTAAGTTCAACTCTTTCTCTGTCCGCCATAGAGTACATTCAGATTTCACCAGAACATGGTTTGAAAGAAAAAAAAAGTGTATCAAAGACTGAAATGCATTACCAGGGGATGTTACTTTCTATGCAATTTAGTAGTCTTAAAAAATAAGTCTGACATAGATTGCTCACAACACCAAACAGCCGCAGCGCACAGCCTGATTGCCCCCCTTGGTTTGAGTGGCGTCTTTCGTCCCGCTCGAGTGCTGATGGATTCCAGGGGTCCGCACATAGCACGGGCTCTCGAGCCAGACAGACAGATAAAACATCGGCGCGCGGAATGTCTGTAGGAAAGTACTCCCAGACAAGCTGCACGGCTGATTAGAAACACCGTGTCTTAAATGAGGGCTTTGACGAGGATGTATACTTACCTCTCTGAATCGCCTGTGACAAAAAGTGCAAATTCCTGAACCATCTCTTTGGCTAAAAACAGCAGTGGAAAAACAGCCCTGACACTTAAAACAGACCAAAAAATGATCAGCTCTAGATTTCACAACAGCCAGGTCAAGTAAGTTTTAAAATAAAGTTAATGCTTAAAATCAACTTTCTTTATCACCACGTTGGTGTGATAAACAATAATAAAAATAAAAATAGGTCTGGACATCTGTTTTTACATGGAACATTTCTAGTAAAATATGAGGGAACTAAACACAGCATGGCAATAACCAATCTCAGAAAAGCTGAATGTAGAAATCTATCAGTCTTTCTGTATACAAAACAGGCAAAAACTGACTACAAGAAAAGGGCTAAGTAAAAACGCTACAGCTGTCGCGGATGCTTTTTTGTTTGTTTGTTTTGCTTTTAATGCAAACTTCACGAAAATAGGTTTACATGGGTCAAACTGCTTTTTTAACGGCGGCAAAATCATGGATTTTCTTGGGAGATTGAGCCCTCTCCTCTTGGGTACACTTCGATAAAACGTGTAGTCTGTCTCCACCCAGTGGTTGGTCAGGGTTGCGTTACAGATTTTCCCCCTGCACACAATGGAGTTGGCGCTGTTCAGTTATTTCAACAGTGGCCAACATTTTTATGGACCGTACCTACTCTGGGAATCTACCTCTCCATACATTGTTCTACTACAGACTACTGGATGTTAACTTTACAAGGACAGAAACCTCATGCATATGCCACAGAAAGAAGAGCTATTCAGAAGTCATGAGAAAAGCTTATTCCAATATTTTATTTTGAGTCAATTCCTTTGCACAGGCATTAACAAAGAGCCACTGTTTCCCTTACCTTCAGGTTTGGATCTGTGAGGATTAAAACATGTACATCTGTAGGGCTAAAATGCTATCTCTCTCCTTGTCTTTTCAGCCTGCCACAACAACGTGACAATGGGGGTTTTCAAGACCCATCTAACACTTTTGGTGGTGTTATTCAGTGTACTACAAGGTAATAACAGAATAAGTTACCTACATCAGTGAAATGATGTTGTGCACCAACTCTTTCACTGAAAGTTATATTGTGCTGTGAGTGGAGTGTATGGATCATAACAGGATGTGCCTATCAAATAAGACTGATTACCAATGCATTTACAGTGAAACATGTTACTGAGGAAGAACCCATTTCATTTTTAGGGGAGTATAGGTCAATAACAGGAACTTGTCCTTCAAGATAGCTGGCATAAAGAATGAGGTAGAAGAAAACACATCTATGATGCAGAATGAATAAGACATGGCAATTCAGAGGCCTTGGCTGAGGAGTGAAGATGGAATAAGTGTGTGTGTGTGTGTGTGTGTGTGTGTGTGTGTGTGTGTGTGAGAGAGAGAGAGAGAGAGAGAGAGAGAGAGAGAGATAGAGATCTGACTTTTACATTTCCTTCACTTTTCCAACAGTGCGGAGTGACCCACCGAGCATAGCTGCAGACGAAGATGAGTTTGTTGTCGGACTGCACTCAAGGTTCAACATCAGCTGTAGAGGGAAGAACAGGGAGGTTGTGTGGGCCGACCCTTTACCCGACGGCGTCTTCTTTTCCCCTTACTATTACACGGCAACCCTGCTGATCGGTGACGCTGCAGCCTCTCACACTGGATACTACTCATGTGTTTATGTTTCGAAACACGGTGAACCTGCAGGACACGAAGACGCAGAAGAGGACATGGCTGAAATCTACATCTTCGTGCCAGGTATCAAGCACACTGTAAATCAGTCACTCGAAGTGTCAATATCGATTTGTAAATTTGTTACGTCTTGTTACGATCAGAGTTACTGTTGTCATTTTAGCACGTTGCGACATTGGTAGAGGCCTACTTACTGCCATGAGTACTACTGGTAAATGTGCACCTGCCTCCTGTCTTAGATCCCAACGTTCCATTCGTACCGGAAGAGAATACTGAAGTGGAGACTGACCCCACGGGCAACCTCATTCCTTGCCGTGTCACAGATCCCCGCTCTCACGTCATGCTCAAAACCTTGCCAAGTGGCACCGAACTACAAGGATTATATGACAACAGGAATGGATTCTTTGGGAATTTTTCAGCCGGGACGTATGTGTGTGAGACCGTTATCAACGGTGAAACAAAAAGAAGTGTCGTCTATACTGTGGTTGAAAGGAAACGTAAGTAAAACTACTTCGGTATAATGTTCTCAGCTAGTTAACTTTTTTTAATTTCATACCGTCATTGCAACACTGTCCTTCAAAGCCTGGCTGTTTGTCTGTATGGTTATGTATACGCTGAAAATATTTGACAAGTATAGCCTATTTTGAAAAACAAAAACAGTGATGTGAGGCCCAGTATTGCAAACAGCTGGGAGAAACTGCTGTTCGCCAGCCATTTTAACAGCAATTCCCAAGTCATAGCAGCAGCAGCATGCCAAAGTGACATCATTTCAGATCACAAACACTTGGGGAGATGACCTCATGCATTAGCCCCGAAACAGCGCTGACATCATGCACACACACATAGTCACAGGCGAGGAAAGTGTGCTGTGATGTTCACTCTGTGTGTCAACCCCCTGCAGAGCCTGTGGTGAAACAAGACTTCCTAGTGACGCTGAGAGCCAGCGAGGAGGCGGTGATGGCGGGGGATGCTTTCAGCATCACCTGCACTGCCCCCCTGGGAGCAGAGTACCAGCAGCAGTGGCTCCATCCCCGAAAACAGGCAAGAATGACCATCCCTTACCCCTACCTCCACCCCCATCCCTGAGCACCAAACCCCATCTCGTCATAATCCTAAAGCCCCCTCCTTAACCGCCGCCATCCACATCTCCTAAAACTCCTTAAGCCCCCATCCTTTACTGCTCCCTGAGCCTTCACTGTCTTGCCCTCAGCTCTTCCTGATTTGGCTCCTCTCTATCGATGCGTTATCCATTTGGCCTCTATAAGGAGGAGCATTTTGCTGAGACGTTGGGGGAACTTTGTCAAATAAATCTCCAAGCTTGCACTAGTACATGTTGTCTCCCCCTCCCCTTCAAACTCAGGAAGTCACAGAGGTCAGTGCAGCCTGAGGAACCCAAGTTAGCTCCCAGAGGTGATTCCTGTCTAAATTGTGTGTTAGGGCAGCCACTCTTGACCCCTTCCAGAAGAGAAGCCAGGGGAGGGGATGAAAAAACCTGCCCATTTGTTAAACGGCCAGGAGACAAACGTGCAAAATAGAGGGGAGAAGTTCAAAAGAGAGAAAAGACTGTAAATCACCAGTCACCTTTGACCTTTCTCACCCCCATGACCTTCAGGACAGATGTGTGCCTCCACCCCAGCCAGTCCCCAATGAACTTGTGTGTGTGTGTGTGTGTGTGTGTGTGTGTGTGTGTGTGTGTGTGTGTGTAAGATCCTGTGAAACTGTGTATGTGTTTGTCTTGTCTTGCATGCCTGGTATGCACATTAATTGTTCTGAGGGAAATTTGTTTTTGTGCTGTATGTGCATGCATGAGTGTATATGTGTTAACGATTCAGATCAAAAGACGTCCTTTGGGACGAGTTCTGGTTTGTTTATGTCTGAGACCGTTCGTCTGGGTTTGGGTTTATGTGCTGACCCACCTGTGTGTGTTTATGGGATGGTAGTGTGTGTGTGTGTGTGTGTGTGTTTGTTTATGCATGCACAACCTATGTGGGTGGGTGTCCATCTGGATACATCTGCATCTGTGTCCCCTACTGGCATGTGTATATTTCTGTCCACCTAGGCCCCCTACAAACACACATACACACACACACACACACACACACACACACACACACGTGTGTGTAAATGAGCAAAGGCAAAAAGAAGCATTCTTTCCGCTGTTCTCCTCTGCTGCGTCTGTTTTTTTATGCAGCGGGGCTCCTCTAAGCCCTTTAGCAGAGATGCTAGCAAGTGAGTGAGCAAGTAAAGGCCGCTTGCCACCTCACTGGGGCCCCTCACTCTCTCTATCCCTCCTTCTCTCCTTCTCTCTTACTCTCTCTCTCTCTCTCTCTCTCTCTCTCTCTCTCATTCTCTGTCTCCCTTTCTATCTCTTTCTCTGTTTCTCTCTTTCTTTCCCTCTCTCTCTCTTTCTCTCTCTCTCTCTCTCTCTGTTTTTTTCCTCCCTTCCTCCCTCCCTTTCCTGGGCTGAGGTCTCCAGTGGTGGTGATTACAAGGCTTTAAAGGAGCTCCCGTTTGGCTGATTTATCTGCCATGCGCACCGCTGGGCCCCAGCCATCGCCTCTGACAGATTGGGAGCTCACAGCTCGCTCCCTCCCTCGCTCCCTCCCTCACTCACTGGCTCTCTGACTACAGCCAGCCCCCCGCTCCCAAAGCCTGACACTCAGAATTACCCAGTAGACAGGTAAAGACGGTGGACAGGTGAAATCAGATAGTCTAGTCGAAGTAGTGGGACCTTGGTGACGCGGGGGAAGGAGAAAGTTATGGGATGGGGGAGTAGTGATTTAAGGTCAGAGTGGATACTTCCATCTGTCTCTAGTGCTGTCGCATGTGCAGAAGCAACATGTCGGTTGTGTGTGTGTGTGTGTGTGCCTGTGTGTGTGTGGCTGTGTGGCTGTGTGTGTGTGTGTCTCTGTGTGTGTCTGTGTGCTCATGTGTATGTGTACGTATTTGTGTTTTCTTCTTTGCTTGCAATAGTAAACTGTCAACGAGATCTTAAAAATGTCAGTGTGTTAACTGACTCTGATTGACTCTCGTTCTCCCAGGCTGTGGATGCTGTTCAGAAGAAAGAGACCCTCCTAGATAAGGTGCTCTACAACCTCACTGTCCCCTCGGCCTCTGGCCAGGATGGGGGCACCTACGAGTGCTCCATCACCAACACCCTCACCGGACAGACCCGCAGCAGCCAGGTGGCCATCGCTGTCCATGGTAACCCTCTTGTCCAACCCTCCTGTCCATCACTCACACTCAAACTCACACTCACCTGCCTCAAAAATGCTATAGTATTGTATAGTATAGTATGGAGATGAAAATGATATGAGTATGATTTTTATTAGGCACAATGTAAGTAATTGCCTGGAACTGCAACATGGGCATGTGTTGCGGTTATGTGGTATGGTGAGAGGAAAAGAGTGCCTCTTGGCCCAGACCTCAGAGAGAAGGGAAGAGAGAGAGAGAGAAGAGAGGAAAGAGGAGGAAAGAAAGAGAATGGAGGAAAGAGAAAGAGAGGAAGAGAGAGAGAGGGACAACATAGAAGGGAGAGAGAGAGAGTGAAGAGAGTAAAGGGAAGAGAGAGATGGGAAGGAAGAGAGAGGAAAGAGAGAGAGAGAGGGAAGAGAGAGAGGGACGAGAGAGAAGGGAAGAGAGAAAGAGGAAAGAGAGAGAAGGGAAGAGAGAGGTAAAAGAGAGAGTGAAGAGAGAGAAGGGAAGAGAGAAGGGAAGAGAGAGAGGGAAGAGAGAGAAGGGAAGTTCTCCCTGTGTGTCTCTGCCTTGGGGCTCACTCCCCCCTGCTGGCTCCAGTAAAGGGGCTCCTCTGCTTTCACCATCTGCCCTGCTGGGAGGAGATGGCTTGACCAGATGTGCCGCACACTTTCATCAATTCATATCTTATCCCCTCTTCCTCTGTTTTCTTTCCCTCTTTCTCTCTTATTCCTGTTCTTTGCCTCACTCATTTACCCTATCTATCTGTCTGTCTGTCTGTCTATCTATCCTTTTGTCTTTCTGTCCCTCTGTCTATCTGTCTCGCTGTCTCTATTCCTCTTTCTTGGTCTATCCTCTTTTCCCTGTTTGTCATGCAGAGGGGAAGTCTTTCGTGTCACTGGACCACAGTGGCATTGGTGTAGTGGAGGTGATCACTCTCCTGGAGGACACCGAGTTCACCATCTACATAGACGCCCATCCAGAGCCCAAGCTGGCGTGGAAGAAAGATGGCCTCCCTCTGGAGAAGAGCACCTTCCTCTACGCCGTCAATAGCCACGTCCTGGGACACAGGTAGGCGCTGTGCTGTGCTACTCACTCGATGGAGCAGATGACTTTTGTGGTGTTTTTTTTGTGAAGTTTGTGGTGATTGATTCTTCCTTGTTTGTTTGTGTTTTAGGTATCAGAGCATTTTAAACCTAAAACACCCCACTGAGAAGGACAGTGGAAAGTACACCTTGACCGCAACCGCTGGCCAAAAGGAGGCCCAGTTCTTATTCGAGCTCAGAGTCAGAGGTGTGTTGGATGTAGTGATGTACTAAGACAGCCATGTTTTACCAAGCTTTGTCTTCTCCACTTTTGGTGGAGCCCCTATTGTATATATATGATGTATCTGTATTGGGATCTTACTCTGCCCCCCCTCTTTCTCTTTGTCTGTCTCTGTCTGCCTGTTTATCTGTGTGTGTGTGTGTGTGTGTGTGAATCTGTTTGTGTGTATGTGTGTGTGCATGAATGTGTGTGTGTGTGTGTGTGTGTGTGTGTGTGAATCTGTTTGTGTGTATGTGTGTGTGCATGAATGACTGTGTGTGTGTGTGTGTGTGTGTGTGTGCATATATGTGTGTGTGTATGTGTGTGCATGAATGTATGTGTCTGGCGTGCGTGTGTGTTGTAGCTCCCAGCACTTTGCTGCTGCAGTCGGCCGCCCAGGTGCCCATCCTGCTGCCCCGGACCGACGAGCTGGTGGTGACGCCCGGCTCCTCCTTCAGACTGACCTGCAGGGGCGTGGCCGAGCTGGTGTGGACCACGCCGGCCGACGTGTTGGAGCAGACCCTGGACGACAAGGGCGGCCTCTTCATCAGCACCATCACCATGGAGAACGCCACAGTGACTGACACTGGGGAGTACATATGCAGCTACAAGGGGACCAATCAGACGGAAGAAGAGGAGGGAAGCATCATTTACATCTATGTGCCAGGTATTATCATATGATTATATTATTATTATTATTATTATTATTATTATTATTATTATTATTATTATTATTATATTAATACTACTAAGAATATTATAATAATAATACATTTATTATTATTATTATTGTTATGAGGGACATGTATGCCATATCTACAGTGAATGTTAAGTATAGTCCTTTAGCTGATGCCTCATGTTTTACAACGTACATGGATAGGTACCGTACTTAATAATTCCCCATATCCCCCTACCCCACACTTAAACACACAACAGAAGTTACAAACGCATCTGTTTACATATATGAACATGTCACGCACAGACATACGGAGTATAATGCACACACACACACACACACACACACACACACACACACACACACACACGGACACACAAACACAGCCTTACATACATGCACACACACACACACTTACACACACACACACACACACACACACACACCACTTCCTTACACACTTAACACTGTTCTTTATCATTCCCCACACACACACACAGATCCCGACGTGCCGTTCGTGCCCTCCATCGACCCGTTGGCCATGCACGTGATGGCGGACCACGAGGAGATGGAGATCCCCTGCCGCGTGTCCGACCCGAGCGCCAACGTGACGCTGGTGAACGTGGAGACCCTGCAGGAGGTGGACGCCCACTACGACAGCAAGAGGGGCTTCCTGGGCCTCTTCAGCACCGGGCCCTACGTCTGCAGAGCAGTGGTCAACGGGCGCGAGCACTACAGCGAGAAGTACATCGTGCACGGATGGGGCGGTGCGTATATATAGACATAGAGCGTGTGTGTGTGTGTGTGTGTAGTAAGTGGTGTGCATGAGAGTGTGTGTGTGTGTGTGTGTGCGTGTGCGTGTGTGTGTGTGTGTGTGAGTGTGTGTGTGTGTGTGTGTGTGTGTGTGTGTGTGTGTGTGTGTGTGTGCATGTAAGGGTGTGTTTGTGTGTCCATGTCTGTTTTTAAGTTCATTTGTATGTGTGTGTGTGTGTGTGTGTGTGTCGGAGAGAGAGAACGTTTTTTATGACGTGTTAAAATGTATTACAATATGTTGAAATCATGGGGCGCTCTTTTTGTATGTGTGTGTGTGTGTGTGTGTGTGTGTGTGTTAGAGAAAGAGAACATTTTAATGACATCTGCTAAAATGTATTAAAATATGTTAAAAACATTGGGAAATCTTGTGTGTGTGTGTGAGTGTGTCTGTGCCTGTGTTTGTGTGTATATCTGTCTGTGCCTTTGTCCCTTTCTCTTGCTGTAAGCTCGAGTAGTGCAGGCTAGTGGTGTAGTTGTGCATACAGTACATGCTGCTGATTCTTGCTGTGATATTCCAGATGTATCCGGGGGCTCTGAGCTGCATGTGGAGCTGCTGGCCAAAAGGACCGCTCTCTTCGTGGGGGAGACACTCACCGTCAACTGCGTGGCCAAGGGCAAGGAGATTCTGGATGACCACTGGAAATATCCAGGCAAAATGGTGAGAGAAAATTCTAACAACGATTCTAACAATTTTTGACAACTTAATATCAGTTTGTAAATATGAAAGACACCATAAACCACGATATTAGTCTGTAAGATATCAGGATACCAGGTATAGCTTTCATCTTTGGCATTGTGGCATGGTCTGGGTGGCTGACAAACACTGAGTCTACTCCATGGGATTTACAATGCAAAATAGAGGCTGACAGCTTTAGAAAACATGTCAAGTGTAAACACAAGTCTAAACAAAATGAACTTCTTTGGCTCTTCCTCCTGCACAGTTTGGGCGTGGTGAGAAGACGGTCCGTGAGAACAGGAGAGAGATGACCATCAACTACACCCTGCGGATATCGGACGTGACGCTGAAGGACAGTGGGGTGTATGCCTGCTCCATCACCGACATCCAGAGCAACGAGAGCCAGACCAAGGAGCTGACGGTCACTGTTTACGGTAGGACTGTCTTCGCAATGTAGCTGAAGAAAGGTGTAATCAGAGTTGAAATTCGGCCCTCTGTGAGCTCCCTCTGCTACAGTATTTACAGTAATACAGTGCAGTGAGATATTGACCACTGCGAGTAAAGAAGGGCCCCCCTCTCCCTTAACCAACTTAACCACTGGGTATAATATCATGGGTCAGCAGGTTGCGTACACTGTATGCAGTACCATCAGCAGGGTACATACAGTATATCTGTTTACTATGTCACATGAGTAGATACTTTGTCCAGAATGACAGCACAGGGAAGGCATCTTGCAATTGTACCGCATGTAGAGTATGCAAATTGGGAAGTTGGGAAAATTGTTACATTGCTCAGCCAGCTAAGCTGCAGACATGTAATAGAATTTGTCTCTAATCCACCTTTAATGTGATGTCCTCCATTTACATAATAACCAACTCACTAATGAAATTCAGCAGATGGTCTTCACTTGTCTAACCTGTCTGTATTTTGTGTGTGTGTGTGTGTGTGTGTGTGTGTTGTGTCTCCAGAAACACCCTTTGTGTCCATGGTGCCTAGCTTCACACACACAGAGCTGGCGGAACTGGACGAGGTGCGTGAGTTCAGGGTGGACATCGACGCTTTCCCCGACGTCAAAGTCATCTGGCAAAAAGACGGGGTGGCCGTCGGTGACAACGCAGCCGAGATGACCACTACCTTCCGCCAGATCGGCGAGACAAAGTGAGTCTGACGCATACATGCTTCCCAAATCTCCCTCAGGATCAACTATCTATTTCTCTGACACACCATTTCATCCCTTATCTATATTGTCTCATACACAGCTTCTTGCTTTGCCCTGAGTAATAATTAATAACAATAATTAGTAATAATAATAAGTAATTGGTAATAATATATTGTTTTTTTTAACTGCGGATTCCAATACTAGTAAAAGAAAGAGTTCCCCTTCATAACTTGAAGACGGCCATTTTGTTTTGCCCCAGATACCAAAGCATTCTGACGCTTATCCGCGCTAAGGCTGAGGACAGCGGGAACTACACGGTCAGGGCTGAGGCCAGGAACCAGAGCAGCAGCTACAGCTTCGCGCTGCAGGTCAAAGGTGAGCGTCAGGAATTCTTCTCTGATGTTACGGCCCTATCCATCACTGTCTGTCAGGCCAGCCCGCTGCGCTTCTGCTTGGCTTCCGATGCGATGAGTCCAAGCGCTTTGGCGTTCTCAAGCTGATGATGCACTTGGCTGAGCTTTTTTTTTGGACAGCATTGCTGAGCAAGGTTTTTTGGAAAAAGACTGTAAGAACACACCCCACTGACAGTGGTTTATCGGTCACGTCTAAGTATGCATAAGCCCCTTAGCCTTTGTTTTATGTTGTATACTTTTGACAGAGTATCACAAAGTAATATTGGCCAAAAATCAATAAATGACTAATTGCTTAAAAGCAGCATCCTGCATTAATCTGTAATAACGCATAAAGCCTTGGTGTAACATGTTCTGTCTGTATGTGAGTAAGTAAGTAAAACTTAATTTAAAAAGCACATTTAAATCCATTTTACACTGTCCAAAGTGCTGTACAAAACACAATAAACAGATTAAGAAAAAAAATAAGACAATGGACACAAATTACCACATATTGAAGCTAAGATACAGAAATAGATAAATACAGAAGTAGATATTTACAGTAATAATAATAATAATAATAATAACAATAATAATAATAATAAATAGTAATAATAACAATAACATGCTCTTTTGCAGTGCCTGCGGTGATTGTGGAGATGACGGACCTCCACCATGGCTCTGCCACGGGTCAGTCAGTGGTCTGCATTGCTGAAGGAGAGCCGCTGCCGGACGTGGACTGGTACATCTGCAAGAACATCAAACAGTGAGTACACACACCACTGCATTCTCCACCTCTCTGCCTTCCTTCATTCACACTGCCCCCATCCATCTCCAACTGTCTTTTTTTTTCTTTTTTCTCTTTATCCAGCTCTCTCGGGCTATGCTTTCCATTTCCTTCTTTTTGTCTTTTTTTATCTTTCGATCTTTTTATCTTATCTTACTGTCTTCCTATCTACCTTTGTTCGTTTGTTTGTTTCTCTCTTTCTTTCTGTCTTTCTTTTTTTCTGTCTCTCTTCCTTCCTTTTTTCCTCCCTTCCTTCCTTCCTTCCTTCCTTCCGTCTTACTACCCACTCTCTGGGACTCTGTCCCTTTTTCCTCTCCTCTTTTCCTCTGCCTACAAAAGTGAGCTATATTTAGCAACATGTGCAACAGATGACTTCATACTGCCATCATGGTCACCCTAATCCCAACACTCCCCCTCTCCCCCTCTCCCCCTCTCCCTCTCCCTCCCTCTCTCCCTGTCCACCCCTCTGTCCTCCTCAGCTGTGCCAATGACTCCACCCAGTGGACTGTGCTACCTGCCAACTCCTCTGAGGTCAGCGTGGACACACACGTCAACCAGGACATGCAGCTGGAGAGTCAGGTGATCTTCGGTCATCTGGAGAACACGCTGGCCGTCCGCTGCATGGCCAAGAACGACATGGCCGTAGTCGCCCGTGAGGTCAAGCTGGTGGCCAGCGGTAAGCACCACCCACCCGGCGGGAGTCCCCAAAACAAAACACATGATGACCGATGACTTCATTAGGAGGTCTTTTCCTCTCTTTCTCTCTTTCTCTCTCTATCACTCTGCCTTTCTCTTTTTCTCTCTCTCTCTCTCTCTTCTTTCTTCCTCTGTCTTTCTCGCTCTCTTTCTGTCTCTCTTAACTCGATGTTGAGAATGGTGGTGGAGTCCTTTCGAAGGACTGACTGACAGACCTCACAGGGCCTCACAGAGCTCCTCCCCAAGTGAAAGGCCTGGGAGGCAACTGTCATTACCTTCTGTCTCTAGAGAGTCGAAAGTCAAATATTTCTCTGTATACAAATTACCTCTCTCTGTGTGTATGTATGAACACAAAGGATAATCAAATACCCTCAGGCAGAACAGAACATTTGCATGAGCAGTAGTCAAATTCTGCCCGCCTCGGGCACGTAACACTGACAATAACATTGTGTTATTATTATCTGTAACGTGTTTTTATTTAAACTCTTCTATTTGATCATCGATGATGTATTTTATGCATGTGTGGAGTTGGAGAGCGTATTAAAATAAGGCTTTAGGATAGGAGGGCATAGCCTTTAAGGACTCTTAAGTGCTTCACCAAATTGCATCTGTCTTTCTAGAGGTCATCAGTTAGTGTCACCCCTTTCTCTGCTTCTTTTAAGCGTCCACCCATCAGTCCACTTACACCTCTTAGAGCTGATAACCCTCTGCTTTCACAGGGGAGCTGTGTGTATGTGTGTGTGTGTGTGTGTGTGTGCGCGTGCGTGCGCGTGTGCGTGTGTGTGTGTGCTCAGGTCTCTGCGTGTGTGCGTGTATGTGCATATGATGTGTGTATATGTCTGTGTGTGTGTGTGTGCGTGCATGTGTGTGTGTGTGTGTGTGTGTGTGTGTGCGTGCTCAGGTGTGTGTGTGTGTGCTCAGGTCTGTGTGTGCGTGCTCAGGTCTGTGTGTGCGTGCGTGTGTGTGTGTGCACATGTAATGTGTGTGTGTGAGTGAGTGTGTCGGGTTGCTCATGTAGTGTGTCTCGTGCTCAGGTCCTCACTCGGAGCTCACCGTGGCAGCTGCTGTGCTGGTGCTGCTGGTCATTGTCATCATCTCACTCATTGTGCTGGTCATTATCTGGAAACAGGTACTCACTCACTCACTCACTCACTCACTCTCACACACTCACTCACTCACTCACTCTCTCATTCACTCACTCACTCACTCACTCACTCACTCACTCACTCACTCACTCACCCACTCACCCACACACTCACTCACTCACTCACTCACTTTCTTATTTACTTAGTTATTCACTTACTCATCCAATGATCCATTCATGTAGGCATGCCAACACTCACTCATTCAGGTTTCATTCCGGTCTCCCCAAGGGTCAGGGTTAAGCTGCATCTCAGCTCTTGGGGAAAACTGTTCTGAGACCAGTCATGCAAGGACTTTTTACACCACGGTTTTCCCTCTGTTCCTCTCTTTCTTTTCGTTTCTTCTTTCTGTCCTTCTCTTTCTCTCTCCTCCTCCTCCTCTCTTTCTCTCTCTCTCTCTTTCTTTCTCTCTCTCTCTGTATCTCTGCAGAAGCCTCGCTATGAGATCAGGTGGCGGGTGATCGAGTCGGTCAGTCCGGACGGACATGAGTACATCTACGTGGACCCAATGCAGCTTCCCTACGACTCGCGCTGGGAGTTCCCTCGTGACGGATTGGTTCTGGGTAAGTGGACCAGGGCCTGCTAATGCAAGTTCTGCTAAATTCAAGTTCTGCCCCCCGCCCGCCCTGCGCTAGGTCCTGCTTAGCACGAATAGGCATATAGCGTAACATATGGCACAGAATGTGCTATATGTTAAACACTAGTGGGTTGAAAAGGCATATAGCGTCACATATCGCAACATATACCACAGACTAGCGGGTTGAAAAGTCATTAAAGTATATCTATTTCTGAACGCTGAGCTTTCACTTCTAGGCTTCTATTTCTCTCTCTGTCTCCCGCCCTCTCTCTGTCTCTCTCTCTCTCTCTCTCTCTCCCTACCTCTTCTTTCTGTCTCAGTCTCTGTCTGTCTCTCTCTCTCTCTCTCTCTGTCCCTCTCTCTCTCTCTCTCTCCCTTGCTGTGGTCGCAATCTAAATGCGGTCATGTCATGGTCGTCCCCCGGTCCGACTGCGGTCGTGTTGTGGTCAGATTCCAATCAGACTGAGGCTAAGATATTTTACTTGCCCTAAAACTGAGTAGAAGAGGAGGAAGACATCTGGAGGGGTGGAGATGAAGTGGAGGAGAGCAGGAGAGAGAGAGAGAGGGATGAAAAGGGGGCGGAGGAGAGAAATTGAAGGAGCAGAGCAGAACAGCAGAATGAGAGAGAAGGAGGGGTTGTGTTTAGTTCGAGTGCAGTTCAGTGATCAAAGAGACCGGCCTCGTTTGGGAAAAGTCGTAAAACTCTGTCTGGTCTCAAAAAATAACAAACATGACAGTCTGTGTGTATGTGTTCACATCTGTATGTGCATGTGCATTTCTGTCTATGTAATTCCATATACATTCCATGCATTTGTAGCACTAAAGTCATTTGTAAAGCAGTTTTAGGGTTTAATTAATTTCTTCATCCCTATGGAGAGACCAAGTTAATGTTCTCTAATGTTCTAATATTTAAGGACCTAAATATGAACTCTACGTTAAACTAATATTGCTGTATCTTTGTCCACTTTCTCGCTTTCTCTCTTTTTTTCCTCTTATTCTCTCCCTCTGTCTTGCTCTCTCCTCAGGTCGCATTCTGGGCTCCGGGGCCTTCGGTAAGGTGGTGGAGGGCACTGCCTACGGCCTCAGCCGCTCCCAGCCGGTCATGAAGGTGGCCGTGAAGATGCTCAAACGTGAGTAGCCGCTGCGTTAGTAGCCAACCCCAACCCCAACCCCAACCCCAACCCCACAGCTCCGCCAGGAGTTGTGTTTCCGGTAGAGTTTTTTACAAACTAGCCAACCTATCCTCTACAAAATGTTGTGTAAAGTTTGTTCTTGTAAACCTGTGAAGCAACCTGATACAGGTCCATGACCGAAACGAACCGAATTTTAAAGATCTTCCTTGCAGAGTGGACCGTGTGCAAGAGTTCTGTTTTTTTGTCCTGTTTTTTTTTCATAAACTAAAAGCAATGACAATGTTCTTTGACACCCTACCAGACAAAAATTCTGTGTCTTGTTTTACGTCATATTTTGTCGAGCGACACTTCTCACCTACCAATTGGCCTTTAACGGGTTTGGGTTTTGTACTTCTGTCCCCATAGCCACGGCACGGTCCAGTGAGAAACAGGCCCTCATGTCCGAGCTGAAGATCATGACCCACCTGGGGCCACACCTCAACATTGTCAACCTGCTCGGCTCCTGCACCAAATCAGGTGACTGCACACAACAAACAAGTCTAAACATAGAAAAAACACAAACACAAACAACTGCTTGATAACACACACACACACACACACACACACAGACACATCGGTGTCCACATTTTCTTGGATATTCACCTACATTCACACATCTGTGGTTACATGCACCAGTGCTTGCCAGCAGGCTTGAAGTCATTTTAACAGACTTTAACACATTTTAACAGATGACATTTGGAAGCACAGCCAAACACACATACACACACACACACACAAACACACACACACACACACACACACACACACACACACACACACACACACACACACACAGATGGACAAGGCTAATGCAGGTAGTGGACTGTCCACCCCAGGCGCTCATGTTGAGGCAGTAGAGTAGTGTCTGTCAGAAGTGTGTGTTTCTCTGGGCTGATGGGGTCCGTCTGTGGCTGAGGAATGTTAACAGGCTTGTGGGTTTTATTGGCGTGTTCAAGGGGGCTGCTTCACAGCAGGGGCTTTTAGAGGCTTTTACGAGCCCCTGATAACACCAACCTGCAGACTGACGCCTATCCCCCCCCCCCCCTTTTTTTCTTCTTCTGCCTCTCTATCTCTCGTCCTCTGCCTCTCTGTACCCCTCTCCATCTTGCTTTCCCTCTTTCCATCTTTCCTGCTGTCTCTTCTCATCTCGACTTTTTCCCTGCCTGTCTGCCTTTTTTCTTTGTTCCCTCCGGTCATTCTGCCTCTTTCTCTTCTCTCTCCTGTCTACTACAGGGCCCATCTACATCATCACCGAGTACTGCTTCTATGGCGACCTGGTCAACTATCTGCACAAGAACCGTGACAGCTTCCTCAGTCGGCATCCTGAGAAGGGCAAGAAGGAGCTGGACATCTTCGGTATCAACCCGGCCGACGAAAGCAGCAGAAGGTGGGTCAGGGCAAACAGCCACTGCCCCCTTCACCCAACCCCAACCAACCCCGACCACCCTACCACCCTCTTGCCCCCTTACCCCAACTTATAGCCACCACCCAACACCACCACCCTCTGACCCTTTACTCCAATGTATCCCCAGCCAACCCCACCACCCCACTGCCCCCTTACCCCAACCTATCTCAGCCAATGCCATCACCCTCTGTCCCCCGCCCCCCTTACCACAACTTATCCCCACCCAGCCCCACCATCCCACCACCCACTGCCCCCTTATCCCAACCTATCCCACCCAACCCACAACCCCACCATCCTATTGCCCCCTTACCTCAACCTATCCCATCTAAACCTCACCGCACCACCAACCGTTCCCCCTTCTACCCCAACTTATCCCCCACAACACCACCAGCCTCTGTTTACCTCCATTTGAAAAAAAAAAACATCCAGTGTTCTCAACATCGCCTAGAAGAAGTGCCATCCATCTACGCTTGCTGGTGTTGAGCATGGGCGGGGGGGGGGGGGGGGTGATCCTTAGAAATTGAGTTACCTCTCCAAAACAGGGTGGCCATTGAGATAAATATGGATCTGTCCCATGATCTCTGCTCTCAGTCCCAGAGCTAAAAAAAATAAGTTATTTACTCCCACCGTATCTTACCTATCCATGAGCAACGCACTTTCGTTGGGTTTTGGCTTCATGCAGACACGTGGTGTGTCATGTGTGTTTTGGGTCACCGAGTGTTGTCCCTGGTGGTGACAGTTGGCTCTTTGTGGAGGGGAGGGAGGTGTGGAGTTGAGGCCTCAGCTTTGTGAGGTGGGGGGGAGGGGGGCAAAGAGTCGGCCTGGCGTCAGGCTCTAATCGAATCTCCACAGGCGCATAAGGGAGCCAAAAGAGGCTCTTAGATTTCCTCATAATCAGATCAGCAGTGTTTAGCACCCATTTATCTTGGATGAATAGAGGGAGAGAGAAGAGCGGGAGAGGCGAACAGGTCCAGGTGCTTAAAGAGAGAGAAAGAAAGAGAGATGGAGAGAGGGGATAGATAGATAAATAGATAGATAGACAGACAGACAGACAGACAGAGCGATAGAGAGAAACGGAGATGGACCACAAGAGACACCTCATGATGATCTAATCTAATCGTACACTCAACCAGTCCTCCAGGACCCCACTTCCCACACACACACACACACACACACACACACACACACACAGCCTCACAGTGTGCACAGGAAGAGGGGGTCACCTGTGGGACCTCCCTGAACACCAGTTTCCTGCTCCGTCAGTCATTAATGGACCACCACAGCCAGTGTGTGTGTGTGTGTGTGTGTGTGTGTGTGTGTGTGTGGGTGATGTCACTGCCTGAGGCTCCACCGTGGAGCGTCCTGAGCAACAGCTGGCCAGGGGAGAGGTGCCAGAGGTGCAGAGCTGAGGTCACTGGCCTGTGGTGCCGCCCACTTGTAAACAATGAGGTCGTCTCAGCGGCGCACATCCCATAGAGGAGTCTGACAGCACGTTGACAGGGCACTAATTATGAGATCATCGGATCTGGTATCCTAGTGTGTGTGTGTGTGTGTGTGTGTGTGTGTGTGTGTGTGTGTGTGTGTGTGTGTGTGTGTGTGCTCATTGTACTAGTATTTGGTAGCCTAGGACATGTGCACGCACAGGCTGGTGGTCAGTGGACTTTGCATTGGGGGGCTACGTAGAGCAAGGGCCAGACAGCTAGCAAATAGCAAAGTACTGCTCTATCTCAGCTGTTATGGGAAGCATGTATATCTGGAAAAGATGATGTTTCCTCTACCCCTGAAGCTGCAAATTCAAAGCAATGTGCCTAGAATCTCTTGGAATAATCACAAAATTTGATTCATAATGAATATTAACTTGTAATGTGGGATCAAACAAAGTATAAAAATGTGTGTGTGTGTGTGTGTGTCTTTGCAGCTATGTGATCCTGTCCTTTGAGGGCAAAGGGGACTACATGGACATGAAGCAGGCGGACACCACGCAGTACGTGCCCATGCTGGAGATGAGGCAGGGATCCAAGTACTCGCACCTCCAGGGCTCCAACTACGACCACCCACCTTCCCACAAACAGTTCAGTGGTAAGGCACCTTCCCCACCTCCTCCACCTCCTTCTCTTTCGAAGTTCCTCCTTCTCCTCTTTATCTCCTCCTCCATTTTGCACCTGCACCTGCACCTTCACCTTCACTTTCACCTCCTTTGTTTTCTAATGCTTCCTCCCCTTTTTCATTCTTCTCCTCCACCTTCTTCTACAGCCATCCACTCTTTCACTAGCAGCACATCCATACATTCCTTTCAGTCCTACGCCTATATTTTTTTCTATCCAAAGCAAAATCACTGCAACAAACTACGCCTCCCTTCTCTTCCTCCTCCATATCATTATTTTTTCCCTTTATTCCCTCCTCTCATCAAAAATCCTGTTCTTCATCCAAACTACCTACTCTAGTCTTTTCTTGCTGTCTTTTTCATCTTATTCTCTCTCTTTCACGCTCTCTTTCTGTCTCTTTGTTTATCTGTCATTTCTGCTCTTTCTAAGTCTCTCTCTCTCTGTCTCCCTCTCTCTGTCTGTTTATCTATCTTGTCTAGCTGTTTTCTCTGCCCTCTCATATTTTCCCTGGGCACTCCTTTTCCTCCTTCCTTCTTCCCATGCGCCCATGTTTTTCCTGCCGCCGCTATGTTTTGCTCTGGTCACTTTGGCTGGGCCCCGTCCGTCGGCCCACTTTGGCTTTGGCTCTTTTGGCTTTGGCCCGGGTCTAAGGCCTGGGCCGGCCGCGGCGGTGGCTCAACCAGTGAAGTGTAGCCAGCGATAGCGGAGGGGGTCCACCCTACTTGGGCTTTTAAATGGGGCATTGCCTTGGGTGAACCCTTCAATTTGAAGAGGGTAATTGCAGCACAGGCGTCCTAATGCATGCTTTCTCCTTGCCATCGGTCAGAACTTGGGACTGCATGGCTAGGACTATAAATATGCCCGGTGTGTGTGTGTGTGTGTGTGTGTAAGTGTGTGTGTAAGTTTTCCTCTAGCAAACACACAGACACACACAAGTTTCATAGGTTATCCTACGCTGAGTCATTCAGTGGCAAGCAATTCTAACCATCTTTTTCACTGTGTGTGTACACGTGTGTGTGTGTGTGTGTGTGTGTGTGTGTGTGTGTGTGTGTCTGGACACGTTGTGCATGCGCATGTGTATGTGTGTGTGTGTGTGTGCGTGCGTGCGTGTGTGTGTGTGTGTGTGTGTGTGTGTATGTGTGTGTGTGTGTGTGTGTGTGTGTGTGTGTGTGTGTGTGTGTTTGTCCCTGTCCCTGCAGAGGATGAGGGAGAGAGCCTGCTCTCGGAGGACAGCAGTGAGGGCCTGACCACCATGGACCTCCTCAGCTTCACCTACCAGGTGGCCAGAGGCATGGAGTTCCTGGCCTCCAAGAACGTAAGTCCTGAGCCTTCAGCTTTCCCACGCTCTCACAACTTACAGAAGCCACAGCCACAGTATAAGACAAAATAAACAGCAGTGCAAGACAAAATAATGGCAGTATAAATATCATATTTGTTTTTCAGTTATTATTATTAGATGAAAGGAAATAGTTATATTTGCCACTGCAATTTTGATACACAAAAGTAAAAGAACAAAAACACCAAGAATGTGAAGTCTGAACAAAAATGCAAGAGAACATGACGGCAGTACTTTTGCAGACACATTGATGTTAGGAGGGGTCAAAAGCTTTCAGAAACTTTAGTGGCTTTATTTTTAGTAGATCACACTGTAGTGTCTCCATCTCCATTATGAAGTCCTGTATAATAAAGTATGCAATACCAAAATATACCATAGCAAATTATACTTACACTGCACATTAGGGTAAGGCTAAAGGTTAGAATATGAGTTAGTGCATATAAGGAATGTACAGTGCATGTACATAATGTACATGTAGATACACTGTAAAAAGGGGCCATTGAAATAAAGTCACAGACATTTCTGGAAGCTTTTTGAATGATGCACTGCACTGCATGGCAGAGGGAGGTTTTGTCAGTGATGAGACTGTGTCCTACAGCAGCAGTGGTTTAGCTTAGCTGGGCTCCTCCTGTGCCCTGTTGGCCGTGGATGAGTGTGTGTGTGTGTGTGTGTGTTAGTGGTGTAACTCCAGGCTGTCATCTGCTCTAAAACAGCAGTGGCCATAAGCATAACCCTCTGCCTTGGTGATGGACTTTGTGTGTACAAGTGTTTTGGTGAGGGATGGGGGGTGGCGGTGGCGGCGGTGGTGGTGGTGGAGGGGTGGACTCATGTGCCGCATGTTTTTCGATGCCGACCGCTGACATGATGGCAGGTTACGGGGCCGCTGTGTTTTGTGTGTTTGAGAAGATGACAGCTCTCGCCGGCGAGGCCCCTCTAGTGCTAGTGCTCTTAATGGCGGGGTTAGCGATAGCCCGAGAGTGTGTAGGCTGAGCTCACTGAGCTGCGAGCTCACACACACACACACACACACACACAGGGAAGGCTAACGGGGACGTAAATAGCCCTTGGTGGACTGTTATTACCCCTTGCTCCATACCGTGTGATTACATGGTAGCGCGACCGTTGTAAGCTACTAATTCAGTATTACGCTGATTATCCTTGACTGGGTATGCGACTCCTCTCTCGGACAGAGGAGAGTTTCTCAAGGACAGAGAAAAACCCCAGAAGCCAGCGTTCGTTTTTAAAAGAGTCCGAGACCGAGACCACCAGGAAAGGGAGAGAGGGAGGGAGGGAGGAATAGAGGGATGGAGGGATGGAAGGGCAAGAAACGAAAATAAATAACGGCCTTTTGAAGGGACAAGAGCGAGGAGGAAAAAATGAAGGAGACAGTGGAAGTATGTGAATAAGATCAAGACAGAGACATTCTATTCTATTCTCTTCTTTCCTTTCCTTTCCTTCTTTCCTATTGTATATAAAACACCTACTCCTATAAAACAAAATGTACTCACAAAAATGAAGTTAAATGCAGTACAGAAAAATAACAGTAATTTTGAGACACAATGAATGAGGGAACACCATCAACCCAGTAAACAAAGGAACAGGAGTGAATTAATAAATAAATGAATGAATAAATGAATGAATTGTTCATTGAGTAGAAGACTTGTTGTTTTAGTTCTGTACTCCTCTTGTCTCCAGTGTGTTCATCGGGACCTGGCTGCAAGGAATGTCCTGCTTTCTCAAGGGAAGATCGTCAAGATCTGTGACTTCGGCCTGGCCAGGGACATCATGCATGACAACAACTATGTCTCCAAAGGAAGTGTAAGTGTGCATCTGTGTGTGTGTGTGGGATTTTACACGTGTGTGTTTACACTATGTGTTAGCATATACGGTATGTGTGTGTGAGTGTGCATATATGTGTGTATGTGTCTGCAAGCATGCATATGCATTTGCATGGTTGTGTGTGTGTGTCTCTGTGTATATACTTGTATTCGTACTTATCTACGTGTAAGCATGTATGTGTGTGAGTGTGCATGTAAATGTGTACTTGTGCATGCATGCATATCCATGCCTATGTGTATGTGTGCATTCAAGCATATGTGTGTGTGTGTGTGGGTGTGTGTGTGTGTGTGTGTGTGTGTGAGAGAGAGAGAGAGCCTAATAAACCCGTGCGCTGCCCCCCACAGACGTTCCTCCCTGTGAAGTGGATGGCCCCTGAGAGCATATTCGACAATCTGTACACCACCCTCAGCGACGTCTGGTCCTACGGCATCCTACTGTGGGAAATCTTCTCCCTGGGTAAGCCTCCCCTGATCTCAGATCAGACTTTTTCATCATTTATAAAAAAAAATAACCCCTCTCATCCCATCCCAGTACACCCGGCAGTGTACTGAAGGATGATCTCATTCTGTGGGATGAGCCCAGTGATCACAGGCTTATTTATGGTTCTCCTTTTATTTTGTTTGTCTTGAAGGTGGAACCCCTTACCCGGGCATGGTGGTGGACTCCAGCTTCTACAACAAGATCAAGAGCGGCTACAGGATGGCAAAGCCTGAACATGCGTCCGAAGATGTGTAAGTCCACAAGACTCTCAAACACTACTGTCAATGTGGCGTCATGTTATGAGAACTTGAACTAAAACTAGAACTAGAGTTAGAATTGAGGTTAAAATTAGATGTAGAATTGGTCTTAGTATTTCAATTATAATTAGAATAGAAGTTAGAATTAAAATGTCTTAATTGTCATTACACAGTTCCAAAAAAAAAAAAAAAAAAACGAATTTGGTGTGTGTATATACAAGTGGTTCATAAACTGAAGTCACAACAAGTAAAACCTTGAATCTGCCATTTACTGTAGTATATCGATTTAACCCTCTCATGTGCACTGCACATTCAGAGATCTGACAGTCTTCTGATGTGCTTTAGGTCTTGCCTCAAAACACTGAGCACACTGTCAACTGACACTTCCTGAAAGAGGCTTAAGAAGTGAAATGATTATATATCATTCAAGGATGGGCTATATTCAGTGGGGTTAAATGCACAAACTCAATTTTCCTATTTTCATAAATTTCATGGTCAGTGGAACTTGTGGTATTTTGAAGTGCTCCACATCACCATGGCATTGCACTATTCAGTCCAGTTGTCTCTTGCTTTGACATGTAGCGCTTTGGACAGAGTTGTGGCTGTTGTGGCACTGTATGTTCTGCTCAGATTCAGTAGTCCAGACTCCAGCAGTCAGAAGTTGGTTCATAAATAGCGAGTCTAAATCTACACACTGACTTCCTGGTATACAGTTTAAACTGGAATTGAGTGTACTAGTGAACATGGCAAACGTATACTCACTCGCTCAGAAATTGTCCCTCAGGTTGTGGTAGCATTGATTTAGCATATGTAGGTCATGCTAGATGACATTATTTAGCAGTTCTGGGTCATTGTGTCACACACAAAGTAGTCTGGTGCTGGTGAACAAGTGTATTTGCTGGTGTGCGGTAACTGGTGTGTGTCTAGTGGTGTGTGTGTCTACTGCTGTGTGTGTTAACTGGTGTGTGTCTAGTGGTGTGTGTGTACTGGTGTGTGTTAACTGGTGTGACTGTTCTGCTGCAGGTATGAGATGATGACCAAGTGCTGGAACAGTGAGCCAGAGAAGAGGCCTTCCTTCCTCAGCCTCAGTGACACCGTGGCCTCTTTACTACCTACAGGGTACAAGAGGGTACGTATCAACCACCTCTTTCTGTCTCTCTCTCCATGTTTTTCTATCCCTCTTTATTTGTCTCTTTCTTTCCTTTTTTCACACACACATGATCTCTCCCATTCTTTCTTACAGTCTTTCTCTCTCCCTCTTTCTTTCTCTATCTCTGTTTTTGCCTGTTTCTACACTTCTACACACACACACTCTTACATGCACTTACATGCACACACAATATATATCTCTTTCTGTCTTACATGTTCTCTCTCCCCCGCTCTTTCTCTCTCTCTTTCTCTCTCTCTCTCTCTCTCTCTCTCTTTTCCCTATGCAGACCCTCTCTCTCTTCTTTTCTATGGGCTTCTCCTATTATATACCATGACCTTTTGACCTTTGAAGGATCCGTACACACCCCACCTCCCCCCTTTTTCTCTCATCCCTCTGTCTGATCCACCTTATTTTCCCTCTGCTACCTTTCCTCCTCTTTCTCACACTCACAGGCTGGCACAGGTCTCAATACCCCCTCCTCCCTTTTAACATTCTCTCTGTCATCTGTTTCTCTCAGTCTATCTATCATTCTGTCCCCTTTTTTTCGGTTCTTCCATTTTGGAATCACGGGGGCTTGCTAATTCCCTCTTAAAGTGCTAATAAAATGGTGAACTTCCCCCCATCCCAGTCCTTTACGGAACGCCAACCACTTCCTGTCGTTTAAGCATGCTGAATTTCCTTGGGCTCTTGAGAGAGAGAGACAGAGAGAGAGAGAGAGAGAGAGCAGGGGGGCAGAGAGAGACAGTTAAAGAGAGCAAGAGAGAGAGTTTCTTACAGGTTCTAACCCAGACACAGTGAGACAGTTGGTGTGAGAGAGATAGAGAGCATTAGAGAAAAAAAAAACAAGCGAGAGAGGGAGAGGGAGAGGGAGGGAAGAAGCGAGAGAGTGGCGCTGGCGACGTGTGCGTTTCCGCCGCCAAGAGCAGCCGAGGCCTCTCACAGTGATTAGCAGCCCCAGCGCTGCAGTGCTCCAGCTGGCTAACACCCCTGGAGCTCCACAGCATGACCGAGCCCCACCAGCCACACTAATGACGCTGCTCCAGGGTTAGCCTCTGTGGGCTAGCCATAACTGCTCTATTAAAACTGACGCCACACATGGCACTTCAAACTCCGTTTCCCAGTGGCACTAGGGGCCAGGTACCCCCACCCCCACCCCCCCCACCCCCCTTCATACTGTGGTATTACTAGCTCCTGTTATAGCACCTCGGGCTGGGGTGTGGTGGGAAATGTGGTGAGTTTACGGGCTTCCTAAAAGCCGGTGGGGAGAGAGAGGCCAACCGCAGATCAGCTGCAGCAGGGGAGCACACGTCTGACTGGGTGGAGCGCATGGCAGCGTAGGGTACCATTAGCCATATTTACTAGGGACAGGTAGTGCTTTCCTCCTCCTCCTCCTCCTCATTGCTACTCCGGGACAGTTGGCACTTGCAGTTTCTTGAGTAAAAACAAAACTGGACGCATATAATTTTTGGTGACAAATGAAAATGAGGAGGCAGTGTGACTGGCCTCTCTAGCAACGTGTCTATTTCAGGGACTTGAAATCTCTGCAGCCATCTTGAATCCCTTAAATAGATGTAATTCAATCGACTAAATTTGTCAAATTCAACATTTGGCACAAGTCTTATCGCTCCATCATGCTGTTCACATTATGCCTTGAAATGAGAGAGAGACGCACTGAAAATATGATCTACCCAGACCACGGCATCTATAAGAGGCTGCTGTGTGTCGTGTAGTGTTGTGTAACCAACCACAGCAAATTTATAAACCATAAATCTGTGCTGTGCTGGCCTTGCAGTGCATACGTTGTGGCAAGAAACAAAACACTGGTGGCTCAACAGTGCTCTCTGCAGATATCTTTAGGAAATAACACTTTCCTCCTCAGTACGCTCATCCCAAAGCAGAGACCTAATAAAAAAACCTTTTCATGCCCTTATCCAAATGTAAGATTTTAATCATTCAAAGGAGCTCTTTGAAGAACTGAAGAAGCTTTTTTGGATGAAAGGGGGAAACATCTTTAAGCCCCAAAAAGAAAGTCCAGTTGCTTACAGCTTACAGCTCTTTTGACTACCATGACCTGGATGAATGAGAAGGATTTTTAACCCATTCCCTCCTTTCTTCCCCTTCCTCAGAGCCACGAGCAGATGAACCACGACTTCCTGAAGAGCGACCATCCGGCCGTGACCCGGGTGCAGCGCATGAGCAGCGGTGGCAGTGAGGATGACGACGCCTACATCGGCGTGACCTACAAGAACCAGGGCAAGCTGAAGGACCGCGAGAGCGGCTTTGACGAGCAGCGCCTCAGCTCGGACAGCGGCTACATCATCCCCCTACCCGATCTGGACCCTTTGTCCGACGAGGAGTACAGCAAGAGGAACCGCCACAGGTAACACCCCCCCCCCACCCCTTCCAACACACACACACACCCCAACAAACACACACATACACACAAACTCATCCATTACCATAGCCCCACCACATGCTAACACATAAACGTACAAGTACAAACAGTCATACTCGTCCAAAACACACACATGCACACACACACACAAGCACTGAGCAGTTGTTTATGGGATGGATCTTAAGGGTATTCCAAGAATGTGCATCAGTGTTAAGCCTGATAAGTTTGTGGTCATTTGAGATCATTTGGAAGCATAAGAGTAAGTGACTTGTAGAATTGTAATAGAGGAGCTCTTTGGCCCTGTTTTGCAGAGATGCTTCTACACTCACACAAAGCAACAAGTTTTTATTGTGTTGCAGTCAATTCCACAACATGACCACTAGGTGGCCGCTCCTAACTGTTGCATGCTTGGTCTTTCTATTTGACTTTTGTTCCCTAGTTTTTAACACAAGTCTGTACTGCTAGCATGGAAATTTAGTTGGTCTGTAGTATTCTGTTCCATTTTTTTTTATTTATGTCATCACGCACTGTGACACAACACACACACACACAGGTAGAAGTAAAAGAACTAGTTGTTGTGTAGTTGTGTTGTGCTAGTGTTGTTGATAAGGATAGAAAGTGGATCGACTCAACTCACTATTCAACAACTATTCAAGTGTGAGTGTCCATTACGATGTAATCTCATAGAGATAATCATGAATCTGACCCCCCCACCCCCCTCCTCCCCATCTTCTCTAGCTCTCAGACGTCTGAGGAGAGTGCCATCGAGACCGGCTCCAGCAGCTCCACCTTGGCCAAGCGCATGGAGGGGGAGACCCTGGAGGACATCACTCTGCTGGACGAGATGTGTCTAGACTCCAGTGACATGGCAGAGGACAGCTTCCTGTGATCCCGGCACAGCCGTCCCCCCCCAAGGGGACAATGTGATAGTAATGTCCCACTAATATGGGGAGGGGGGAGTTGAGGGAGGGCGGGGGAGGGTGAGAGACTACAGGCTACTACCAGCCCTACCCACACCCCAAAGACTACATCCCCTAAAAACACCTCCCTGTCGTCATGCCTCGTCCTCTGTTTTTTTTTACCCACAATCCTTCTCTAAGCAGCGAAAAAAAGAGAGAAAAAAAAACACGTCACTTTTTATGTGGTGGAGGGCCATTGTGAGACTCTCTAGAGTTTTTTTTTTTTTTGTACTCGGACATTGGCCCTTTTTGGGGTGGAGGACTAATTGAGAATGGAGGATAATTTTTTTTGAACTGTGAGAAGTTCTCAGCAAGAAGCATAACAACGCTGTCTGTCTCTTTCTCCTGACTTAGCCTTGCATCTCACGCTCAAGATTACACAACGGCCTATGGACATGTGTGTGTGTATGGGTGTGTGTTGTTTATTGTACAGAATTTCAGTGGGCATTCCTGACTCAGCGAGATAAGCAAGGACTAAAGAAGACCTAAAGAAAACCACCAAAACCAACCAACCATACACCAAGACCTCTTTAGTAGTCCATCAAGACTGTCAAAAACCACTATAGACACTTATTTAAACAAGAACAAAAAAAAAACAACCAATGGTCTAAATAGATCCATAGTCACCTGGATCTTTGTGGTATTCAGCATGGACTGCATTTGAACACTCTCTCAGCCACACGCAAAACCTTTTTCCTCTGTTGCCAGTTGACTTTCAGTAAGGACCAATTGCTTACTTAGAATTGAAAAGCACAATCGCTGAACTATGAATCTATGTTTTTCTTATAAGCAATCGTAGTTGTCAACAACTGAATACGTGCAGCCATTTGAATTTATTTTTTTACTCTTTAGCACATATAAATATGTATTATTTTGTGAATATTAGATTTGTGTGTATGTGTGTGTGTGTGTGTGTGTGTGTGTGTGTGTGTGTGTATGTGTGTGTGTGTGTGTGTGTGTGTAAAAAGGAGCTGTTTTGTAAATGAAGAATATGACTAAGGCTTACAAGTTGCATGCACCTTTGTGACTTAGACCTTTGTAAAGATTACCGTGATTAAGTTCTACAATCAAAGAAGAACCCACCTAGCATGTTAAATTTCACGTCAGGCCAAAGCTAGTGCAGAATTCATCTTTCAACTCCAGCATCTGTAGTTACTTAGTTTCGACATCACACTGCAAAAAACCATTGCCATTCATATTCGGTCTGTATTTTACGTATTTTAGAGGAAGTCCTCATTGTACTTAAAAGTATCCTGCTATTTTCTATGACCAAAATCAATACATATATTAGCTTTATGTTAACCTGTGATATAGAGAATCTCCATTTTGAGCAATGGCTTCCACTGGCCAGTGTTGTAAACCAAACAAGTCAAGGTACATACCTACCTATTATTGTGAATAAGCTGAAATATGTTCTGATGCTGTATGTAAAGAGTTTCCATCCTTCACCTTTATTGCAAGGACTGACAATAATGATGCTTTACCGTTATAGAGTGGAGAGTTATAGTGTGTGTTGCTGGTTGTGAGGCTGTGGCTTGCTGAAGACTGGATGTGCTGGAATTAAGACGTTTCATGTTGACTCCAGCCACATAGACAAACATGGTCGAGACTGTCAAAAGTCACTATGTCACTTTTTTTTGTCGGCTTCATGAGCATGTGCAGAGGAAACACAGGACAGACAGCAGCCACCAATCCAAAAAAAAGTGTTTCTGGAGAGGAAATGACATCATTAGACAATCCGAGCAGATTGGGCTTCAGCAGCCTTGTAAGGTGTGATTGGGCATTCTTCATCATATCAAAGCCCACACGCAAACAGTTCTGTGTGGAAAAGAGCACCAGGCGAACTCGTCTATCCACAGGCCGACTGTGTGGCAGCCATGATGCAGATATAGCATGTGCTAGGTGGAAGTTGCTGTGCCGTAGTTGTTATTCTTGTGACATTTTCGGTCTCAACGTCTTGCTTTTTTTCAAACGTTGCGCAAGCCCCGTGACAGTCACTCCCTTCAACAACCATTGGCCTCCCTCTGGAGGGTCATCACCCATTTGTCATTGTGTACAGTTTAGTACATTTTGTACAGTATAAAAGCAGATTGTGAAGTGTGGTGAAAGCATTTGTTTTGACAGAATGAAGTTATCATTAATATATATGCATGTAAAACATCATGGCCAATCAGGGCCTCCCCAGTGTCACCAGACCAGACCTGCTAGCAACCAGTGTCCTTTCTGAAGTGAGGTGTAAATGGAATAAAATGGTATATGTGTATTTTGCTTATGTGAATATCCCTGTTTGGGATTCCCAGCTATGTCACTGCCCGACTCTCTCTTTGTCCCTACTGTTGACTGTGATAACGCCTCGCAGTGATCCTCCATGCCGTTGCACTTTTCCCCGACCCCTCTAGGTTGACACCCTTTGGGCTAGCTTTTTTTGGAACTGAGGAGTTGCTGTTTTGTGAGCATTTTTTGTGTCTGCATCTGTGGCGACAGTGACATGAATGTTGAAACTGTGTAGAAAGGGTGAGAGGGTGAAAAGGTATGAAGTATATTCCATGGTACAGTATCTGTAATAATAGATAGTTACTCCCAATACCAGAAGTTATTCTCCTGATTTGTAATATGCGTTATGATTATGTACATTCAGATGATCTATATTTCAATAAATGATTTAAATAATACATGTGTAACTGATTTTTATCTTAATATTGCCTTGTTGTGTTATAAAATCAGATAAAAATACACACACATACAGACAGAGAGAGAGTGAGAGAGAGACAGACAGACAGACAGAGGCAACTCAGAGGCAACAGTAGAGATTATAGAGTTTAAAATCCTTTATTAACATCACATAGTGACATAGATTCATTGGTTTACTGTATAATACATGATTTTGTCAAAGTAAAAAAAATGGGTAAGTATTGATTCAGAAAACTCTAAGCTTTCAGTTGATATGCGTCTTGCCTAGGTTGCATGGCATTGATTTACACCAATTACAACACGGTGACGCTGCTTTGGTTGTGTGAGAGTGAATAATTTAACCCCATTTTAGAAGCAAAATCGGTCCATATCACCAATGAAAGAGTAAATAATAGATTTGTATATACGGTATATGCATGCAATCTTTTGACACATTTCTTATTACATAAAAAAAACATTCTTTTAAATTATACAGATTATACAAAATCCACATAACCAGTGCTGTTTGTTATGTTTGTCATAATGGCTCATTTATTCATTTAAAGACCACAAAATTTGTGTCCTGTTCTTTCAGCTTGGTGATGTCTTTGAAGGTTGTGCTATAAGCACTTTGATTTTCATCAATAAATAAAATAAAAACTGCGAAAAGAGGTTTGAGACAGTATTGTTCTATGCCTGAATTCTTCCAGTTTTGCATAGCATATGTGACGTTAGGAGCAAATGAGTAAAGAAGCGGGAGTTGTTCGGCCTCTTCATCAATAGGAAACACAGTGGAGACGGTGTTGTTACGTTCTGGATCGAGGCGGATTTTAAGGATCCCTAGATGGAGGTAAAAAAGATAGCTATTGAACACGTGATTTCTCGCTGTGTCGTTAACGGTGTCTCCCATGGCCTGAGCTTGCTCTAGCACCTCTGATGTGTAGTTAGAAATCCCGCTTCCCACTTGTAAGGAACAATTGTCTGCCTCCTCCAGCATCTTCTTTCGATCGTTGCCACTTTTCGGCAGGCGAAGAAGGCAGTCACTTATAGCGGTGCGCATACTGGACAGCGCCTTGCCCTCGCCGTGGAAGATTTGCTTGATGGGATCTGGTGGCGGCGTCTGTCCCTTCACCTGTGTGGCTAGGACATCGAAGAGCATGGCTAACGCCAGAGCCACCACGCCAACGCCACCAAACACCACCGTCCCGTCTCCTCCGAGGGTGGTCTTCAAACTCTGGTCAAAGCCAGTGAGCTGGACAGGGGTGAGAGAGTCTCTCACAGAGGCATAATGATGGTCCAGGTGCTGCGACGAGTTTAAAGAGAGATATCTCTCAAAGAGCGGATCGGCAGGAGCTTCTGAGATGCCTTTAAATGCAAACCCCACAGCGTCTGGGTGGGATGTATTTGTGCACGTCTGTACGAAATTTTCACCAATTTCAATCAGTACTGTTGCCAACGCAGCGAGTCCCTCTCCAAAGCCCTCCAATACTTGTCCAATTACAGAGAAAACATCCCCCATGTTTGTGGTGTGGTTGCACTCCTGACAAAAGTACAGTGTTAGATGTCCCGTTTATATTGATTTCCTTATCTTGGTGAACTTTGATTGGGGACTGTTTGTGAACACTGATTGTGGACCAGAAATAGTTTTATTTATTTAGGTTGTGTTACAGTAAATGATTATTCTACAATCCAAAATGAAGGATTATGAAGGATAAAAAACAGAGCTCTCACACACAATCTCTTGTATGTACTCTCCCACACACACAAGCACACACACAAATTTGGATACACAGGTGAGGACACAGTCAAAGCACCTGTTTTGGTTTGTGTGTGTGTGTGTGTGTGTGTGTGTGTGTGTGTGTGTGTGTGTGTGTGTGTGTGTGTGTGTGTGTGTGTGCGTGGTGTGCATGCATGCAAATGGAGATGAAACCAATAATGTGGAAAATAACCACTAGAGTTTCACAAATTGCAGGAATCAATGAGCAGTATGATGGAGCATATACCAAAACCAAAATCATTTCTAAGATTAGGTGGGAAATGGTTTATTTATTCAAGATAACTGACAGTGTGTATGTTTAAAACAAGTAAAGAATTGTGGCATGATTGTTGCATTTTGCTATGCAACACTTAACACATAAGAAATCTAAGGTCAAAAAAAGAAAACTGAGTGAATTGCAACACTTCACCTTACCTTTCATTATTTCTACAAAGACAAGTGTGTGACAGCAAAATACAAACAATTACCTGTTAGGTCAACAAACTACCACATGGAGGCAGTATAACATCACAGAAATGCCACTACCAGGCGATAAAACACTGCTCACTATCGAGGATGTATTCAATGTGTTGGGTGAAGATTATATCTGCTATTCCATACTCTAAAATGAATCAAGAGTAATTTCAAATTTTGTTTGTTTTACAAGAGACACAGAGACAGACAGACACAGAGAGAGAGAGAGAGAGAGAGAGAGAGAGAGAGAGAGAGAGAGAGAGAGAAAGAGAGAGAGAGAGAGAGAGATGTGCAGACAGGTGGGGGCTTCAACGATGTCACTGGGCTGATTTCTGCTCTTCAGTTGGCAGTAGTAACCTCACATGGGACAATGTGGACCCAAAGCTTTGTTTTGCTCTGGGGCATGTTTGCCTGCCTTGATGTCCGAGCTTATTTTTAGTTGGTTACTGGAAATGGGTTTAGTTAAGAGGAGCATAGAGTCCCATTTGTCCAGCCAGAATACACATGGGGTGTGGCAGGGCATACAAGAGATCATGAACTACAGAGGCTCTACAGTGACATCTGGAGCCCTGAGTGCAGCGCTGGCTGAGGAGATAAGCAGCTTCCTTGGCCGCTTTGAAACATCACAACAGCAGCACTCCTCTGCTCCACCCCTGCCCCCACCCCCACCTGCACCACTCCGCTCACTGTAAGGGACCGTGATGGGTGCAAGGGGGCATCAGTTTCTCTACTCAGTTGGTGTCCATACAGGTGTGTTCAAAAGCAGATAACACACACACACACACACACACACACACACACACACACACACACACACACACACACACACACACAGAGAGAGAGAGAGAGAGAGAGAGAGAGAGAGAGAGAGAGAGAGAGACAGACAGACAGACAGACAGACAGACAGTGACTAACTCAGAAGCAAAAGTAGAGAGATTTTAGTTTTCAAATCCCCTTTATTAACATGACATAACTTCATTGTTTTACTTTAAAAATACGTTTTTGTGAACGTAAGACTGGAGTATATTAATTCCTAAGACTCTAATCTTTCAGTCGATATGCGGTTTGTCTGTGTTAGCTCATGAAAGGTTGCCTGGTATTCATTTGCATCCCTAGGAATTAAAATTGTGGTGCTGCTTTGGCACAGTACCAGGTTGTGTGAGGGTCAATAATTTAAACCCATTGTAGAGGCAGGATGTGTTCATATCACCAGTGAAAGAGTGATCCATAGATGCTGTTTGACTCTGTCCCATAACGTAATGTTGTTCTTAACATTGAACTCTGATGGCACAAAGTTGTGTTTAAACAAACACTGAGCTAGAAGAAGAGGCTGTTTTTTATTTTTAAAAAGGCTTAGGGCCTAAATAGGTGAAATGTGGCAATAAAAATATATATTATTTTATTCAATAAAACGATGATGCTTCTAAATTATACAAATTATGCAAAATCCCCACAATCAGTGCTGTTTGATCAAAATGGATCCATAATTCATTTAAAGAACACAAAAGTTTGATTCTGTTTCCATAGCTTGTCTGCATCTTCTATGCTTTTGCTAAAAACACTGTTTTCATTAGTACCTAAAAGAAAAAGTGCAGTAAAAGGATTGACACAGGGTCTTGTCATATTTGAGTTCTTCCAGTTTTGCATAGCATATGTAACGTTAGGAGCGAATACGTAAAGAAGCGGGAGTTGTTCGGCCTCTGCATCAATAGGAAACACAGTGGAGACGGTGTTGTTATGTTCTGTATCGAGGCGCATTTTAAGGATCCCTAGATGGAGGTAAAAAAGATAGCTATTGAACACATGATTTCTCGCTGTGTCGTTAACGGTGTCTCCCATGGCCTGAGCTTGCTCTAGCACCTCTGATGTGTAGTTAGAAATGCCGCTTCCCACTTGTAAGGAACAATTGTCTGCCTCCTCCAGCATCTTCTTTCGATCGTTGCCACTTTTCGGCAGGCGAAGAAGGCAGTCACTTATAGCGGTGCGCATACTGGACAGCGCCTCGCCCTCGCCGTGGAAGATTTGCTTGATGGGATCTGGTGGCGGCGTCTGTCCCTTCACCTGTGTGGCTAGGACATCGAAGAGCATGGCTAACGCCAGAGCCACCACGCCAACGCCACCAAACACCACCGTCCCGTCTCCTCCGAGGGTGGTCTGCAAACTCTGGTCAAAGCCATTGAGCTGGACAGGGGTGAGAGAGTCTCTCACAGAGGCATAATGATAGTCCAGGTGCTGCGATGAGTTTAAAGAGAGATATCTCTCAAAGAGCGGATCGGCAGGAGCTTCTTTGATGCCTTTAATTGCAAACCCCACAGCGTCTGGGTGGGATGTATTTGTGCACTCAAATACTATCTCACGAGAAAGGAACATCCCCATGTTTATAGGCTGGTTGGACTTCACTGGACAGATGTTTACTTCCTGATGCTGTGGTACTGACAGAGTTTAAGTGTTTGCTCCCTCGGTATTTATATGATTTATAAGTTGCTCTCTCAGCTGTTTTCCTATCTCAATGTTAAACCCCAATCTATCCTGTTTCTGTTGATTTCCTTATCTTTGTGCTATGTGTACAGAGTCAGGTGAACTTTGATTGGGGACTATTTTACCAGGAATAGTTTTATCAATTGATTTATGAAAGAAAAAAGAATCTGTTAAACATAATAACATAC
>CM059276.1:13910889-13943389 GCA_030347295.1 Setipinna tenuifilis | reverse complement strand
ATGTATAGATACACCTACAAGTACACAATGCACATAATTGGCTTCTGTACATATACCCATGAGTAACCATACACGTGAACACCCACACACAAACACACACATACAAACACACACATACACACACACACACACACAAACCTGGATACACAGGTGAGGACACAGTCACATCGGTTTGTGTGTGTGTGTGTGTGTGTGTGTGTGTGTGTGTGTGTGTGCATGGTCTGCATGCATGCAAATTGAGACGAAATCACTAATGTGGAAAATAACCACTAGAGTTTCACAAATTGCAGGAATCAATGAGCAGTATGATGGAGCATATACCAAAATCAAAATCACTTGTAAGATTAGGTGGGAAATGGTTTATTTAGTCAAGATAACTGACACTGTATATGTTTAAAAGAAATAAGGAATTCTGGTATGATTGTTGCATTTTGTTATGCAAAACTTAACAAATCAGCAATCTAAGATCAGAAAATAGAAAATTGAGTGAATTGCAACACTTCACCTTACCTTCCATTATTTCTACAAAGACAAGTGTGTGACAGCAAAATACAAACAATTACCTGTTATGTCAACAAACTACCACATGGAGGCAGTATAACATCACAAAAATGCCACTACCAGGCGATAAAACAGTGCTCACTATTGAGGTTGTATTCAATGTGTTGGGTGAAGATTATATCTGCTGTTCCATACTCTAAAATGAATCAAGAGTAATTTCAAATTTTGTTTGTTTTATGAGAGACACAGAGACAGACAGAGAGAGAGAGAGAGAGAGAGAGAGAGATGTGCAGACAGGTGGGGGCTTCAAAGATGTCACTAGGCTGATTTCTGCTCTTCAGTTGGCAGTAGTAACCTCACATGGGGCAATGTGGACCAAAAACTTTGTTTTGCTCTGGGGCATGTTTGCCTGACTTGATGTCCGAGCTTATTTTTAGTTGGTTACTGGAAATGGGTTTAGGTAAGAGGAGCATAGACTCCCATTTGTCCAGCCAGAATACACATGGGGTGTGGCAGGGCATACAAGAGATCATGAACTACAGAGGCTCTACAGTGACATCTGGAGACCTGCGTGCAGCGCTGGCTGAGGAGATAAGCAGCTTCTTTGGCCGCTTTGAAACATCACAACAGCAGCACTCCTCTGCTCCACCCCTTAGTCAGACATTGGCCCTTTTTGGGGTGGAGGACTAATTGAGAATGGAGGATAATTTTGTCGAACTGTGAGAAGTTCTCAGCAAAAAGCATAACAATGCTATCTGTCTTTTTCTCCTGACTTAGCCTTGCATCTCACACTCAAGATTACACAACGGCCTATGGACATGTGTGTGTGTATGGGTGTGTGTTGTTTATTGTACAGAATTTCAGTGGCCATTCCTGACTCAGCGAGATAAGCAAGGACTAAAGAAGACCTAAAGAAAACCACCAAAACCAACCAACCATACACCAAGACCTCTTTACTAGTCCATCAAGACTGTCAAAAACCACTATAGACACTTATTTAAAGAAGAACAAAAAAAAAACAACCAATGGTCTAAATAGATCCATAGTCACCTGGATCTTTGTGGTATTCAGCATGGACTGCATTTGAACACTCTCTCAGCCACACGCAAAACCTTTTTCCTCTGTTGCCAGTTGACTTTCAGTAAGGACCAATTGCTTACTTAGAATTGAAAAGCACAATCGCTGAACTATGAATCTATGTTTTTCTTATAAGCAATCGTAGTTGTCAACAACTGAATACGTGCAGCCATTTGAATTTATTTTTTTACTCTTTAGCACATATAAATATGTATTATTTTGTGAATATTAGATTTGTGTGTATGTGTGTGTGTGTGTGTGTGTGTGTATGTGTGTGTGTGTGTGTGTGTGTGTAAAAAGGAGCTGTTTTGTAAATGAAGAATATGACTAAGGCTTACAAGTTGCATGCACCTTTGTGACTTAGACCTTTGTAAAGATTACCGTGATTAAGTTCTACAATCAAAGAAGAACCCACCTAGCATGTTAAATTTCACGTCAGGCCAAAGCTAGTGCAGAATTCATCTTTCAACTCCAGCATCTGTAGTTACTTAGTTTCGACATCACACTGCAAAAAACCATTGCCATTCATATTCGGTCTGTATTTTACGTATTTTAGAGGAAGTCCTCATTGTACTTAAAAGTATCCTGCTATTTTCTATGACCAAAATCAATACATATATTAGCTTTATGTTAACCTGTGATATAGAGAATCTCCATTTTGAGCAATGGCTTCCACTGGCCAGTGTTGTAAACCAAACAAGTCAAGGTACATACCTACCTATTATTGTGAATAAGCTGAAATATGTTCTGATGCTGTATGTAAAGAGTTTCCATCCTTCACCTTTATTGCAAGGACTGACAATAATGATGCTTTACCGTTATAGAGTGGAGAGTTATAGTGTGTGTTGCTGGTTGTGAGGCTGTGGCTTGCTGAAGACTGGATGTGCTGGAATTAAGACGTTTCATGTTGACTCCAGCCACATAGACAAACATGGTCGAGACTGTCAAAAGTCACTATGTCACTTTTTTTTGTCGGCTTCATGAGCATGTGCAGAGGAAACACAGGACAGACAGCAGCCACCAATCCAAAAAAAAGTGTTTCTGGAGAGGAAATGACATCATTAGACAATCCGAGCAGATTGGGCTTCAGCAGCCTTGTAAGGTGTGATTGGGCATTCTTCATCATATCAAAGCCCACACGCAAACAGTTCTGTGTGGAAAAGAGCACCAGGCGAACTCGTCTATCCACAGGCCGACTGTGTTCAAGGCTGCTGCCCGCTGCGTGGCAGCCATGATGCAGATATAGCATGTGCTAGGTGGAAGTTGCTGTGCCGTAGTTGTTATTCTTGTGACATTTTCGGTCTCAACGTCTTGCTTTTTTTCAAACGTTGCGCAAGCCCCGTGACAGTCACTCCCTTCAACAACCATTGGCCTCCCTCTGGAGGGTCATCACCCATTTGTCATTGTGTACAGTTTAGTACATTTTGTACAGTATAAAAGCAGATTGTGAAGTGTGGTGAAAGCATTTGTTTTGACAGAATGAAGTTATCATTAATATATATGCATGTAAAACATCATGGCCAATCAGGGCCTCCCCAGTGTCACCAGACCAGACCTGCTAGCAACCAGTGTCCTTTCTGAAGTGAGGTGTAAATGGAATAAAATGGTATATGTGTATTTTGCTTATGTGAATATCCCTGTTTGGGATTCCCAGCTATGTCACTGCCCGACTCTCTCTTTGTCCCTACTGTTGACTGTGATAACGCCTCGCAGTGATCCTCCATGCCGTTGCACTTTTCCCCCAACCCCTCTAGGTTGACACCCTTTGGGCTAGCTTTTTTTGGAACTGAGGAGTTGCTGTTTTGTGAGCATTTTTTGTGTCTGCATCTGTGGCGACAGTGACATGAATGTTGAAACTGTGTAGAAAGGGTGAGAGGGTGAAAAGGTATGAAGTATATTCCATGGTACAGTATCTGTAATAATAGATAGTTACTCCCAATACCAGAAGTTATTCTCCTGATTTGTAATATGCGTTATGATTATGTACATTCAGATGATCTATATTTCAATAAATGATTTAAATAATACATGTGTAACTGATTTTTATCTTAATATTGCCTTGTTGTGTTATAAAATCAGATAAAAATACACACACATACAGACAGAGAGAGAGTGAGAGAGAGACAGACAGACAGACAGAGGCAACTCAGAGGCAACAGTAGAGATTATAGAGTTTAAAATCCTTTATTAACATCACATAGTGACATAGATTCATTGGTTTACTGTATAATACATGATTTTGTCAAAGTAAAAAAAATGGGTAAGTATTGATTCAGAAAACTCTAAGCTTTCAGTTGATATGCGTCTTGCCTAGGTTGCATGGCATTGATTTACACCAATTACAACACGGTGACGCTGCTTTGGTTGTGTGAGAGTGAATAATTTAACCCCATTTTAGAAGCAAAATCGGTCCATATCACCAATGAAAGAGTAAATAATAGATTTGTATATACGGTATATGCATGCAATCTTTTGACACATTTCTTATTACATAAAAAAAACATTCTTTTAAATTATACAGATTATACAAAATCCACATAACCAGTGCTGTTTGTTATGTTTGTCATAATGGCTCATTTATTCATTTAAAGACCACAAAATTTGTGTCCTGTTCTTTCAGCTTGGTGATGTCTTTGAAGGTTGTGCTATAAGCACTTTGATTTTCATCAATAAATAAAATAAAAACTGCGAAAAGAGGTTTGAGACAGTATTGTTCTATGCCTGAATTCTTCCAGTTTTGCATAGCATATGTGACGTTAGGAGCAAATGAGTAAAGAAGCGGGAGTTGTTCGGCCTCTTCATCAATAGGAAACACAGTGGAGACGGTGTTGTTACGTTCTGGATCGAGGCGGATTTTAAGGATCCCTAGATGGAGGTAAAAAAGATAGCTATTGAACACGTGATTTCTCGCTGTGTCGTTAACGGTGTCTCCCATGGCCTGAGCTTGCTCTAGCACCTCTGATGTGTAGTTAGAAATCCCGCTTCCCACTTGTAAGGAACAACTGTCTGCCTCCTCCAGCATCTTCTTTCGATCGTTGCCACTTTTCGGCAGGCGAAGAAGGCAGTCACTTATAGCGGTGCGCATACTGGACAGCGCCTTGCCCTCGCCGTGGAAGATTTGCTTGATGGGATCTGGTGGCGGCGTCTGTCCCTTCACCTGTGTGGCTAGGACATCGAAGAGCATGGCTAACGCCAGAGCCACCACGCCAACGCCACCAAACACCACCGTCCCGTCTCCTCCGAGGGTGGTCTGCAAACTCTGGTCAAAGCCAGTGAGCTGGACAGGGGTGAGAGAGTCTCTCACAGAGGCATAATGATGGTCCAGGTGCTGCGACGAGTTTAAAGAGAGATATCTCTCAAAGAGCGGATCGGCAGGAGCTTCTGAGATGCCTTTAAATGCAAACCCCACAGCGTCTGGGTGGGATGTATTTGTGCACGTCTGTACGAAATTTTCACCAATTTCAATCAGTACTGTTGCCAACGCAGCGAGTCCCTCTCCAAAGCCCTCCAATACTTGTCCAATTACAGAGAAAACATCCCCCATGTTTGTGGTGTGGTTGCACTCCTGACAAAAGTACAGTGTTAGATGTCCCGTTTATATTGATTTCCTTATCTTGGTGAACTTTGATTGGGGACTGTTTGTGAACACTGATTGTGGACCAGAAATAGTTTTATTTATTTAGGTTGTGTTACAGTAAATGATTATTCTACAATCCAAAATGAAGGATTATGAAGGATAAAAAACAGAGCTCTCACACACAATCTCTTGTATGTACTCTCCCACACACACAAGCACACACACAAATTTGGATACACAGGTGAGGACACAGTCAAAGCACCTGTTTTGGTTTGTGTGTGTGTGTGTGTGTGTGTGTGTGTGTGTGTGTGTGTGTGTGTGTGTGTGTGTGTGTGTGTGTGCGTGGTGTGCATGCATGCAAATGGAGATGAAACCAATAATGTGGAAAATAACCACTAGAGTTTCACAAATTGCAGGAATCAATGAGCAGTATGATGGAGCATATACCAAAACCAAAATCATTTCTAAGATTAGGTGGGAAATGGTTTATTTATTCAAGATAACTGACAGTGTGTATGTTTAAAACAAGTAAAGAATTGTGGCATGATTGTTGCATTTTGCTATGCAACACTTAACACATAAGAAATCTAAGGTCAAAAAAAGAAAACTGAGTGAATTGCAACACTTCACCTTACCTTCCATTATTTCTACAAAGACAAGTGTGTGACAGCAAAATACAAACAATTACCTGTTAGGTCAACAAACTACCACATGGAGGCAGTATAACATCACAGAAATGCCACTACCAGGCGATAAAACACTGCTCACTATCGAGGATGTATTCAATGTGTTGGGTGAAGATTATATCTGCTATTCCATACTCTAAAATGAATCAAGAGTAATTTCAAATTTTGTTTGTTTTACAAGAGACACAGAGACAGACAGACACAGAGAGAGAGAGAGAGAGAGAGAGAGAGAGAGAGAGAGAGAGAGAGAGAGAGAGAGAGAGAGAGAGAGAGAGAGAGAGAAAGAGAGAGAGAGAGAGAGAGATGTGCAGACAGGTGGGGGCTTCAACGATGTCACTGGGCTGATTTCTGCTCTTCAGTTGGCAGTAGTAACCTCACATGGGACAATGTGGACCCAAAGCTTTGTTTTGCTCTGGGGCATGTTTGCCTGCCTTGATGTCCGAGCTTATTTTTAGTTGGTTACTGGAAATGGGTTTAGTTAAGAGGAGCATAGAGTCCCATTTGTCCAGCCAGAATACACAGGGGGTGTGGCAGGGCATACAAGAGATCATGAACTACAGAGGCTCTACAGTGACATCTGGAGCCCTGAGTGCAGCGCTGGCTGAGGAGATAAGCAGCTTCCTTGGTCGCTTTGAAACATCACAACAGCAGCACTCCTCTGCTCCACCCCTGCCCCCACCCCCACCTGCACCACTCCGCTCACTGTAAGGGACCGTGATGGGTGCAAGGGGGCATCAGTTTCTCTACTCAGTTGGTGTCCATACAGGTGTGTTCAAAAGCAGATAACACACACACACACACACACACACACACACACACACACACAGAGAGAGAGAGAGAGAGAGAGAGAGAGAGAGAGAGAGAGAGACAGACAGACAGACAGACAGACAGACAGACAGACAGACAGTGACTAACTCAGAAGCAAAAGTAGAGAGATTTTAGTTTTCAAATCCCCTTTATTAACATGACATAACTTGATTGTTTTACTTTAAAAATACGTTTTTGTGAACGTAAGACTGGAGTATATTAATTCCTAAGACTCTAATCTTTCAGTCGATATGCGGTTTGTCTGTGTTAGCTCATGAAAGGTTGCCTGGTATTCATTTGCATCCCTAGGAATTAAAATTGTGGTGCTGCTTTGGCACAGTACCAGGTTGTGTGAGGGTCAATAATTTAAACCCATTGTAGAGGCAGGATGTGTTCATATCACCAGTGAAAGAGTGATCCATAGATGCTGTTTGACTCTGTCCCATAACGTAATGTTGTTCTTAACATTGAACTCTGATGGCACAAAGTTGTGTTTAAACAAACACTGAGCTAGAAGAAGAGGCTGTTTTTTATTTTTAAAAAGGCTTAGGGCCTAAATAGGTGAAATGTGGCAATAAAAATATATATTATTTTATTCAATAAAACGATGATGCTTCTAAATTATACAAATTATGCAAAATCCCCACAATCAGTGCTCTTTGATCAAAATGGATCCATAATTCATTTAAAGAACACAAAAGTTTGATTCTGTTTCCATAGCTTGTCTGCATCTTCTATGCTTTTGCTAAAAACACTGTTTTCATTAGTACCTAAAAGAAAAAGTGCAGTAAAAGGATTGACACAGGGTCTTGTCATATTTGAGTTCTTCCAGTTTTGCATAGCATATGTAACGTTAGGAGCGAATACGTAAAGAAGCGGGAGTTGTTCGGCCTCTGCATCAATAGGAAACACAGTGGAGACGGTGTTGTTATGTTCTGTATCGAGGCGCATTTTAAGGATCCCTAGATGGAGGTAAAAAAGATAGCTATTGAACACGTGATTTCTCGCTGTGTCGTTAACGGTGTCTCCCATGGCCTGAGCTTGCTCTAGCACCTCTGATGTGTAGTTAGAAATGCCGCTTCCCACTTGTAAGGAACAATTGTCTGCCTCCTCCAGCATCTTCTTTCGATCGTTGCCACTTTTCGGCAGGCGAAGAAGGCAGTCACTTATAGCGGTGCGCATACTGGGCAGCGCCTCGCCCTCGCCGTGGAAGATTTGCTTGATGGGATCTGGTGGCGGCGTCTGTCCCTTCACCTGTGTGGCTAGGACATCGAAGAGCATGGCTAACGCCAGAGCCACCACGCCAACGCCACCAAACACCACCGTCCCGTCTCCTCCGAGGGTGGTCTGCAAACTCTGGTCAAAGCCAGTGAGCTGGCTTCAAAGATGTCACTGGGCTGACTTCTGCTCTTCAGTTGGCAGTAGTAACCTGTAATATATACAGGGACATGCATACACACACACACAAACACACACACACACACACACACACACACACACACACACACATGTACATATATACATTAACATTTACACATACACATGGCAATACATGTACAGTATGTCACAGAAGTGAGCACACCCCTGACATTTTATTCCTTTTTTTATTATATCTTTCCATGGGAGAAGTCTAAAGATATAATATTTTTCTACAATGTAAAGTAGGCAGTGTACAGCTTATATAACAGTGCAAATTTGCTGTTCCCTCAAAATAACTCAACACACAACCATTGATGTCTAAACCACTGGCAACAAAAGTGAGTACACCCCTAAGTGAAAATGTCCAAATTGTGCCCAAAGTGTCAATATTTTGTGTGGCCACCATTATTTTCCAGCACTGCCTTAACTCTCTTGGGCATGGAGTTCACTAGAGCGTCACAAGTTGTCACTGGAATCCTCTTCCACTCCTACATGATGACATTGCGGAACTGACCTTGAGCTTGAGACCTTGAGCTCCTCCACCTTCCATTTGAGGATGCCCCACAGATGCTGAATTGGGTTTAGGTCTGGGGACATGCTAGGCCAGTCCATCACCTTCATCCTCACCCAAGGCGTGGTCATCTTGGAGGTGTGCTTGGGGTCGTTACCATGTTGAAATACCGCTCTGCGGCCCAGTTTCAAAGGGGGGGCATCATGCTCTGCTTCAGTATGTCACAGTACATATTGGCATTCATGGTTCCCTTAATGAAGTGTAGGTCCCCAGTGCCGGCAACACTCATATAGCCCCAAACCATGACACTTCCTCCACCATGCTTGACTGTTAACAGGCCACAGTTGTCTTTGTAATCTGTAAACTGGTCTGCATGGCTGTCGTCCCTGAAGGAAGCCTTTTCTGAAGATGATGCACAAGACAGCCTGCAAACAGTTTGCTGAAGACAAACAGACTAAGGGCATGGATTACTGGAACCATGTCTTATGGTCTGATGAGACCAAAATAAACTTATTTGGTTCAGATGGTGTCAGGTGTGTGTGGTGGCAACCAGGTGAGGATTACAAAGACAACTGTGTCCTGCTAACAGTCAAGCATGGTGGAGGAAGTGTCATGGTTTGGACACTTCTCCCATGGAAAGATATAATAAAAAAAGGAAAAAAATGTCAGGGGTGTACTCACTTCTGTGACATACTGTATATACACATACAAGTACACAACGCACATAATGCACACACACGCATGCACATGCTTACACACACTAATTGGCTTCTGTACACATACATACTATAACACACATATATAGACACACACACGCGCACACAAACACACACACACACACACACACACATTTGATTACTTTTATTTGGACCCAAGAGAAAAGCAAAGGGTACAAGATCCAAATAACACACACACACACACACACACACACACACACACACACACACACGCACACCATAAGAGGAGCATAGAGTCTCTTCCACAAATGAAACTCCTTAAACATTCCTATTGCTTTAATTCCTCGATATTCCAAAGCTTTGCCACAACACACTGAATGGCCTTGCTTACTTCAATCTCCAGTGCCATTGGCAATCTACATCCACAAATAGACTACAAGTGAAATGTTGATGCACACAATCAACATCGTCACTCACGAACACTCCTTCTGTCCGATGATTGGCAATGAGACCTGCGCCAGACCATCTGTATAAAACGAATGGAAGTACCAGGAGCTGGTTTACCAGGCTAGTGTTTTACAGCCAAATACAAAAAAGTAGCTGTTATGTCAACGTACTACCACAAGGAGGCAGTATACAATCACAAAAATGCCACTATCAGCTGATAAAACGCTGCTCATTATTGAGCAGAGGTGTCAATCCCGGGTTCAGGAAGTAAAAAGCCTGCCACAAATTTGATCCAACCAGCTCTGAATAAGCTGATCGTAATGAGCACTCAAGACAGGTACAGCAGCTACTCAGTGAAGTCACCTGTGTGAGAAAAAAAACCTGGCAGGGTTTTTACTTTCTGAACCCGGGATTGACACCTCTGTTATTGAGGCTGCCATCACGATAATGGAGATTACGTCTGCTGTGTCATACTCTGAAATGAATCAAAAGTCATTTGAATTTTTTTTTAATGAAAGCACAAGCATTTCCTGCAGTCCAGTCAAATACACAGATATGTACATTATAGTAATGTTGGATATGTTACAACAGATGGGAATTTGAATGAATGATACCATAGCATCTTGCTGATAATGAAGTGTGTGTGATTTTTAATGGTAAGCACTGTCTACTAGCACTGTCTGTACAGGCTCTGTTGGATAGGGTCTGAAACACACACACACACACACACACACACACACACACACACACACACACACACACACACACACACACACACACACACACACACACACACACACACACACACACACTGTTAGTGTTTGCTTATCTGTGCTCTGTACCTGGACATGTTTGCCTGTCTTGATGCCATGTTTGTTTTTAGATGGTTACTGGAAATGGTTATTGGAGGTGAAGTTTTTTTTTTAAGACTGTTAGTAGTGGCCTTTTATTTCTCTGTATATGTACAGCAATAAACATTGTTGCTTGCTTTCCGACATAAAGTGTGTGTGTATGTGTGTGTGTGTGTGTGTGTGTGTGTGTGTGTGTGTGTGTGTGTGTGTGTGTGTGCGCGTGCGCCGGTGTGTGTGCAAGTGAAAGACTGCCATTTTCACCCAGCCTCAGATTCCTACAGTAAAATCAACACTCAGGCCTCTGTCAATTAGTCTGATTCTGCCCCATGTTGCACACAGTGACCATCTATACCAAAAACACTCCACGTTCTGCCATAATTCATTACAATCGGTTTGTTTGAAAAGAAAAATCTTAAAGGGTAATGAAGTGTTCAAGGCCTTCTCAGCCAAGTCAATGCCCCTCTCAAGGATAAAGCCTTGCAGCTTTCCTCCTGCCGTAGAGCAGCTCTTGCAGCATGCAGAAGAACATTACGCAAAGCTTCACGGTGAAGATCCTGGCCGTCATCTGACCAAACTGATTCTAATGACCATACAATCATCAGACAGGTAGATAATTGGGGGAATCACTTAAAATCATTTGCATGTTTCCTATGGACAGAGGTGTCCATCTCAGCTTCATAAAGTAAAAGCCCTTCCATGCATTTCTTCTGCCTGTGAACCTAACACAAGGGGTTTCACTAATTAAATGATCTAGACCTACCTGTCAGATGATTTTAGTGTTCATTGAAATCAGCTTGGTTGTTGTCATAAGACAGGATGTGAAACTGAACACCCATATTTCTGTTGTCAGCCTGTCTCCATATTCAACATTTCTCACCCCCATCAAAGAATTCTTCTCAACATGGTGCCTGAAAATATATGATTGTTGCTCCTTTGTCCACCTTCCACTTCTCTAGGCAATAGCGAAAGTATGTAGTGACACTGATGCTGCCTGTATCTAAGGTTGGATATGCTACACAAGAAGATTTAAAGGTATACGAATTAGACAACATCTTATCTTGTGGTTCAATTTTTAGTGTATTTTAATGTAACAACATGTAGTGTATTTACAGATAAGGTACAGTGTAAGTGCATAATGTCACTGTATGTAATGTATTGTTACACACTTTATTACACTGTAGCTAACTGATGTAACAGGGACGGTGAGTTTTTTTAAACATGCAAAACTAAACGGAGTCATGCAAACAGGATTGCATTTGAGACGTATACAGTAGGCTACTATACGCTGATACAATGTGATATACTAACACCATTACTTTTATGCAGGAATTACTATGTGGGAATTAGCCTAGCCTATAAATATTTTTATCACCTCATGAACACATAAAGATGATCTCATTGATATGTAGCCTATTGCAACACTCTGGGATGAAAGCTGTCAGACTTGATAACTTACACTGCCCAAATGGCCAGTAAAGGGAAATGTTATATTCATGTGTTTTTGTTTGATGAAAGACTAACGTCGGATCAAGTTTCGATATGTTTTGGTTGAGGGGAGTGAACTAGAATTAGATTAGCGATCTCTCTACTTTTTTTTCTTTTTTAACTGATGAACAGCCTAAGTTACAGTCTCCAAAGTGAAACGCGATCTGTGCTGCTGACAGTGTGGCGCTGTGCACTGCCGTTCCACGCTGCTGGTTCAGTGAGGAAACATTAGGCTGTGCGGGCATCGGACAGCACCGTTGGAGAAATGCATTCATCTCCGGACGCCAAAGCCTCCCTAGAGCCGGGCTCCCATTACAGGAGCGTCTCCACGGACCAGCGCTCAGACGGCTCCTGTTTAAGCGCAGTATCGTGTCCAGATTAAAACGCCATATTTGTAAATGATACCACACCCCCTCCCCTCCCCATTGATTTATCACTTTGACCACGAAGACCACTGCAATAAAAACAAGCCCTGGGTCCAACACATCCGAAGGACTGCACAATGGACTGACTTGTGCCTGCCATGCTCAACCATAGTTTAACCACTGCTGATATTTGGTTGAATGCATGTGATTTAAGAGGGAGTGCAGGAGTCTTACAGTGCATCCTGTTAGTAATGTGACGTATGTGATTTGCCCAATAAGCCACACCTTACTTATCAGTCTTCCACAATAGAGTGTCCCAGTGACGCCACTTCCGCTCGATTTCATGGGACCTCTGAGCTCGCAAAAAATGAATGGGTTTCAATGAGACTAAAATAGCTATTTTCTGGTCCCAGTCGTTGTATGCCCCTGAAATGAAATATGTTGTTTGTGGATTAAAATGGTGTTTTTTCATGTAAAACGTTTTACCGTTTGTTGTGCTGTTGCTCAGATAAAAGCTGTAGCGAAAACAAAATTGAGAAAGACTACGTCGCGTTGTTGACGTCACGTCCCATCATTAGCCTACTCTTTCTCCGATCTATGTTAGCAGTAAATATACATTTATAACAGAGATGCCAGTGTGTTTTGTGCCTCAATGTGCGCATTCCAGCAGGAATGGCTGTTCGCTGTTCCGAGTCCGCACAATTTCAGTGATGACGTATTTCATTCGCGTCGACAGCAGCGAAGAACTGTAGTTCACAAAGCGGCCTCTCACAAAACCTGCCACCATCAAACTTCTTCGCTGTGAATCGTGGTTTTCTTCGTATGAAAAATTATATTTAAAACTGACAAATATCATATGTCCCATTCATGGTACAATTCATACGGGACCAGAAAATAGTTTTTTGCTCTCATTGAACCCCATTCATTTTTTCTGACTTCCGAGGACCCATGTAGCGGAAGTAAAACGGAAGTCACTGGGGCACTCTATATAGCCACCTGGTAGTTAAAAACTATCTTTGCTGCAATTTGGGCTATGTATTGCCATTAATGTAGCCTGCTATTGTGTGTGCTACTACTGTGTGGAATGACACAGCGAAATGATGCTGATTTTGATTGATTACCACCATCTCTAAACTCTCAGTGAGCCAGCAGGTCACCTGAAGGTTAACCATAAAAAATGAACTGAAGCCTACATGTCTCCTTATGCTGCAATGCTTTCTAAGCCTATGGGCGTGCGTGCCTGCATATCAAGGCAAATCACTGACGAAAGCAATAATGTATGCAGCGTGACCGTGTTTGACATTTTGAGAAAGCATGTGAGAATTTCATGCCCGTGTTGATTGACTTGGAGCACAAATGAAATCTAATGATTATTTTTTTCACGCTGCTCAAGCAGTCACCTTAAAGGCACTTGAATGTCAGAAAGGAATCCTAGAGGCATGATAAACCAGTCTATGCAGTAGCCGTGCTCAACCTGTAGGGATTTACCCACGGACAAAATGCACAATTTCAGGCAATGACACTGTGGAAAATGACTTCTCTGGTCCTCACCTTCATTTAAAGTGCTGTTGTGGCAGAGGATTAAAGGCTTATTCGAGAGTGCATTCAGGCCTGCATGCGTTTTTTTTTTGTGTGTGTGTAACGTTTGGTGCAGGGCCACATGCAAATCATTTCCACGCTAATCTGTAATGCTTCAGATAACACTCAACCGAAACCACAGAAATAAAGAACTTAGACGCAGTCATCATAAGACACAAAGACTTACAATACATGGGGTAAAGACAACTTACAAAATCATCAGATTGGGCAAGATGCTCTCCTGCCAGAACACTTTCACACACACACACACACACAACAAACACACACACACATGCATACACACACACACACACACACACACACACAAATGAAGTGTGTAACTAAGTAACGACACTTCTGTTTCTTTCTTTCCCCACTCATGCAAACTGTGACACATTTCTACATGTACAAGTAAAGGCAGGCACAGGCAGCGTGTTCTTAAGCTGACGGGGGGCAAAGAAAGCCTGAAGAACCACTTTCATGTTCCTCCTGTGGAGAACCACTGGGTTTAGATGAAAGGTCAAAGAAAATGTGACAAATCGATGTGTGCGTGTGTGTGTGTGTGTGTGTGTGTGTGTGTGTGTGTGTGTGTGTGTGTGTGTGTGTGTGTGTTGGGGGGGTAACTAGGTGCCTGTCTTGTGACTGGATTTCAAAAGCGTCATATGAGGCCCTCTCTTCCTCATGGCTGCCCCATCCCCCCCCCCCCCCCCAGGGGGCACTCGAACGCGAGTCGGCCATCACGAAACCTGCAGCGCCTCATCCATCTCTGTCATCGTCTTCATGAGACTCCCGTTAACACGTGTCATTTGTGGCTGCACACACCTGGAGGTGCATTCACACTCTTCGAGGGATGCCCCAAAGGCCCAGTCTCACAGCTGTGGGAAATGTGCAATGCAGTTTTGATCACCGTGACAGCCAGAAACACAGGGCCCTTTTGTATTGGCTATGTTGGTGTAATGTGGATTTGATGATATTTGTTTTTTTTTCATTAACAATTAAAAGTTTTGCTTTCAGGTTTGTTGTTGGTTGGTGTAACATTTCTCAGAAATTGTGTACATATTTTTTGTTGTGCTGCAGCTTTTTTTTCCCCCATCCAGTTTGTCGAGCATTTTGTCACAATTTTGTTTACTGAATTAATGTGCTGTAATAAACTAATGTGCTGTTGAAGTCAACAGGACTAAACTAAACTTGAATAACACAATGGCAATATGAACATTGCTGCCAGGCATCAGGTAAAGTAACTGCTGAACAGGTCCGTTTTTAGTGGATGCTGGCAATCATTAACAGCCTGTTTTAACTCCGCTGCGTTTGGACAGAGCTGCAGTAACCTGTTGGAGGGCGTATTGCTGGAGTTAACATCTTGCTATTGTCAGACATTTAACAGACCATTTATTTTGTAATGTGGGACAACCTGGGCAGTATAGGCTTTAGCAGCCAGCCCACAATTTAATGACATAACATTAGATGAGTCATATGTAAAGTCAGGCACATGCATTTTTTTCCCATTTTTATGTTTGTTAAAGCTTTATAGAAAAGCAGATCAGACTATTTTGTGTCAGACACATATTTTTCCCATGTAGATGACATATGCTTGACATAAATACATTTGTCACAAGCAGCTGTTACATTGCATTTACATTACATTGCATTTAGCTGACGCTCTTACCCAGAATGACTTACAGTGAATAGGTACAGTACAGGGTACAGTGCAGGTACAGGGACAGTCTCCCTGCTGGGTTAGATGCTTTGCTCAAGGGCACCTCAGTCATGGGTGAGGGTACAGGAGAGCGCCGCTGAGACCACCTATTCACTCCCCCATCCACATTTGTTCCTACTGGTATGGGAATCAAATCTGCAATCCATCCGATCCTCAAATCAACTCCCCAACTTTTAGGCCACAGCTGCCCCCTTTACTGAAAATTAGATTCTGGTTTACAGCATTAATGCTGAATTTGTAAGACATGAACACATGTGAGTTAATACAATGAGCTACTTGTTCTAAAAATAATAATAATGAACAGTCCCGTAAAAGCCATCTTACGTAAAGAGAAACTACAACCGAGTATTCATTTCACATCCCCTCTGAGAAACCACGTAGGTATATTGTCCCTGAGTAGTTTTTGGGTATGAAAGAGAGGATGATTTATAGGGCGAAGAAGCTGATGAGACTGGCTTGCTCTCATTGCAAGTGTTTCACTTGTATTAATTCAGCGTGAGCCAAAGGCAGACATATTTTATATTTGTGCACCCTACATAAAGTGCTTGAACTTAGGAAGCTTTCTTAAAAACACACACACACACACATACACACATACACACACACACACACAAAGGTTTCTGAAACACATTCCCCTTTTTTTTAGGTTATTTTCTTACTCCAGGCGTGTGATGTTATTTCTTTAGGTCCAAATTTAGGTCATTTATAACGAGCCCCCCTGTATGGCCCTTGGGTTTTGTTCACGTGGTCTTCTCATCAGCCCTCTCCAGGTGGTGCCTCTCTGTCTACTTGAACAGGCTCTATATCAACAGCCCACACAAGTCCAATGTGAGGGCCAGAGCCAAGGGCGGTCAGAGTTGTTTAAGGGGATAAAAAGGCTTTCAGGAGATTTTTTAGTGTCAACATTTATCTGATGTTACACACTTTATTAAAATGACATATATGGCAGATTGACCTGTGGGGTTTTTCAGCCGTATTATTCTTATGTGGAACTGTAGACATTGGATGTATCATTGGTAGAACTCCAGTTGAGGGATTCTCAACCTTAAAACATTCTTATGATGGAACCATGGCTTTGCAGAAATTAGGTGACATTATAACACATTGGGGTTTAAAAAAAGAGTGTATTAGAGGTATTGAAAGAGAATGTGCCATACCAAGTCATACAAATACAGAAAATGACCAAATAGTGTGAAGAGGGAGAGTTATAAAATGACCTAAGAGAATAAAGTTAGGAAGCCTTTTTCAAAAATCAAGAGAAATAGTTATAGTTTCTTGCATGTTGGTTCCTTAATTTTGCCGTAATCTTTATGAAGTCCTCACTGTGTAGTACTAAAACAGAGCTGAGGGAGGCCTTGGGCTGAAAGTCTGTATGCACTACAAAGCCTCCTAAGTTCTGAGAGGTTTGTGCGGTTCATGAGATTTAACGGATGTGAGGCTCCAGAGGTCAAAGGTCGAATATGAGTCCCCCCCCACCCCCCCACAGTCAGTCAAGGTCATGATCTGGAGGCTCGAGGTTGAATGGGGGGGGGGGGGGGGGGGGGGGGTTGTGGGCCTGAAGCACTTAACTACCCAGTTTAACACTTCATCACAAATATCTTACAAATATTTCCCATCAACCCACATCAACTTACATCAAGGTCTGTGCTCTCAGCTTGAAGTTCATGCCACTGAACATTTATCCTAATGTCAGCTTTCTTCTTTCCTTTTTCTTTTTTTCTGTTACATGGCGTCTAGTTTTAGTTCTCACCACAGAATGGATTTCTGGACACAGTCTTGTTGGCTGAACAGTTTATCCAAAGCAGGCCACAACTGTCAAACACACATGCACACACAGACACACAAATACATGTACACACACAGACTACAAGTACTGCACAATCATACTGTACATGTACACACACACACACAAACGCTCACTCACACATACATGTACTGTACAAACATACACATACACACATGCAAACACATACACACGCACACACACACACACACACACACACACACACACACACACACACACATTTGATTACTTTTATTTGGACCCAAGAGAAAAGCAAAGGGTACAAGATCCAAATAACTTGGAAGAGGTCATTGACCGGCTGACAGGTCTTAATGGCTTAACACTTTGTTATTAATAAATCAATCCGGGGAAAAAAAGACTTCACACACACACACACACAGACTTCACACACACACACACACACACACACACACACACACACACACACACACACACAAACAAGCAGGCCAACCAGGTGTTTTTAATAGGTTGACCATGGCATACCCATTATGGTGCCCTAGAGCACTGACCTGAATCAAGACTGGTTAGTGCATTACACTAAGTCAGGGCCCCTCTGTCTTGCCCAGCAACTGCCTACAGTAGCCACCATTAAGAGTACTGCTCCCTCCCTTTTTGGCTCTTGTGTGTGTGTGTGTGTGTGTGTGTGTGTGTGTGTGTGTGTGTGTGTGTGTGTGTGTGTGCGTGTGTGTGTGTGTGTGTTTATGATGGAGGATCATGTGAGTCCTCATACTTTGTCAGTGGCCTGGAGACACACTCTGTCCCCTCTCCCAGGGTAACCTCATCTTCTTTGATTTATTTTACAAAATGGTCCTTTGTATACGTAGAACTATCTATCTATCTATCTATCTATCTATCTATCTATCTATCTATCTATCTATCTATCTATCTATCAGTATTAATTTTTACCATTTCTTGGTGTAAATGCATAAAAGTAACTTGTCATTATCACTAAAGACGATAACAATAATTGTTTTTTATCACATAATAATGGCAATATATACACATCAAAGTCAGTACCCCATGGGTAGCTGTGATACCTGATTACTGGTTTAAACTTGGCCAACGTTTTTTAAAGGTTTTTGGGTTAGCACACCTTAACAGCTCTATGATTGATTGCCAATAAAGTCCTGTACACAATAGAATAGAATTAAAAACACAGTTTAGATTAGATGGTTTACAAACAGCTGTAGCCAGTCAAATAACTTGTCTGGCTCGTTTTATAGAGTGCTCATGTCTTTCTTGAGAAGATGGGCAGGTCAAAGCAGCTTTCTCTAGAAACACGTCAGTCTGTAATAGTTCTAAGGGATAAAGGCTATTCGATGCCAGATATAGCCAAAAAGTTAAAGATTTCGCTGAAAGGTGTCTACTACTACCAAGAAGTACCTCTTCTAATGAGGACAACTATGGGACAGTGTCCAGCCTCCGTAGTGTCTAACCCCAGCTGACAGCTGAGCTTAACAGTGTACGTGATGTACCAGTGTCATGTTCTACTGTCTGTCAGAGACTTCAACAAGCAGGTCTACATGGCCGTGTATGAACTAAGAAACCACTGTTAAAGTTAAACAATAAAAGAAAGAGCCTACAGTGGGCAAAGAAGTACAGAAACTGGACAGCAGATGACTGGATGAAGGTGCTTTGGACAGATGAATCTAAGTTTGAAGTTTTTGGAGGGTAGTGTACGTTAGAGTTAGGGTTAGGGTTAGGGTTAGGGTCACAGTCGCTACATGGTTATGGCCCCTATTTTGGGGCCAACAAGTAGTTTAATTTGACTCACAGTCAATGGAGAAAACAATTAATAACCAAAGAAATATATATATAATGGTGTGTGAGCGAGAGTTTGATAGTGTGTGAGTGACAGTTTGACAGTGTGTGAGTGGTTTGAGAGCGTGTGTGAGTGGTTTCATAGTGTGTGAGATTAGTTTCATAGTTTGTGGGGGAGAGTTTGAGAGTGGTTTCATAGTGTGGAAGTGTAGCTTGATAGTGTGTGAGAGGTCTGTTTGATAAGTGTGTAGCTGATATATTTGGCCTATACGGCCTCTCATATGTGTGTGTGTGTGTGTAGACATGACTTTTCAGAAACCATATCTCACTTAATCCCTTTTATAACCTTAATTCACAACAACAACATTTTTGTTGCAGACACACCAGGCTATGATCCACTGGTGTCTCATTGCTCTATTGCTGGGAGGACATCCAAGTTCCTGTAAACCAACACAGAAGCACCGTCTGCACTTACTCAATGGGTGGCGTAATGACCAAGTAACATGTATTAACCAGAATTCTCTTGACTATGCCAAAGTGTGTGCGCCTGTGTGTGTGGGTGTGCTTTCTGATGACTTCTCACTCACAAATACACACACACGCACGCACACAAATGGCTTATTTTTCTACTTTCAGCAATCTTTGTCCAGAGGTCTTCATTTGCATGTTTGGTTTTTCCCCCATTTTGTAATTCTCCTCTTCTCTTGGTTGGTGTTTCACCTATCAGTGATGCATAATTCTGATCAAACCACAGACATCCGGATGTTTGAAATATATCAACTTAAACAAACAGGCATTAACACCCGAGAAACACTGGTACCCTGTGTGTTCAATTGACCTTGGCATGCCAGCTTTGGCCTCTGAAACAAAACACACAGTCAGACACCCTGTTTGTCAGACACCCAGACCTTGGTCACTGTTTAATCTAACGGTTGCCTCAGGCTTCGGTTTAATCAATAGTTGATAGAGTGCGATCATATCTATTGTTATCTGTATATATATAAAAAAATAACTGCACGATTAGTGTGTGTCAGAGAACATTAACGCTATTAGCCTCAGAGTTATCAGCTGTTACTCACCTTTGGCAGGCACAGGCGTCCTTTTTGATAAGGTCCCCCCCCCCCCCCCCCACACACACACACACACCACCTACAGTAACTCCCACACACAAATGAGCAGGCAGGCCACACTTCCTGATTAAAGAACGCTGTCTTAGTCAGCGGAATGTTTCCAGTGTCTGGTTGCAGATGTAGCTTAGGTTCGGCAGATTCTCAAGAGGTGTCTTGGGTATTGATTGTTATCGCATTGCGAGGACAGCACGCATTCATTGTTGCGCAGTCTGGAAAGACAGCTGGATAACGTGCTGCATTACATGTGCAGAAAAAAAACCTGGTGTTGTGTGGCGTTTTAAGTAATGAAATATACAGTACATTCCTGGCAACCAACATATGCCCTGTGCTTACAATCAGTGGCATTGCTGAGTGGTTGACATTTTACCCCATATGCATAAATACCATTTATATCAACTATACAAAGATAAGAAAATACTGTTTGTCAGTGGCATAGTTTAATTGATGATAGATAGGTTTAAATTTTAAACCACATGTAAGTGTGTTTCTGTGTGTGTGTGTGTGGGGGGGGGTGTTTTGATAGAGAGAAAGAAAGGAAGAGAGAGAGAGAGAGAGAGAGAGAGAGAGAGAGTTTGTGTGTTGGTGTGTAGGGGTGCATATATGTGTATGTGTGTGTGTGTATATATAATTGCGCTTGTCTTTGGATCTTTATCTTAACACATATGAGAAAATACTTTGTCACCAGAACTCCCTTATAGCCCAAGACAAACTACACTGGGCGATTCAAGGACACAATCACAGGAAGTATTGCCCCTGTTTGATTGCCATTTCAGCATTTTAAAAATGCAGACCTATTCACCAGGCCATCCATTCACAAATCTTTTCTATCACATCATCACTTTGCCACTTTGTGGAAGAAAATATCATTTGTCCATATTCAGCATTGTGTTCACGACTTAAAAAAAATTTAATTGACATGGGAAAATATCACTTCACTATGTCAGCATGTCTACATAAAGGCCAATAAATGTTACTGATTTTTTTATTATTATTGGGCTTCGTGTGGCACTAACAATGATGATGGAGTAAATTTAGGTTACACTTTATTTTACTGTCCCTGTTACATCAATTAGGTACAGTGTAACAAAGTGTGTAACAGTATGTAACATTATGTACTTGCACTGTACCATAGAACATTGAAAAGTGTAAGTACATAATATTATATGTTGTTACGCGTAGACAGAGTAAAAAGGAGAAACAGTGAAATAAAGTGTTACCATACGGTGTAACTCTTTTACGATGGTGTATTTTTATATTTGTCACACCAGATGTTGGATTAAATATTGTATTCTATATCTGCCACCTGAATGGAATAAAATAAATTCCAAATATGCATCTTTACTTCAGTGTGTGTTTTGTCACAGACTGAAGTGGACTCAAGATGCATTGCTTACAGTTTTTTCTGATTGCTTAAGCACATTTTTTGTACCTATTGGCTATTTTTGCATGCTATTATTGTATGTTTTCTTGTGTTTTCACTTGGAAAAAAACACTTTGTGTTTGTATTGATGTGTGTAAATGAACATCCATACGAACTCTGAATCACTGTGTGTTGGGCGGGATCCCTGTGTATGACCTCAAACTGACACCTTGTGCACAGAGAAACCAAAAGCCAGATGTGTTTTTCATTGATACCATCAGTGTGTAGTTGCCGCATTGTGTGCTAATTAATATGATGGTTTGTGTTTGTGTTAACTGCTTGGTACAAAAACACAATTTTTACAAAGGTTTGCAGAGTTGAGCAAGATGTGTACAAAAAAAGGTGCTTATGCGATCAGAAAAAACTGTAATATAATATAACTATTTATGTTTATCATACAGCCTGGGGTTGTGAGTTGTGTAACATGCATTTTATGGCATGCATGTATCCATGCTGTGTAACATGCAGTGGCTCAAACATGATATGTGCAGACATCCCAGCCTACAGAAACGTTTGTCAAAAACTGAATGACCTCACCAGAGAGACAGAGGTCATCTTTTGTGTCTGTAAAAATACATGTAATACACAGGACTGTCACCCTTACTCTCACTCTCACTCTCACTCTCACTCACTCTGCTTCATTTGCTGCATGTACGTCACTTTTCCTAATTAGCGGCAAAAGTGTGGGAGATTTTGCATTACTCGCGGGCATCCAGGAGTTGCTTTTCAAAATGTGAGAGACTTGAGATGTCTGGTGTAATGTGTCCCTTAATGGTGTTTACTTACAAATGGGGACACCTCCGGGGAGCAACTGGGAATGAACATATGAAACGAGCGCCGATTTTGTGGATATTAATTATCTAACCCTAAATTTAACCCTGACCTTAACCATAGACAAACATCAATTGGCTACTCCTACTTTGCTGCACAAACACCCCGAGTCCTTTCTGGTGTTGATTGCCTTTCGACAGACTGAGCAAGTACTTTCATGTGTTCACCTGATGGCATATAAAATTGAAACCCCAGTCCATTGGTAACATTACCTTGTTTGTTAACTGTGATGTCAGTGTGATTTTGTCAATGTGAATTTAGAACAGGGAATGGATATTAGTGTGTGTGTGTGTGTGTGTGTGTGTGTGTGTGTGTGTGTGTGTGTGTGTGTGTGTGTGTGTGTGTGTGTGTGTGCTGTTGTTGATTAAACACACACACACACACACACACACACACACACACACACACACACACACACATACACTTTCACCTGTGTTCATTAACTGATATATTTATTACTCTAATGAAAAGTGCGAAGTGAAAAAGACTGCACCCTGTGCTCTCACAGGGTTAGGAAATCTAGAGCTTCTGGCACTTTACCTGCTCTCGCCGATTACCACAAATGTTTACCTTCCTTCCTCTGTATTGGTCTTCCATAGATGTGGACTGAAATGCCCATTCTGTATCCTGAATCTAGATATCTTCCATAGAAGGAAATGGTGTCCCATATGTTTACTGACCAGCTTTCACTCTCCTGGCGTCTTTGATGATATCATCTTTCAGTTCAGTTTGAAGTGCCCTAGATATTCACGTGGACATATCTTGTGTGTGTGTGTGTGTGTGTGTGTGTGTGTGTGTGTGTGTGGGTGTGGGTGTGTGTGTGTGCTTGTGTGTGTGCATGTGTGCATAAGAGAGAGAGAGCAACTGTGAGAGAGACACAGAGAGAGAAAGACAAAGAAAGACTACTGTAGGCTTATAGTATGTGTATGTGTATGTGCGCTCTAAGTTCTCATAGCAGAGGGGTGTAGGAAAGCAACACTTAAGCACACACACTAAACCCAAGTTAACTGCTATAACAGTAATGGCGGATAAATGAGAGCTGGTGTGTAAGTAATGAAGATTAAGATTTTCTGATAAATATCCGACTCTTTATTAAATGGAGACTGCCAAGTGATTTTATTCCAGTAATGAGTAAGCGTGACAACACTGCAAAACTGTGAACAGCAGATCCCTGACTTGCTTTCTCATGGTGTGCCTCAATGTGGTCTATATTGCATGATTGAGTGTTTCAGCACTAGGTGTAGGTGTGGTTGCTTCTATTTTGGAATAATTCTAACTCATAATTCTCCCTTTTTTATTTATGCATTTTGTTACCAGTTTTTAGTTGTGAAGCCTTCATACCAGACCTCACAGGATGTAATTAGGTCATTATGTAGTTCTAGTTAAAGTGAGCGAGAAATTCACTGCTTCAGGAAGGGCAGATCCTACTCAGAGTAGAGCAAACATCTGAAAATCATATAGTTCCTGTTCTATTCAGTTAGTTGTTCTCTGTCAATCAGTTTGTCTTCTCCACATCATATTGTTTAAACAAAAAAACCCTCTTTTAAATAACAATGTACACATCACTTGCCACCCATGTTCACTCCCCCTGACCGCCTGAACTATTTGCAAACCAACACACACACACACACACACACACCCCAACACACACACACACGCACACACACACACACACACACACACACACACAAGCTCACTCTGCTTCCTCATTTGGTTCGTGTACCCTTATTATTTGTCATGCAAACCCATACTTCTGTAATCTCCTGTGCTTCTGCTATGGTAAGAACTGACCCCGACATCCCCTTTACAGTAAACAGGGACTTACCACCACCACTAATTGCCCCCTAGAAAGCTCTATGGCACCTCACTTACAGTGTGACTTGTGTGGTGACATGGACTTCCCCTCTCTCTCTCTCTCTTTCTTTCTCTCTCTCTCTCTCTCTCCCCCCCCCCCCCCCCCCCCCCTCTCTCTGAGGGCCCACGGTCGTGTTAATTGCCCCCATCAAGGGTAAGTGATAGCTTTACTGCATGCAAACAAACACAGCCTCCCATAAAGCTGCGAACATGAGGGGACATGGAATTGAAGGAAATGCCGAGAAAACAATAAACACACACACACACACAGAAAGACACCCTCACACCCTCACACTCTCTCTCTCTCTTTCACACACACACACACACACACACACAGACACCATTACACCCTCTCTCTGTCTTTCATACACACACACACACACACACACACACACACACACACACACACACACACACACACACAGAGTAACACTTCGAGTTCACTGGTCTTACACTGAGCCACTAGGACTACTCTGATAAAGACACTTTATCTTCCAATAGTCTCATTCTCTCTTTCAGAATGATGAAAATGAGGCATTGGCACATGGAAATAAACAATACCATGACATGCAACCAAATTCCAATAGGTCACTGGCAGAACAATTTATCACGAATTATACATTTCAGCGTTTTCTTCTATTTATGTGTACAGTTTTGCCAAAACCAGAAATACCCCGAGAGCTTTGAGCTTTGCAGGATCCTGCCTTGGCCAGAGAATCCAGGACTCGCTGGAGGCCATCTCTGTGCTTGTGGTCAGCATTCTTCTCCTGATTGTTGACCAATATAAGTGACTTACCGCAAAATAAGCACAATTACGATAGTTTATCTTAGCAATTGTCATGTTTTTTTTTTATACTAATATATCGTAATTACAGACTATTGAATTTGAAATGCCACAAAAAGAAATTTGGGCGAAAGTGGTTATATATCTCATAACAGTTGACCTTACACACTCTCACTATTGGGGAAAGTTGGGTATGGTGGAAAATTTCACTGTTATGATCCCTTCTTTTACACGTGTTTATTCACTGTCAAACATCCACCGACTAGTAAGCCCACCACAGGTATCATTTTACTAATGGGATATGTCAACAACACAGTGTCTACCCTTTCACCTCTCCTCAGTTCTTCTTCTTCTTCTCCTCCTCCTCTGCTCCTCCATCCTTTCTTTATTGCTCTGTCGCTTCGCCTCATTGCCTAAATGGGTCCCTTCTGAACATGAAGCCTTTTAGCTGGTGTGTGTGTGTGTGTGTGTGTGTGTGTGTGTGTGTGTGTGTGTGTGTGCGTATGTGTATGTGTATGTGTATGTGTATGTGTATGTGTATGTGTATGTGCATATGCGTGTGTGTGGGTGTGTGTGAGCGTGTGTGTGTGTGTGTAAACAGATGGCGGTACGGGGTTGTGTAGAGTGGTGCGTGTGTGTGTGTGTGGGGGGGTGGGGGGGGTGTTGGGGGGAGTCGGGGGGGAGGGGGATTGGGAGCCAGAGTTGCCATGAAACAAAGGGGGGGTTTCATGCGTGCCGAAGGAGGTGGAGGAGGAATGAAAGGCCCTCCAGGGGATGTGCCCAAAATCACATGAGGCGGACTAAAATAAGCACCCCCACACCCACCACTCTACAGCCACGCTCGCTCGCTCGCTCACTCACTCTCTCTCTCTCTCTCTCTCTCTCTCTCTCTTTCTTTCTTTCACTTACTCATTCTCTCTTTCTCTCTCTTTCACTCACTCTTCTCTCTCTCTCTCTCTTTCTCTCTTTCTCTCTCTCTCACTCGCTCACACCCTCACCCCATCAGTCAACACCCCATTCCCAATCTTTTCATGCCATCTGCAAAGAGAAACAGAAAGAGAGAGAGAGAGAGAGAGAGTTGGGGAGGGGAAGAAAGATATGAAACAGAAGATTAAAAGTAAAAAAAAGCAAAAAAAAGAAGAGAACGGGTGAAGGGGGGGGGGGTGGAGGCTTGGGGGCTGCTACAGTAGGAGACAGCTGACACTGTGTGTGAAACTAGCTACAAACAACAGGCGCGCTCAACTCCCAAGCGCAAGGAAGTTTCTTTGGGTGTGAGTTAAAAAAAACAAACATGTAATAAGCATGTGTGAAAGTAAACCTTTGAAGGGAGGTTAGGGGTCCAGTCAAAAATACCCCCACACCCCCCCCCATCTTAATCACATCACATATGACTTTGCCTTCCGACATGCCTAGATTTCAAACAAAACAACCCCCCACCCCCAAATTTACACCCTGTAAGTAAAGGCCACCATGGGTAACCCAGACACACTGACACAAGTGGGTTATAACACGCTCCATCCATGCAGGCTGTCCTCTGTGCCACCCCCCAGCCAGCCGCAGCAGCCTGGCCTGGGGGGTCCAGCATGGAAGCCCTGGGGTGGATGAGCTGCCTCTGGGCTGTGGTCACGGGGGCCTGCTGGTGTGGTTGCTCAGCTATCCGTCCGTGGCGGGTGACTGATGGCCGGCGTCTGTCAGTGGGACGGTATTGCTGATACAGATGAGCAGTCACACACAATGACAGCTACTCTCCCCAGCGTGAGCTTCTATATCCGACCCCACATAACTCTGCCACACTTCATTAAACAAGGGATTCATACACGAGCTGACTTCAAAACACACACTCACACACACACACACACACTATGCACATACACATACATGCAGTAATACAGTTAGAGATGCAAGCCTGAGCCTGTGTGTGTGTGTGTGTGTGTGTGTGTGTGTGTGTGTGTGTGTGTGTGTGTGTGTGTGTGTGTGTGTGTGTGTGTGTGTGTGTGTGTGCATGTGTGTGTGTGTGTGTGTGTGCGTGTGTGTGTGTTGCGTGTGTGTGTGTGTTTACTGTGGCCCCACAGCACACTCATGTGACAAAAGATTGAGGACAGTTAAACGACAGCAAAAATAGTTTTTCTTTCTCTTCAGCCTCCTCGGGGCATACATGATATGCTGTTACTTTATAAATACACACACAGACAGGCATTCTCTGCCAGGCCAGGGGCGACACACTGACGAATTCAGTATAAACTCAATTAATCCTTTAAACCTTTAATTCCATAATGACTTACTTATTCACACCTTTAATGTATTTTTTCAAATCTTTAGCCTCATTTGCTTTAATGGCATGCTGGTGCTCTGTATGTGTACATCTAATAAAACTGTTGTACATATGTGTCACTGTATCCTATTTCAAAGACTTCTTGTACTTCTATGTTCTGTTGACCGGCCAAAATTGCTTCCTTCTGTTGTGTCTGTTAGAGTTTCTGTGGCCAAGCCATTTGGTGCTTTGCATTTGCATGGGAAATAGATGGCTTAGGTCGGCACATACATTATAAAAACCAAAAAAAAAACAGAAGTATCCTCTTTGTGTCTGGGTGTCTTTATCTGCACTATACAAATGAAGTTAGCAGGAAAATCGATGACTGGTGTGGTGGTTAGGTAAATTGCAGTTCGTGGAAGTCTAATTGCCTAACATTTGCCAAAGTGCCGATCGTGTATCATTGTGGGCTGGCTCCTGGCCTGCTGCTCTCGCAAGTCCAGTAAGTTTTTATTGGCGTTTCAGCCATATACCCAGCACATACTGAGATAAAAACAACATGCCGATAGGCAGAGTGTGAATTACTCCTCCATAATTAGGGGGGTACCACCTTTTTACAGGAGGTACTACCTTTTACTTTTTACATTAATTGCATTAATATGTTGGTACCCCCCAACCCTGCTATTTTTTGTCTCTGTGGGAGGTACTGGGTCTTGATTAGGGGGTATTGCACCCCACTGTCATTTGAACTATGCCACCAGGAACAATTGGTCATACACACAATTGTTAAAACACAGTATGGACAACACAGATACAGAATAGTGCACACACCCACACCCACCCACCCACGCACACACACACACACACACACACACACACTCCTCAGATAATCACACCATACCAAATCAGATCATAGTCTCCGCTTGTCTGTGTGTGTCGGGCAGGTTATTTCATCATCTAATTACCACCTGATATCATATGACAACCTGTGTGGCACCTTTGCAGCTGTTGTGCTCTCGGCACCTTTAGTCACCTGATTCATTTTCAGTGGAAGCCCGTTTCACACTTTTTTTCCGGTTTGCAGGTCCAGGTGTGATCCCGTCTGACCACAGGTGTTTCTTATCGTCGGACACAGGAGCTGAGCAGAGCAGTCAAGAACACCAGTCAGAGGCCAAGCACATTCACACACACACACACACCCAGAAACACCCATAAACACATATAAACACACACACACACACACCCATAAACACATATAAACACACACGCACCCACGTGCACACGTACACATGCCCCTATGCACACGCCCCATTACTGTAACTGTAATTGAAAACCTGTGCCCATCTTAAACCCATTTTTTAACAAGTGGGCCACTGCAACTGTGTCACTGTAGCTTTATATTATTTAACAATGTACATTTGGAAAATAATTATTTAAATAGTACGTAATAGGCGTACATGTTCACTTGTCAGTTGCTGAGGAAAGTGGTGGGAAAAAAACTGAGTGGAGCTTGATCAGAGAAAACTCTAGCTGGAACACACTGGAACAATTCCACATGGTTACACAAGAGCACTTACTGTAGCACACACACACGCGCACACACACACACACACACAGGCACCAGGCTAGTCACACCTCACAGCCAATGGCACTGGCCTAGTCTAGAAGATGGGCTATGTGCTTTCATTATCCACACCCCACCTCTCAGCTTTTTCCCAGGTATGTGCAGTGACCCTGTCCCACACTGCTTTATAACAGAGACTCTCTGTGAAACACAGATGTGATTTATGGGGTTAGGGTTTAGATAGATGGCGACTGGCTTGGCCCTTGGTGCCTTTAATGGCATGACTGGGTGAGAATAGGTCCAAGGGGCTGGTCACGGGATCATGTGACGGCCCCTATACTCCAGTAAATGCGGAGCTCGAGTATGTGTGCCCCTCTGTTTGGAGATACTAAAACCTTCACGGGAAGCGGGAACTAACTGTGACCTTGTCATGTCAGGCACTGTTATCCAAAGAAATATTACCCTCCGTAGCCTATATAACCAAAGGTGTTTTACTGCTATACTTAAAAAAAATGATTAGGCCTACAATAATTCTATGAAATAAATCATCAACTAAAACGTCTGGGTTTATATTTCGGCAGAATTAGTAACGTTCAGTGCCTACTGTTACTTAAAAGTAACACTGTAACAAGTAACTCTCTCACTAGTCCTACTAGGGACGTGTGTGTGAGCTCTGCTGTAAGTTGTAAGCGGTCTGTTTTGGGGATTCCTCAGCAGAAAAAAAAAGCTGAAACAACGTCTTTTTTCTACATTTTGGGGCAGTCGTACTATTATTCAAAGTATAATAACACACAGGGGAGCTGCCAGGAGGCCGTAGATTAGATGTTATGTAAATAACTTTCCTTGGATGAAAAAAAAACAATCAAAGGTTACGCGAGGTCTGCAGCTGATACCGCTGTTATTACAGATAGATATCACAGCCTACTGCTACTGCAACAAAGGTGCTACAATTAAGACGATCAACTTTCCAACAATTACTGCGAATGGTACACCAGAGGAATACGTTTACGCAGACACTTGAAACTGCTGTGTCTTTTTAACCGTGTATAGTGGAAGAAACATCCTTACAGCTAGTAAAAAATATGTAAGAGTCCACATTTTGAAAATATTAGCCCACTCGTATTTAGTCTGAAGAGTGTTACTCCAGGACACTGTTTACAAAAGGTCTTTGCTCTTCCTAATCATATGCTGATCATTTGATGTTATCAGAAAACATTACTTTGGTGCCACATAGGCCTATTGCCATATCACCCCGGGTAATATGTGTTTCGTGTATTTTTGGTCCTTCAATAAATCCTATCCACAAACAGCCCCACATGTGTCATATATTTTTATTGTGGTCACAAGGTCCACCTTGGCCCATCATAGGTGTTCTTTCATTCTCTCTTGTGACCGTAATTTGGTGCCCTGTAAACTATGACAGAAACGGAGATGATCTTGCAACCCGCCTCCTATTGCTAGTATCCAAGCAAACCTGTTGGCCGTCCTGCTAGTTCGTATATAACACCCGTACCGTGGAGTTGTATGCGCTGGCCCTTTAAGATATCCGAGCGCTTCAGAGGAGACGCTGCTGCAGAAAAGCGCTCCGCGGCATTAACGAACACGCAGCCTGCTAAGTGGACGTAGGCAAATACTACCTTTACACACAGCCCCAATGGAGAATTAACAATGGAATACCACTGGGTTGTGTTTACTGTCATACTGCAGTTAACCTTCCAGTCAGGTGGGCTTCTTATTTGCTTCTTAAATATTCTCTCTTTCCGTTTTCTTTTGTTTGTGGTAACAAGTAAGAAGTACAAGGAGAAGTTTGCTGTTGATGTTTTACAGCTGACTTGAACCAGGAGTCAAGTCACTAATTACAGTAACAACTTAACAATTTGTTGTTGTTGTTTCCTGAATGAGGCATTTTATCAGTGTTGCGTCTGATTGATGTTTTGAACTTTGGCTACATCTGCAGGGACGTTTGCGTTTCTGGCTACATTCCACTGTGCAGAAGCAGCATGCCAGCGATGTGCACTTCAGGGACACGAACACGAACCTATTGATTGTCTTGCCTACCTGTTGCGTTAACGCTATTTGATTATGTTGAACTGTCCCATCTCCGTGCGCGTCTGGTTGCGGTGGAGGGTCGTTTCTAGGCTACTTATCTCTATCTTTTCATGGCTGTAGCCTAAAACTAATTGTTTCATTGCTCGGTCACACTATGAACAGTTCAGTCAGTTGTGTCAACTGCGCTGTATGGTCCAGCGTCTGACAGTTTGCAAACGATACCAAACCCCGCCGAAGTAACTGAATAGGGGCTAGAGCACGGTGCAAGCGGAACTGTGCTTGTATCAATAATTCATCTCTCGCAGACTACACTTCGCAGTTTGACATACGACCACAAAGTGACGATCAATGTGTATAAGCGTTAACTGTGATTTTGTGTGTGTGTGTGTGGGAAGGGGGTTAGACAAACATTCACTCCCCGTTAAACACCAAACATACATTTCTGATAAGCTGAAAATCTCGCATTGGACGGTGCAATGCCACAGGTGTCTCCGCTTTGATATATTACAACGGCCCATGTAAAAGACTGTGTGAAGTTGAGGTAGTCAGGCTGAGATGGTGATGCTCTCGCGGATGCTGATGGGGGTCATCGAAAAACGTATACAACTGTCATATGGACTTTACCTAGAGTCATTAGCCACAGATTCGCACGTAGGCGCGAGTTGCATTTTTGCACGTGGTTCAGTTGCTTGAGTTGAATTGCTTCTCAGTCCCTTAAACATGCTTTGTAGGTACTTTTTTGTAGGAGTTTGAATACATTAGGATACAACATAAGCTAAAGTGCGTGCGTGCGTGCGTCTGTGTTGCGCTGTGTTTGTGTGTGTGAGAAAGAGAGAGAGAGAGTATACTTTTTCTACAAAGACAGTACATGTCAAAGTCTCAAACATTGCGGCACCAACGACCACCCTCTTGCCTTGACAGTTACATATCCTGCTGCAAAAGATCTCTCTCTCTCTCTTGTTCGCTTAGTGTAATGTTTTCGCTGTGCGTGTGTGTGACTGCGCGTGTATGAAAGTTACTATGTTCTACATTTGTTCTGGATTGAACACAGCTGTGCACCCCCCTCCCTCTCTCTCTCTCTCTCTCTCTCTCTCTCTCTCTCTTTCTCTCTCTCTGTGTCCATGTAGTTAGCTGTACTCTTCAATAGTTAAGGCTTCTGGTTGCCCTTTAAAAGCCTATTCTAAGCCTTTCTGCTGAGGTGGATAACCTGCCTGTTTTCCTATCCTATTCAGCCGTTCTCAAGAGAGCCACAACATGTTTTTATCCAAATTTAAAACCATTTTCCTTCCTTCGAATTGTCCCTCACAGATCTGAAAAAATACAATCCAGGAACCCTGTTCATATCTTGCGTAGG
>CM059276.1:13900889-13905889 GCA_030347295.1 Setipinna tenuifilis | reverse complement strand
GTACATGTGTGTGTGTGTGTGTGTGTGTGTGTGTTTGTGTATGCATCCATCTGTGTGTGTGTGTGTGTAGACTAACAGTGGGGCGTTTGTGTGCAGCTCCAGACTCGGTGCCAGTGGTGGAGGTGCAGGGCCCAGAGAGGCTGTTTCTGACCCAGGGCCAGAGCCTCACGCTCAGCTGCAGCACCAGCAACATCAACAGCGATATCTACCTCCAGTGGACATGGCCAGCCACCGCGGTGAGACAGAGTGGGGGGAAGATAAAAGAGAAGGGAAAGAGAGACAGAGACAGTGAGAGAGAGAAAGCGAGAGAGAGAGAGAGAGAGAGAGAGAGAGTAGCATATGTAATAAATGACACCTAAAAATAGAAGGGAAAGAGAGACAGAGACAGAGAGAAAGCGAGAGAGAGAGAGAGAGAGAGAGAGAGTAGCATATGTAATAAATGGCACCTAAAAATAGATTTTGGAATTTTTCGAAGCCAAAACAAGTGTTAACTTGAGTGTGCATTTAGGCCTGCAGCATTTCAACGAATTGAATTATGTTGAATTATGAGAAATGTAGAAATGTAGGTATTTTGTTTTCCTTTTCTTTTTCATTGGTTGTGCATTAACCAATATGCTTAGTCATTAATGTGATGACCCAGGGTTTATTATTATATTATGTAAGAAGGTGGCACAGTCACTTTGACTTCCGTTGTGTCTGGTCCCAGTGTAATAATTTCATGATACTTTGATTACTTGAACTTTGGTTCTGTTTTAAAAGGCCTGTCACATGCCTGTGTTTGCTTTAAATATGGCTCCAAACAATGCATCACTACGCAGGTGTGTGTGTGTGTGTGTGTGTGTGTGTGTGTGTGTGTGTGTGTGTGTGTGTGTGTGTGTGTGTGGTGGCTGCCTCGTGGGCTGGCTCATGGTGGCTTCTGTTATGGAAGATGTAATCCACCAGATAGCCTCTCTAAAGCTGCCCTGGTCATCGTCATATTTGACCTTCCGATGCTGGAGCAGAGCAGGGCCAGCTTAGGGGCATTTAAACTGGGAACAGACCTTCCGGCTTATTTAGTCATTCATAATGACTGGGCACGACAACACGACTGGGCACACCAAACCTCCCCACAGTGTCAGGTGCAACTTTGAGTCGGTTCTAAGCACAGACATAAAAATTGGGTGAAAATACAAAAGGACGTCCATGTAACAATCATAACTCTAACACCATATAACAGACTGGTGGTACAGATAAAATCAAACATATTTGATTTAATCGGAATTGCATCATGAATGTAAACGATTGTTTCAGACTAAATCGGTCTCCCCAATACAACAAACATGACAACTGATGTGGCAACTCAGCACCGTGACTGCCCCTGACAGTTTGTGTAAGCTAGAGAAGTGTGAAGAATGAATCAAGATGGTAGTAAAACTGTTTGTTTTGTGTTAGCAAAACACATTTGTGATTATTTAAAAAAAAAAATAACTGTGCTAGTCGCCTGCTTTTGTGCAGTCATTACATCACAATTGTGTTGGAACAATATTCAAACTTTCTAGGGGGGGGGGGGTTAGGGGCTATGGCATAAAGTGCTAAGCTCTTAAAAGGGGGAACGTTAAGTGTGTTGGATTTTTTAAAGCATTGTGAGACAGGAGAGTGTCTTGACAGATAGGTTCATATGTACTGTATGTTCATATGAGGTCCATTATCATTATTTTAAGCTCATCTGTCTTTGCTTCTCCTTTCTGCCCAGCATCCTTCAGAGCAAAAGTCCTCGCGCATCTTAACCGAGCCGGTCATCGCCCACACGCGCAGCCGGACGCTACACATCCCCGCCGTGGCCACGACCGACTCCGGTGTGTACCAGTGTGAGGCCAAGAACGAAAAGGGCACCACCGCCAAGAGTGTGCAGCTGGACGTCTACGGTGAGAGAAACAAAAAACTACACAAACAAACACAGCTAAATTTAGTTAAGGGGCTGGGGACCAAAAACTTGAAAAAATAACTATCTGATTCTAATGGGCCCAACTTTTCAGGCAGATGAGCTAATTAGTTAGTTAAATACGCAGGTAGAAATCAAACATGATATTACGGCTATACTGATACAAATACAGCACTTTTCTTTGGCCAAATTACCATGAATCTGCCAAACTGATGCCAATGAGTTAAACAGAAATCCATCTCTGTACTGGACCCAACCACATTAGCCCTTTTCTTGGACCTGTGGTTAACCATGGCTCTGTCCCGGCCCCCGATGTGTTTTGTGTGTGTTGCAGGCAAAGGCTTCATCACGGTGAACGGGACGAGCAACAGGACGGTGCGCGTGCGGGTGGGTGAAAACCTGTCCCTGAGAGCACAGATACAGGCCTTCCCACGGCCACACCACCTCACCTGGAGGTATATGGGCAAGGAGCTCTGGAACACCTCCGACCACGTCATCGTCACACAAGGCCAAGGACACAGGTGCATGCTTTATGCACACACACACACACATACACACACACATACACACACACAGACACACACACACACACACACACACACACACACACACACACACACACACACACACACACACACACACACAAACACACACACACTATTCAATTATAATTACTGTAAGTGATTCTGATTCCTGTACTAACAAAAGCTCACAAAACCACATATTGTAGAGTGGAAGGCTTTTGTTTTGTTTCTATTACAAATGCTTCTCAGAAAGAGCCATTACCAGACACTCACAGTGGCTGTGAGTTCCTTCATTATGCAATGAAGGAATCTCTTGTTCGTTTTCTGGCTCTTCCGCAAGCGGAAGTCAGCACTCTTAGAGAAGGACGGTGAAATCAATTACACTTCAAAGGTTCCGCTGACACTAATCAAGACTCATCGTCATCAAATATCCGCTGTTTACACCTCTGAGTTTTAAAAAAAAAAAACCTTTTAATGACCCTCATGTGCTCCAGTTGTCGCAATGGATTCTATTTCTAGACATGGCCCTCTTTGATCGGTGTAATCCTATGTTCCCAAACTAGAGGTGTGAAGTTTGTGAAGCCTTAATCCAGAGCAATAGTGATCATAGTGAATGAACTACAGTACAGTACACACTCGTCTTATCACCACGGTCAATCAGTCTGTGCCATCTGCTGTTTTCTGGCCACTGTTATGACAAAGGTGAAAGGTCAGCAGGTCAATGTGTATATTTACGCACAAACACGCTTTAGTGTATCACACTGAGAGCCTGAGGGGTGGGCATTCAGGGTCAAGCTTGAGTGAAGTGTCCATGTGAACGTTACTATTACACGTTACCAGCCAACCCTGAGGCGGTCAACAGAGAGAGAGATAAAAAGGACACTTTATGGCAGAACAACACAGCTGTGCAACACTGTTATGCATCAGTGCCCACAAAAGCTGAGAAAGACTGTCACGGCAAATTACACACATTTTCATAAGGGTAGATGACAAAAAAAGGAACTAATGCTTTAAGGATGGCCGCGTACACACTACACAGCAGGGCTGTTTTCTTTCTGCGCTCTCCATCAAGAAAGAGTTCATTGTTTTAGATTGTGTCATTAACCTTTTGTAGGGCTGCTCTTATGATTTAGGCTTAAGCATGATTATGTCTTAATATTGTTGATTCATACTGTTATTATAAAAGCTCTTTGTATATTTTAATTATTATGATTATGACTTCTAACCTATACCTACCTTGCTGCATTACTCTGCCTGTTCTCTCTTCACCTCTGCTTCGATATCATATGATTGCTGTAACTGTTGTCCTAAATTGTTTGTAGCTATGGATAAAAGTATCTGCTCAGTCTAATGCAATGCCCTGTACTGAAATGCTGGTGTGTTTCATCCCTCAGCTACAGAAGCGAGCTGAAACTAGTGAGACTCAAAGTCTCGGAGAGTGGAGTATACGCTTTCGAGGCATCCAACGGCGATGCCTCCGTCAATGAAACATTCAGCGTCCACGTTATAAGTGAGTGTTTATATACCACTCTCGGTCTCTATAGCTTAACCTGCTGAGGTTCAACTGCATCATTTTAGTATAGAACAACAGCATAACAAAGCTGCTATGTAGAAATTGGAAATTCTGCTTTAGCATGTATTGTAGTCACACCAAGATAGTTACAAATAGTGAAATAGTTTAATCCTTTGTCAATATTGAAACAAATGTTATATAGAACCTATTACTTAGTGGCTTACTTACAGCTGTATTCAGGTTGGTGGTGTGAGTTTCAGTTCTCTCAGTCACTACAGTGCTGCCATGACAGCTGATTATCGCTGTTGTCATCTGAGTAACGGCCTCGACCTCTGACCTTTCTGCTCTGAACCTACCAGGCAAGCCAGAGATCGTGTCTCACGAGGGCCCTGTGGACGGGCAGGTGCGCTGCGTGGCCGAAGGATACCCCGCACCTCAGATCACATGGTACTACTGTGACCAGCCTCATACCAGGTGACCCAGACCGCACATACCACACATAGCCACCGCATATGCATACACACACATATGCACACACACACACATGCGCACACACACACACACACACACACAAGCATGCATGCACACACAAACACGCATTAACACCCACACATGCACATGCACATACACAGGCACATACATGCACACACACAAACACACACACACACACACACACACACACACACACACACACACACACACACACACACACATATATATATATATAACCACACACATCATACTGGTAGCATCACACAAATTCAGTGTTGTGTTAAATTTGCTACTTGTACAACACTGGAGGTGCCAGGGGCATTCCAAAAAGCACAGCAAATGTATAAAACATGAAACAAAACTATATGCAAAGTCATTAATGACAGTTACACTACTACTGTTACTATTTACAGTAAATCACAAACATGTGCTCTGAGTTACTATCACAATCACATGAGGTGGCAATCTCGCTGTAATTGGATCAGATATACGCCAGTGATCCCCTGTGACATAACTCTGTTGACAAATAAACCCATTCACCACCTTGAGG
>CM059276.1:13865889-13888389 GCA_030347295.1 Setipinna tenuifilis | reverse complement strand
CATCCTTTTACTCTTCAAGTCGCGGCCCAACAGTGTAACCTAAGCAGCGTCCTTCGTCTGCCTTCAACACAGTCATATGATCCCGTTCACTGATCTGATTACACACACACACACACACATACACACACACACACAGTCAGACATATGTATCGAAAAAACACACACACACACGGGCGCAGACACCTACACAAACATTATATCAAGTAATGTAAGATGTGGTAAATGTAATTTATTAGGTGTTGAAATCAATGTGAGCGTCTCAATCAGTTTTCAGAAAGCTAAATGCTAGCGGCACTTAGAGTGGGTGCTGTGGGCCATGCCGTCTGCCTCCTCTAATGGCCTCATCAATATTTCACCGCCCAGCTCAAGGCTTTAAATTAGCCCTAAGTGTGAACTGTGCCTGTGTGTGTGTTTTTGTGTTCACTCATCAAATTGTGATTTGTGTGTGTGTGTGTGTGCGTGAGTGTGTGTGTGTGTGTGTGTGTGTGTGTGTGTGTGTGTGCGTGCGTGCGTGTGTGTGTGTGTGTGTGTGTGTGTGTGTGTGTGTGTGTGTGTGTGTGTGTATGTCCTCCCTGTTGTAAGTCGCTTTGGATAAAAGCGTCTGCTAAATGTAATGTAATGTAATGTGTGTGTGTGTGTGTGTGTGTCTGTGTGATGAACTGATCATTATGCAGTGCTTCTTTAGTTAATGTCAATTAGTTCATTGTCCCTGTGCAATTGTTGCAACTGTTTTAATTGTTGTCCTTGTGTACTTTACTTTGAATTGTGGACACAAATAAAGTAAAGTGTTTGTGTCATGCAGTGCATCCACAGAGACCTTGCGGCCAGAAACATCCTCTTAACTGAAGGCAGGGTGGCCAAGATCTGTGACTTTGGACTTGCCCGAGACATTACAACTGACTGCAACTATATTGTCAAGGGCAATGTAAGGTTCTCTTATGTGTTTTTTCCTGTTTGTGTTGTGTTTCTGTGCATGGCACGTGTGTATGTCTATGTCTGTCTCTGTGTGTGTATGTGTGTGTGTGTGTGTGTGTATGCATTTGTCCATGTGCATGTGTGTGTATGTGTGTCTGTCTGTCTGTCTGTCTGTGTGGATGCACACCTCTTTTCATTGGTGTTCAGTTTCTTCAAACGTATCTAAGATATTGTATTTCAGACCAGTTCTTGTGTTATATCTAAGTTTCTTCTTCTCTGAATGACACACGTGCTGTGTTCTGAGTCTGTCGTCCTCCTCTGATGATGTGTCTCCTCCACAGGCCCGTCTCCCTGTGAAGTGGATGTCTCCCGAGAGCATCTTTGACTGCGTGTACACGTTCGAGAGCGATGTCTGGTCATATGGTATCCTGCTGTGGGAGATCTTCTCTCTGGGTAAGCCTGCAGCTGATTCCACATCAGCGCTGAACTTTCGGTAACGTCCTCTGCGCTGTTTGTACAGCTGATCTCAGATCCATGAAGGCTGATGGACCTAATTTTATGGTTCATGGAACAGATGAAAGCTTGAAGTCGAGGACAAACAGCTGGTGCTCGATTGCATTTTCTATATTTGGTCTTTTACTGTTTGTGTGTTTGGGTCAACACAATGGAATGAAATGTTTCAACAACAAAACAACAGTGAAACGTTGTATATTTAACTAGCCTGGGTAATATTCATCAGCTTTTTAAGTCCATTTACAAAACCGAGCCATTAAATCTTGCCTAATTTAGCCAACAACAGACTACTTTGGTCGCTGCACGGAACACAGTTATGAGTGTCTTCTTGTCCAGGCAGGTTTACTAAAGTGGCAGAGTGACAGTCTCATTATGCTCTTAACGTTTAGAGATTTACGACTATTGCGATCTCGTGTGAATAATGCTCGGCAAATAAATACAAAAGGGATTTAATTTTTTTTCCTGTACAACCTGACGCCAGTTACAATTCCTCTTATGAAGCAGCGGTGCCTTTGGTCCCTGTGGACTAGAGCTGGCTGCCCCTCTCTGTGTCCAGCTGGTTCCCTTTCTGGTCCATCTGGGCCTGTCTGTCTGGTCTGTGGGGCCCATAAACACCACTGCCAGGACTAGCTGACACTTGTGAGGAGAGACAGAGACAGACATAGAGACAGAGAATGCCACGACACCATGGGGTCAGATGGAGGGGTTGCTATAAAAAAAAAAGACTCAAACCTGCTCTGTGTCTCTTTTTTTCTCTCTCTTTCTCTGTCTCTCTTTCTCACTGTCTCCTTGTCTCTCTTTCTCACTCTCTCTCTCTCTCTCTTTCTCTCATTCTGCCTCTCCTTTTTTCCCTCTCTCTCCCTGTCTGTCTGTCTGTCTGTCTATCTGTCTGTCTGCCTCTCTCTCTCTCTGTCTGTCATTGTTTCCCTCTCTCTCCCTGTCGTTCTCTCTCTCTCTTTCTGTCTATGTCTGGAATTCTTGAACTTCCTGCTGCAGGCAAAAGCCCATATCCTGGCGTTCCTGTGGATGCCAAGTTTTACAAAATGATCAAGGAGGGCTACAGGATGGATGCTCCTGAGTTTGCACCCAGTGAAATGTAAGTGACAGCCTGTGCTTTTCGTGTGTGTGTGTGTGTGTGTGTGTGTGTGTGTGTGTGTGTGTGTGTGTGAGTGACTGTGTGAGTGTGCAAGTGTGTAACCGTTGTTTGTTTGTGAATTTGTGTGTGTGTGTGTGTGTGTGTGTGTGTGTGTGTGTCTGTGTGTGTGAGTGTGAGTATGCAAGTGTGCAAGTGTGTAACCGTTGTTTGTTTGTGAATTTGTGTGTGTGTGTGTGTGTGTGTGTGTGTCTGTGCATTTGTGTGACACTCTACCAACTCCTCCTATGACTGTCACAAAAACTAAGTGATAATTTGTCCCAGATGCCTGTCCCCAGCCAGAGTGACACTACTCCAGTGGCCCACAGCTGTCCCCAGTTTACCCAGGGTTGCATGATGTCACTGCATCCATAGCCAAACAGTCATTAGCAAAACATTTACGAACGTAATGTTTATCGAAACACAAGCAAACTTTGGCCTCATTAGGGAATTTTCCTAAACCTCTCCATGTTGTCGGGAATCCATGAGATACACTTGAGATGATCTCAAAGTCTGCCATCACTGTGCCCATTGAGCAAAGCACTTAACTGCAGGGGGATAGTTCCCTGTCATTACAATTCACTAGAAGTTGCTCTAGATGGGATAGTCTGCTAAATGGCACGTAATGTATCTTAGGTGTCGAAACCTTGATAGTTGAGTCGTTTATTCTGGCATGCATTCACAGGAAATAGAGCCCCGGGCCCTATCTGAAATGCCAACTTGTTCACTATAAGGTGCACTATATTGTGTGCTATAGAGTAAACAAGTGAGTGTTTGAGACAGAGCGCATGTGAAGTGCAGGCAGACTGCCCTACAAGCCCAAAGGGCAGAAACTGCATAATTAGTCAAATTCATTTTAGACTGGAAATTGACTTTATAACACCTCCTTGGTCTTGTGACTAAATCTTTTGCTTCTTCCTATTAAGAAAGTACATTAAAGCACAACCACTATTATATCTACAACATGTTTCACTGAGCAGTGTGACCACTTTGGGGGCATTTTTCTCAGTTTCTACGTTCATGTAGTTACTGGACAGACTGTGGTTTGTGTGGCTGCAGGTACATGGTGATGCGTTCGTGCTGGGACGGCGACCCCTATAGAAGACCCTCCTTCAGGAAGCTGCTGGAGAAGATTGAGCTGCAGCTCTCTGACGCCACCAAACATGTGAGCCTCAGCCCCCTCTACACTTTCTCAGATAAAGAAGTGTACTCAATAGGATGGAGAATGCACATCATTTTAGAGAAAGTTGATAAAGGCATAGCTGTGTTACTGATATGAGGTACTGAATTAATGTAAATACCTCTTGCTGTCTGTCTGTCTGTCTGTCTGTCTCTCTCTCTGTCTTGGATGGCTGTCTCTCTCTGTCTTGGCTGTCTGTTTCTCTGTTTCTCTCTCTCTCTCTCTCTCTGGCTACCCTATCCATGATTCACCACATCTCCACAGATTTATCTGAACTTCAACTCACGGATGCCTGCCACCAGGGTCACTCCTCAAAACCACTTCTCTCCACGATTCAGCCGGCTGAGACAGAGCCCCAGCGCCACAACAAGCCCTTCCAGCCGTAACTCCTCCCACAACAACAGCCCCTCTCGGCGTGGCTCCTCCCACAGCAACACCTCCCACACTGGCCACTCCCACCACCACAGCAGCTCCTCCCAGCCCTTACTGCCCAGGACCCGCTCCCCACCCCAAATGGAGGAGGCTGCTGGGACAAGACTCCATCAGGTGTGAGCGGCCGCAACATCCAGGTTTCTTTTTTATATTGTTTTTCCTGTTCCTGTTGGCGCCACGAGGCCACCTTTGTCTAAGCAGGAGTCTAGCACCCAGCACCCAGTCGCAAAGGGTCATGCTTTAAAGCCAACGACGCCGCATCTCCCTGCTCCACTGCCCTCCAGTGACCCCCCCCCCCCCCCCCCCTCCCCCACACACCACCTCCCACCCCGCCTGCTGCTTCGTCTCTAAAGGGTGAAGGTTGAGGCTGCAGATGTTTGGATGGGTGGGTGGGTTTGGGGTAAAGGAACTGGACCTCTGGTCACTCTACAAAAGCAGAAGGGGGAGAGGATGCAGACTTTTTTGTCTGCTGAAAGGAAGCAGACCAGGGTTACTCTACAAGCACCCCCTTTGGATGGCGAATTTTTAATGCATAGGCAGAGAGACAGAATTGTGATACTTTCCATGACCTGGGTGAATCATGGCAATTTGGAGGATCATGAAGTAAGCTGGACAGTTACTGTTCTAGGGCTGTTTCCTCCATCTGAATGTTGGTTTTGATTCTAACCACTGGCCTTTGTGTTCTGATGTAGCAACAGTACCGGCAGGTGGGAGAGAGCTAGGACCCCTGTAGAGGAGCCCAACATTCATAGGACTAGCACTTGGATGACACTATTCATGTTATTATTCATTATAATTTATTAATGCACTATAATTATTATAATACAAGTATATTCTTTGATTGGGCCTCTCAGTAGCAGCTCTTGGCGCTCCTCTGGGTTACAGTTCCATTTTCATCCAGATGCTGAGCAGACAAAGCTCCTTGAGTCTAGCAGCCTTTCGTCTTGAGTCTAGCAGCTTCTGCCCAGCGCTGCGCTCTGATCTCTGCACATCACATGGAATTTTGTTTTTCTCCCCAAAAAAAGACCGGAATTACAACGGCCGATCAACTTTTTACTGCCAAAAAAACATGCAGTGAAGCGTCCGTTTTTACTGCTCTCTCTCTCTCTGCAAATACAAGAGAACTGTTACTAATTTACCTTGCAAATCCCTCTCTCTCCCTATCTACCTTTTGCTAACATTCAGTTAATTATCAATTTACACTGGAAAGACCCGATGAGGAACTCAGGCTGCCGTTGTCCACTCCCGTCTCTCCGTTTTCTACGCGACACACGGCAGACTAAACAGGCAGACAGCTCTCCAGTGCTACATTTCAAAAGACATTCGCAAGCTGTGAGATTCCTAAGTTTGCTCGTCAGCATTCCTGATTTAACTGAAAACAAAAAATTCAGCTGTTTTCCCAATGTGGGTCATTTCCTCCAAGTAGTTATACCTTCTTCATATGTAGCATTTTCATATGCCTGTGTACTGTATTTCTTTTTTTTTTCTAGTGTTATACTAGACTTCTACATGCCTGTTTTGACATCTATATATCTCGAGTTACAATTGTATTTCCAACAACAGTGTTTTAGTTCAGTTCAAAAGTGACAGACTACTATTGTGTTTGATAAGTGTCAATTAGAAAGCACTTTGTTTGAGGATCGCACGTACGTGTGTGTGTGTGTGTGTGTGTGTGTGTGTAGGTGTGTGTGTGTGTGTGTGTGTGTGTGTGTGTGTGTGTGTGTGTGTGCATGTGTGTGTGTATGTGTTTGTGTGTCTGTGTGTGTGTGATGATGGTACTACTGTGTGTGTGGAGTGTGTCTATGTTGTGAGGTGAGCCATGTTGGATTGTCTCACAGCTTGAAAACAAAAACAGAAGAAATGTTAAGTGTTTGATGCTACAACTGAACTGTACATTTGTATTTGTGTATATACATATGATATTATATTTACTACTTTATTATTTTATTTTATTTTGAAGTGTGTGCTTGCCTGCATGCATGCTTGCGTGCGTACGTGCATACGTGCGTTCATGCATGCGTGCGTGTGTGTGCGCTTGCATGTGAGTGTGAGTTTTAAGTAAGTAACAGTGTTAGCCTTGTGAAAAAGATGGCCACAGGACCAGTGGTGTCTGGACTGGCTTGCTGACTATCGCTGGCTGTGCAGAGCCGGTGACCATGAGGTGACCATGAGGTGAGGTGTGCTTCATGGCTTGTTTGTGCACAGGAACCAAAAGAGGAAAAAGGGGAGGTCTTTTGTATCAGCTTTCTAAACAAGTCCACCTAACAGGCAGTTGCAAGTGCTCCACCCTTCTCAAACAACGAAAAAGAAAGTGGCTCAGCTTTACTGGAACTATATTCTTGTTTGTTGTTTTGAAGGTGACTTACTGTAAGTTTCGTTTTGGAGCCACTCTGTTTGTATTCCAGCCATTAAAACAATCTTTTCTGCACACTTCCATTTAAAAACTAACCAAAGGCATTACTTCCTCGAGACAGCCAATGGAAATACAGCAAATAAAAAAAATCTCCAGTAATAAGCTGGTAACGTATCAGAATTGCCAATACATTCCTTGTTCTTCAGAAGAATAGCCAATGGGGTTACGTTTGGGTTTTGTACAGGCCTGGCAGTGGCCTGTATGCTGCAGTAAGAAGCTATTGTCTCAAACAAATTTGGCCAAAGATGCACACACACAGAAACACAAAGACACACACACACACACACACACACACACACACACACACACACACGCACACACACACGCACACAGACCATACACTCTCTCTCTCACACACACACATACGCACACACACGCCAATGCGCGCGCACCCACACACACACACAAACACACACACACACAGATAACACACATGCCCAGGCTCTTGCCAGTGAGTGGCTGGCCCAGGCCTGGGGGAGGCTGGCAGGTGGCATGGGTCATGGGTGTGGCAGGGCTCTGTGACTCAGCAGCGCCTCTGTTCTTGTCCAGTGGGGCTCACACCACACCACCGTGATGTCCAGGCTCCTAGCCAGGGCCGCCTGTCACTCACTGCATGGCCGGGCTCCAGACCAGACCAAACCTTCCTCTGTCCTCTGTCCCTCTCGTTCACTCTCATCTCTCTCTTCCTCTCTCTCTCTCTTTCTCTCTCTCTCTGTCTGTCCATCTCTGTCGGTCCTCTCTGCTGCTGTTGCTGCAGCTGCTTCCGTTGGTGGAAGTCCCATTTCCAGCGTCCCGCGCTCAGCCAGATCCGGCGCTCTCCCCTATTCCCCCTCGTTACGATAACTTCCGCCTTCCCACAGAGAGACATTGTTCCGCAGGGCATCTGGCAAATGCACCGCTGATGTGTGTGTGTGTGTGTGTGTGTGTGTGTGTGTGTGTGTAAGAAAGAGTCTGTGTGTGTGTGTAACCTCACAGGTGAGCGTGTGATTGCGATTGCGTATGTATTATACATGCGGCCCACTGACTTGTAAAAGCCCCAGAGGGTTGATAAGCATAACTATTGTACCAAGCTTTCCTGTGCATAAAAGAAAAAAAATCCCCAACCAATGTGACTGCACTTTGCAATTATTTTGCTACTGCCTGAAATAATGAGTCTGTGTAAAATAGTTTGAATGTAACATTTCATCAAGGTGTTATTATAAATATGTCAATAACTGTTCTACTGATTTCATTGTTGCTTTTCAATGACATGGTACACTGAATAATTTATGCTGTATGGTTTGCGCTTTGTAGATATCATATTAATAATATTGGAATGGAACCGTAAGGGTAGTCGTGTAGGCCTCTAGGGATAGTGCATGCTTACCACCAAAGCACTTAGCACATCTGTTTAAATGGTTTGGCACTGTTATCACAATAACTAATTCATTTGCTATGAAGACAGATATCCATTCCCACCCATCTCAAGTGTAACCTTGGGCAACAACATATGGGCTTTTAACTACTTCTTTAGGAAACTGACTCATCATTTTTATTACAGACACTTGAGTTCTGCAAGCAATTACAATATATTCATCAATTTATATTCATGTATCTGTTGTGTCTTAATACTGCATCTTGTACTCGGCCTTTAGTTGTTGAGGGCCATGCATCACAAACTAAAGCTGCTTTCAGACTTAGCTTGGACTACATCTTTTCTGTTTTTTTTTTCACCCCGAGGGTGCTTTATGACTGAAAGGTTAAGTTTTTCTTTACTTTTTTGCTGACTATTTTTGGCCTGGGCCCTAGTCAAACTGATAACGTTTGGCTAGAGGGCTCACTGGAAACACAACCAAAAAAAATCAAGCTTAGCAGGTGTTTTTGCTCTTTGTTGTACAAACACGTCTCTCAAGTCAAGTATGAATTGTCTCCTCCGGCACAGATCCAGACAGTTTTTAGTTTCTTTTCCCCTGTTTAAGTCTGAAAGCAGCTTCGCTGGTATTTGGTTGTCTTTATACTTGAGCCTATTTCCAAGTTACCCTCTTGACATAACCAACACTAAGTTTGTATTATAATTCCAGTTATCTCAGAACTTAACAGATCTTCAGTCTTACTCTAACTCTCCTCAATATTTGTCTTTGAATATGTTTTTGGAACAATTATCTTATGTGGCCAGAAGTTGACTAACAAACCCAAAGAAAACAACATTTGATTGGTACCAAGTAGATTAGAGTTATGGATAGACAATTGCTTAGGTTTGTTTCAAAATGTTTTTCCACTTATTATGTATGTATTATGTATTTATTTTACAGTTTTTATTACTTTACAAAGTTAAATATACATTTTGTGTAATTGTATTATGTTATTTTATTTGTTAATATTACTTGACAGTGCAAATAAATGTCTTACAAAGAAAACATAAACAGTGTATTTCATTTTTAAGCATGTTACATATTTTCACTAGAGACTAACACTAACTCTAATTGCTGTTCCATGCTTACTGTACTATGGCCAATGGTCACTTGGACATCTGTGTGAGCACACAGCATAATATGAAGTGTTCAAAATTCAATTTAAACATGTGGGGGTTTAACATTTTCAGATTTAAATGGTGTCCAGAGTCTAATTAATTTCCCATTTTCAAAAATGTTAATTTTAACTCTGGAGAGTGTAAAGCTATAGAAACACTTACATTAACTCTGTGGGAGTCAGTTCAACACTGGTCTTTGATGTTGTGCATGCGGGCCACTTTGAGCATGATGATGTGGGCCCCAGGGTGGTCATCTTATGTAGGCTTACTTACTGTCCCTGAAGCAGTCATTTATGGTCACTGACGGTCTGGCTTGGCTTGGCTGGGCCACTGCTCTGCTCAATGGCCTCTGTATTGTTTTTATTTCATGCTCCTCGTGCCCAGGCACCCACTCTGGCCATTTAAGTGTTGACCGGGGTCCAGCTTTGGCCATCTGTGACAACAGAAACAGAGGAGCTCTGTGTGTGTGCGTGTGTGTGCGTGTGTGTGTGTGTGTGTGTGTGTGTGTGTGTGCGTGCGTGCGCACGTTTGTGTGTGTGTGTGTGTGTGTGTGTGTGTGTGTGTCTGTTTTGATGTGCCCATTCATGGTTGTCACATTTCATTGATAAAGCAAAGACACATGAATTCCACAAACATCTCTGATGGACACTGAATAAAGATATCTTTAACTTTAACAGCAAGCAATGTTAAACTGACACCCCTGATAATCCTGTCCCAAAAGCCTGCAGATTTCACAGTCATTCACTTCCAAAGAAAGGATGGCATATCAAACAAGGACACTTAAATCTCCCATTAGCTTGAACCTGACACTGATCCTCTCCCATACACACTCCGTAACCAATACATAAGTAATTACACAGACTCTAACCCCTCTCGCTGTTTGTGTGTCTGCACACTGTGTCCGATGTGTGGTTGTGTGTTACAAGTCTCACAGCCAAGGACGGAACTAGTACCAGGAATTCACCACGATGATGGCTCTTGCTTCAGTCCTCCAGCCTAGCTCTTGAATCCATTGTTGCTGTTGGGGGTTTTTTCTTGCGTCCATCTGATAAGACAAAGAGGATATCCCACTATTCAGCGAAAGAGAGAGAAACAAAAGAAGCGGAGTGACTCAACACTTTTGTAAAGACACATGGGTACCATCTGAGGCCTGATGTTTCAATGGAGGACCAGCTGTGAGGAACCAGAACCTTACTGGGTCTTTCTCTCTCTCTCTCTGCTTTTTCTCTCTCTCTGCTCTTTCTCTCTCTCTTTGCTCTCTCACTGTCTCTCTATCCCCCTCCCCTCTATCTGTCTCTCTCTCTCTCTCTCTCTCTCTCTCTCTCTCTCTCTCTCTCTCTCTCTCTCTCTCTCTCTCCACACCTGCACCAAGCACCAGATGTTCACACACGGCATTCTCAGTCTTCCACTGGGACTTTGTATGAAATCTCTGAGAACCCACTGAGCTAAGTCAGAGGAACCATAACCTGCACTGAACAGACCCAAGGGTGTAGTCGACTGTTAACACACATAAACACCATCTACACACCTGTTTTACATTACAAAATAGCATTCACACTTCTTTATGATTACTATGTAATTGTTTTATCATTATAATTCAATCACAATCACTGGTCACTAAAGGTAGGGGTAACACTTTTTTTCATGGTTGTTTTTTTTAGTGTAACAACATGTCATATTATGTACTACACTGTACCTACGTAATGCTAACCCAAACCCCAACCCTATAATACAGTGTAAGCACATAATGTTACATATTGTTGGACACTTTATTGTTACACTGTACCTAGTTGATGTAACAGCGACAGTAAAACAAAGTGTAACCAAGGTAGGGTAAGTGTAGTTTATCCACTGTTTTAAAACTAGTGCACAGCTGTATGGAAAAAAATGTTTAACTCCAGCTCCAAACCCAAAAATGGTTGGTTAATGGTCAGTCTGCCTGCTGTGTATGTGTGTGTGTGTGTGTGTGTGTGTGTGTGTGTGTGTGTGTACTGTTTGTGTATTGTTGTAAAAACATAAGTCATGCTTGCCACTTCATGTTGACACACAATGAGGGAGGCTTGATTTCATTTCCAAGCAGAGATCTGCTTAAGATTTCGCTGGAAATCAAATTTGATTGGCTTAGTGAAAGCGTTGGAGACATTTCACAGCTGCCCAAAACAGCCTCTCTAAACGACTGCACATTTTACAACTTTTATTTATAGCCTATATAACAATCTACTTACTGACCACACAGCTTTGCAGGAAAACAATACCCTTATTCTTCTACAAAAAACACAAGTGCTCAAGACATTAACTGTGTGTGTGTTTATGTGTGTGTGTGTGTGTGTGTGTGTGTGTGTGTGTGAGAGAGAGAGAGAGAGAGAGACAGAGACAGAGACAGAGACAGAGAGAAAGACAGAGAGAGAGGAAGAAAGAAAGAAAGACAGAGAGAGACAGACAGAGTGAGAGAGAGACAGAGAGAGAGAGAGAGAGAGAGAGAGAGAGAGAGAGAGAGAGAGAGAGAGAGAAAGAGAGGGGGGCTTATTGCCTGAGAATAAAGCAGGGCATTAAGCTAATGATGCTGAGGATCTACATTTAGTGAAAGTTTTGTTTACATTAATTCATCTGCCCTGTCCACTCTGTCCATCAATGTCTGTCTGTCTGGCTGTCTGTCTGTCTGTCTATCTGTCTGTCTGGCTGGCTGGCTGGCTGTCTGTCTGTCTGGCTGTCTGTCTGTCTGTCTGCTGCTCTGCTTCATCCTATCTCTGTCTGCCTAGCTCCTCTGTCTCTCACACATTCCTTCTTTCTCCATCACACTCCCTTTCTTCCTTTATCTGCTGTGTCTCCTTCCTTCCTTCCTCAGGAGCTGTCATGACCTCTCTCTCTCTCTCCCTCTCTCTCTCTCTCTCTTTGTCTCTCTATTTCTTTCTTTTCTCTCTCTGTCTTCAGTTAACACTACCCAATTCTTTTTTCCCCTGCATGGAATGTTTGGAAAGGGTTTTACCACAGCAAACAGTAGCCTTCATTAATTTTGTAATTACTTCTGCCAACCGATACCACAAGATTGGGCGGGAAAAAAAAAAACAAACGGCCATTTGTCACGGGTTTGTAATCCCTTGCATGAGACGCCTCTCATTTTACTGTCACCAGCTTAACATGGGGCTGAAGACCTACAGCCAGACCATGTGACACTGTAACTTGTGACTCTTTTTACTAGGGGCACAAGAGAACTGTAGTCTAACAACAGACCCAAGGGCTGGTGCCCCACGGATCATACCAAACCATAATGGCGTAGTGTGTGTATACAGGTGTCTGGGTTGGTGCCTTCATGTCTGTTTGTGGGGGTGTGGGGGTTTGTGTGTGTGTCTGTGTGTGTGTCTGTGTGTGTGTGTGTGTGTGTCTGTGAGTGTGTGTCTGTGAGTGTGTGTGTGTGTGTGTCTGTGCCAGAACATTATCCAATGGACTATCCAACGCTCAAAAAAAGATGGGAAGAAAAACAAAGGGTGTGTATTTGTGTGTGTGTGTGTGTGTGTGTGTGTGTGTGTGTGTGTGTGTGTGTGTGTGTGAAAATATGTGCATACCGTACTGTGGAAGACCGCTACGGCCCGCCCACTAGCTGGGATGTGGACTTAGAGATGACGGCAGGAAGAACATGCAGGAGAGGTAGTTGCCAGTACAAAAATAGCCAAGATGTTTATTGGTTGTTTACAAATCGCCAAAAACAGAAAAAAACACTGAGTTAAAGAAAATAAATGGTATCTCTAATAATGCTCGCAACAATGCAGAGATCCATAGATTAGCAAACCTCGCAACAGGATAGCCAAAAACTCACCACAGGAATACAGTCCTTCCCTCACAAGCACTCCAGGTAAACTGAGCTGCCCTCCTTAAATACAGCCACCTATCAGCTCTTAATTACCCAAATTGGGTAATAGGGCTAAACTACCAAAATGGAAAATCAAAACATGGACATTGTAACAAAAGTATGTAGAAAATAAATACAAAACAACAATTACAAATTATTATTGACAACACCACAGTTACTGAACCCAAAATAATACTATGTGTAGTGAAAAACGATTATAATGGGAAAACTGGTATTTCCGACACCCCTGTGCAGCAAATGCAGCGCTCCTTCCCCTAGGGAGGGAGCTAAAAGCACAGTCCCAGCGCAGAGCGCGCTTCCGCTATGGAACGGCTGGATGGAACACCAGGAAGTGTAAGTAAATGTTTGTTACCGGTTTATGGAGAAAACAAAAGTATAAATGTGAAATGGTAGATGTTAGAGTGTGGTACCACATATATGTAAGCAGGACAGAGCACTTATGAAGATTAACAATGCTTAAATGAAAAGCAGCAAATGTAACGATTCGCGACCGACCAAACAAAAGGTCGGAGTCGCGGTTAAACGCCGAGGCGGCGGTAAGCTTCCCTGATAACCCCCAAACACCGTGCACAATACACCTAATGGCCCAAAGTTCATACATGCTGCGGACAATGTTAATAAATGGGATTGGGAAGGAGAAACGCTGTGTCTGTGTGTGAATGCGTGTGTGCAAGTCAGCGTGTGTGTGCCCGCGGGAACAAGTCTCTCTCTCCCTCTCCCTCCACAATTAACGTCACGCAGTAAAAGTCCTGGGGTTCGTGACGAGTGAGAAGGGGAATATTTCAGCTTCTCACATTTCCCTCCCCCTCTAATGTCTCACCACTAGGGTGGCGAGACAGGTAGTCCGCTACAACATTTTGTTTTCCGGCCCGATACTGGACCTGGAACCGGTAGGGTTGCAGCGCCAAAAACCACCGGGTTATTCTGGCATTGGAGTCCTTCATAGTGCCAAGCCACCGGAGAGCTCGGTGGTCCGTCTCTAACAAAAAGTCTCGTCCAAGGAGGTAATATTTAAAGGTGTCCAGTGCCCACTTAACAGCCAAGCATTCGAGCTCGACTGCAGCATACCGTGTCTCCCGGGGGAATAGCTTGCGGCTAATATAAGCCACAGGCCTTTGAGCAGTCCCTTCCCCCTGGAGCAATACGGCACCCAGACCAACGCCAGACGCGTCAGTCTGTACAGTAAAAGGCTGGCCAAAGTCTGGACTCTGCAATACTGGGTCCTGGCAAAGGGCCCCCTTCAGGTCATTAAAGGCCCGCTCCTGCTCCGCTCCCCACTGCACCCGACTAGACCCGGACTTCCTTGTCAGGTCTGAAAGCGGTGCAGCTCGGGTGGCGAAGTTTGGTACAAACCTCCGGTACCAGCCAACCAGACCCAGGAAAGAGCGTACATCCTTTTTGGTCTGTGGCTGGGGGCAGTCCCGGATGGCCTGTACCTTGTCCTGTTGAGGCCTTATCAGCCCCTTACCCAGGATGTGGCCCAGGTACCGGACCTCGGCCTTGGCAAAGTCACACTTCCGGGGATGCACCGTAAGCCCAGCCCTCTGGATGCGCTGCAGGACATCAGAGAGATGGTGAAGGTGATCCCTCCAGGTGGCGCTAAAGATCACGATGTCGTCCAAGTAGGCGGCGGCATACGACTCAGTGCCCTCCAGAACACAGTCCATGAGTCGTTGGAAGGTGGCAGGCGCCCCCTGCAGGCCAAACGGCATCACCACGAACTGAAACAGCCCTTGTGGAGTTCTGAAGGCGGTAACGGGCCTGTCCTGCTCGGCAAGGGGCACCTGCCAGTAGCCCTTGCAGAGATCAAGGGTGGTGATGTAGCTGGCCTTACCCAGCCTTTCAAGGAGATCTTCCAGACGCGGCATGGGATAAGCGTCGAAGTGAGACTGGGCGTTTACTTTGCGGAAGTCTATACAGAAACGAATGGTGCCATCCTTTTTAGGCACAAGAACCACTGGATTACTCCATTCACTATGTGACTTTTCGATGACCCCAAGGGACAACATCTCTTCCACCTCCCCTTTGAGCAGAGGAAGCAGACGTTCAGGGATTCTATACATCCTTTGGCGGACAGGTGTGGTGTCCTTGAGCGGGATGGTATGTTCCACCACAGTGGTGAAGCCAGGTTGTTCTTGACACAGGCCCTCGGGGATGATGGCCTGTAGCTCCCCCTGCTGCTGTGGAGTCAGGTGTCCCAGGTCAAGAGGAGTGGAAGACTGAGTAGATGGAAAAAACTGCTCTGGGTGGTCTTCCTCCTCCCCGACAGCTTGCACCAGGAGCTGGACACTGGCCTGGGGCTCTCGCTCTCGCCATTCTTTCAGGAGGTTGATGTGAAACACCTGCTTAGATTTCTTTCTCCCAGGCATATCGATCTCATAGGTGGCTGGGCCCACTTTGCGGGTGACGGTAAAAGGCCCCTGCCACCGTGCAAGCAGCTTGTTTTCAGAGGTGGGCAGGAGTAAAAGGACTTTCTGCCCAGGCTGGAGTGTGCGCTGGCGGGCAGACTTGTCATACCACCGTTTCTGTCGATGTTGTGCTTTCTCCAGATTGTTCCAAACCAGGTCGGCCATTTCCTCCATCTTTTCCCGCATCTGCAGGACATGGGCGACGATGCTGGTGGTCTCTGGTGCTTTTGGCCCCTCCCAGGCTTCTTTCAGCAGATCCAGGGGCCCTCGCACCGCTCTCCCATACAGCAACTCAAATGGAGAAAATCCGGTGGAAGCTTGCGGCACCTCACGATAGGCGAACAACAAATATGGTAGCCAGCGGTCCCAATCTTTGCCGTTGGCAGCCACATACTTTCTTAGCATGGCCTTCAGGGTCTGGTTATAACGTTCGACCAGACCGTCAGTTTGGGGGTGGTAGGGTGTGGTCCTTATCCCCTTAATCCCTAACAAGCTATACACTTGCTTTAGCTTCTTTGAGAGAAATGCTGTACCCTGATCTGTGAGTATTTCTTGGGGTATTCCTACCCTAGAAAATAGCTGCAGAATGGCTTGTGAGATGGTAGTGGCAGTCACCTTACGGAGGGGGAAAGCTTCTGGGTAACGGGTGGAGTAATCACAGACAACCAAAATGTAACGGTGTCCCCTCTGTGTTCTCTCTAAAGGCCCAACTATATCCATCCCTATCCGGCTAAAAGGGACCTCAATGATGGGGAGTGGCTGGAGAGGAAACGGGTGACCCTTATGCTTGCTGGTAAGCTGGCAAACACTACAGGACTTGCAATACTCCTGAATGTCTTTGTACATGCCCGGCCAATAAAATCTGGCGGCAACCCTTTCAAAAGTCTTAGAGGTGCCGAGATGCCCTGCCCAGGGGATACTATGCCCAATAGAAAGCACTTGCTGCCTCAGCCCACTAGGTACTACCAGCTGTTCAGCTGCATTGCCCTCTGGCTGGTGATACAAGAACCCCTCTCGCAACAGAAAGCCCTCACCACACACATTAGCCGCTACACCAGTTGATTCACCATCCACACTAATGACCTTGCTACGGGCCTCCTGCAAAGTGGCATCCTGACTCTGTAGCTGTTTAATGTCCTCAGTCATTTTTGCCCAAGCTCCGCCCCCTAGCTGAGTACCCTCCCCAACCTGCAGTTTATTCAGAGTACCCACAAGCTTCTCTCTTCGTTTCTGCCTGTGGCTCTTTCTGTCTGAGCTGCTAGAAGGGGGTGTAATAACACTGTTATAAAATGGTAACTCCCTAAGAGAGGTTGTTTCACTGGAGTCTTCTGCATGGGTTTGTGACTGGGACCTAGTGATGACCATGTTAACAGGCTTATGTTCCTGCACTAGCTCTGGCAAGATTAGCGTATCCTGCCCAAGGACCACTGGATAGCTGAGGCGCTTCACAACACCAACAGCAAGACGGTAAGTATGACCCTGCACGTCAATATGGACCTGGGCTACAGGATACACATGCTCGTCGCCGTTGACGCAAACCACTGTAATGCTTTTACCTCTAACATACTCTGCTTTGTCCACTAGATGGGGCTGGACTAGAGTTTGGGAACTGCCGGTATCAACGAGGGCACTGACCTGCTTTCCACCTATTGACACGGGAAGAGTCTGCAACCTACCCATAACCTGGTCAGCTGTGCTCTGCAGACAACAATTACCCCCACTTTTGGGCCTTCCATTAGGGCAATTCGGCCTAATGTGTCCCTCCTGACCACACCGGTGACAGACTATGCGTACTTTAGGGGTAAAACTGGGGGTAGACGGTCTATGGGGCTCGCTACCACTACTCCCCACACTAGGCTTAGGACCACCCCCAACACCAGACCCATCTGACTTACCCCGGGCTGGGGCTCGGTATCCAGGTTCACATCGGAAGAGTTTTGGGCCTCGACGGGCAGCAAGAAAGTTCTCCACAAGTTCAGCAGCTTGCTGACCTGTCTGAGGCTTATGTTCCTTCACCCACACTCTGACTTCGGGCGATAGAGTGCGAATGAACTGTTCCAGGATAAGAACTTCTGCTACCTCTTCAACCGTCTTCTCCTCCGGTCTAATCCATTTACGAAACATATCCTTTAGGCGCTGATAGAGCTCTCTGGGGGATTCCTCCTGACGAATGTCCGGCTCCCGAAACCTCCTGCGGTAAACTTCTTCATTTATTTCATATTTCTGTAAAATGGCCTCCTTAACCTTTACATAGTCCATGCTATGATTGATGTCCATTGCCACATAGGCATTGCGGGCCTTACCAGTGAGATAGGGCACTAAATGTACAGCCCAGTGCACCATGGGCCAGCGATAGGCTGCAGCTAGCCTCTCAAAAGTGGTTAGGTACTGCTCTATATCGTCCCCCTCCACATACTTGGGGATGGCAGCCCTGGACCAGGCCACCGGGGCATCTCCCCCTGTGGGCAGGCTAGGACTGGCTGGCATCACAGGCAGCTGGGGCAGCAGAGGTGTCAGCGGTGACACCGGGGCTGGCTGTGGCAACGGCGGCACGGCTGGCTGTGGCTGCGGCGGCGGCACGGCTAGCTGTGGCGGCACGGCTGGCTGTGGCTGCGGCGGCGGCACGGCTGGCTGTGGCTGCGGTGGCGGCGGCACGGCTGGCTGTGGCTGCGGCGGCGGCGGCACGGCTGGCTGTGGCTGCGGCGGCGGCGGCACGGCTGGCTGTGGCGGCGGCGGCACGGCTAGCTGTGGCGGCGGCACGGCTGGCTGTGGCTGCGGCGGCGGCGGCACGGCTGGCTGTGGCGGCGGCGGCACGGCTAGCTGTGGCGGCGGCGGCACGGCTGGCTGCGGCTGTGCAGGCTGTGGCTTGCGATCCACATCCTCGCGAAGCTGGTTCAGCTGCATCTCCATGCTTCTCCAGCGCTGCTCCTGCTTGAAGGCTTCCTGCTTCTGGGTCCTCACTGCATTTTGCAACAAGGCAAACAGCCCAGCCAGGTCAGTTCCCCCTGGCATCAACTCTTCAGGCTCCGCCTCCTCCAGGCCTGGCTCACCTCCTTCAGCCCCTCGTAGCTCCTCCTCTAGCCCAGCCTCCACGGCCTCCTCTTCTCTGACAAGCCGCCGGACTGACATTCTCACCCACGCCGGTCTTGTCTTTGCAACTCCTCGACCTCGTCGTCCTCCTCGTCTCTCCAGCTTCCTAGGAGGCGCCAAACATCCCACTTCTGACACCAATTGTGGAAGACCGCTACGGCCCGCCCACTAGCTGGGATGTGGACTTAGAGATGACGGCAGGAAGAACATGCAGGAGAGGTAGTTGCCAGTACAAAAATAGCCAAGATGTTTATTGGTTGTTTACAAATCGCCAAAAACAGAAAAAAACACTGAGTTAAAGAAAATAAATGGTATCTCTAATAATGCTCGCAACAATGCAGAGATCCATAGATTAGCAAACCTCGCAACAGGATAGCCAAAAACTCACCACAGGAATACAGTCCTTCCCTCACAAGCACTCCAGGTAAACTGAGCTGCCCTCCTTAAATACAGCCACCTATCAGCTCTTAATTACCCAAATTGGGTAATAGGGCTAAACTACCAAAATGGAAAATCAAAACATGGACATTGTAACAAAAGTATGTAGAAAATAAATACAAAACAACAATTACAAATTATTATTGACAACACCACAGTTACTGAACCCAAAATAATACTATGTGTAGTGAAAAACGATTATAATGGGAAAACTGGTATTTCCGACACCCCTGTGCAGCAAATGCAGCGCTCCTTCCCCTAGGGAGGGAGCTAAAAGCACAGTCCCAGCGCAGAGCGCGCTTCCGCTATGGAACGGCTGGATGGAACACCAGGAAGTGTAAGTAAATGTTTGTTACCGGTTTATGGAGAAAACAAAAGTATAAATGTGAAATGGTAGATGTTAGAGTGTGGTACCACATATATGTAAGCAGGACAGAGCACTTATGAAGATTAACAATGCTTAAATGAAAAGCAGCAAATGTAACGATTCGCGACCGACCAAACAAAAGGTCGGAGTCGCGGTTAAACGCCGAGGCGGCGGTAAGCTTCCCTGATAACCCCCAAACACCGTGCACAATACACCTAATGGCCCAAAGTTCATACATGCTGCGGACAATGTTAATAAATGGGATTGGGAAGGAGAAACGCTGTGTCTGTGTGTGAATGCGTGTGTGCAAGTCAGCGTGTGTGTGCCCGCGGGAACAAGTCTCTCTCTCCCTCTCCCTCCACAATTAACGTCACGCAGTAAAAGTCCTGGGGTTCGTGACGAGTGAGAAGGGGAATATTTCAGCTTCTCACACGTACATATCTCTGTACATATCTAAGCTGTTGTTGGTCAGTGGTATGCATGGTTGCATAATGTTCTGCACCACAGTGTGTTTTAATTTAATGAGTGTGACACCTTCGTGTTGCTTTTGTGGACTACATGGCAGTTTGATCCAGGGAAGGAAAGGAGGAATGGAATAAAGGATAGAGGGAGGGGGGTAGGGATGGGGGGAGGGAGGGAAGATAGGGGAAGAACAGTTAGATCCAGTAAACAGGTTGTAACTGAATCTCTCATGAAGTTGAAAATTTATACAGGACAAAACTTTTTTGTTTTTGCCAGTAAGTGTGTGTGCGTGCGTGTGTGTGTGTGTGTTTGTGTGTTTGTGTGTGTGTGTGTGTGTGTGTGTGTGTGTGTGTGTAAGAGAGAGAGGGAAAACACCTTGGCATTTTGCCAACTGATGAAGGCATCGAGCACCATGGCAGTCCATGGTGAGGGTAGCGTGTCGCGTGAGGGAAGGGGCAGGTGGGCCCAGCTGTGGGGCACGCACCACTAACAGCTATGGAGCAATGACGGAGAAGGGCTATCAGTTAGATAGAGCGAGTCTGTGCTATCGTCAGATACCCCCTATTGTCAGATACCCTCGGTTTCCCTGATACTGTGGGAGTGGACACGGGAAACTGAAAACTAACACCCCCTACCCACCCACACACACACACAAACACGCACACACACACACACACACACATGCACACACACACACACACACACACACACACACATACACACACACTCACACACACACGCATACACCCCCTTCCTCAGTAAAGACTTAAATACATATTTTGACATGTTTTCTAGCCCAGCTGAGACATACCAACGTTGTTTTTACAGTAACAGTCTTTAAGATGTGCGTGGCAATATTAATGATGTGTGTTTCTCAATCCCTGTGTGTCGACTGCAGTGTAGGCCCTGTGTGTCCAAGTTTGGTGAATGTTAACTTCCCCCTTGCTTGGAGGGAAGGTTTGGGTGTTGGTGCCCTGTTTGTTTCTACGAATGTTGTGGCGCTACAATACCTGTAAATCTGTGGTGGGGCCGCCCAGGATGCTAAAGCCAAAGACAAACACATTTTAAATTCCATCATGTCAGCTGATGTTACATCGAGACACAACACCCATAATTACTGCTTAGCCTTGCGTGACTCTACCCTGGCTTGATGATGAGGCTTGTTGATGAGGCCTTCCATGACAGCTTGGATGTACAATCTTCATACTAACAGACAAACTCTACTTGAAACCTGAACCAGTAGAACTGATGCAATCGATTACCACACATCCACAAACACACACACACAAACACATACACACACGTAAACAAACAAACAAACACGCACACACACACACACACATACACACACATACACACATACACACACACACACTCTTTTATAAAGACTTCTACTCTCTACTCTACTCCACACTCTCTCTTCTCTCTTTTCTGTTCTCCAGTTATTCTCAGGACATAAGACTTTGCTTTGACAAGACACTTCAGCTGTTCAGGACCCCACTGGGGAGTCACAAGTCAACAGAAACACTGTTTGCTATGCTCAAAACACACACACTCAAAACACACAGCTCAAGGCCTCAAACAAAGACACTAATGTCACAGAGACAATCTTTCCCTCTGTAGTTCCCTCTTGCTCTAACCTTTCCCATCTTCCCATCTGTTTTTCTTTCTTTCTTTATTTATTTCTTTATGCCTTGTTTTTTTTTCTTAAAAACATAAGGGGACATACTCGGAGGGAACATACCGGTACACGTGTGCCAAAAAGCTCCTGGCTTTAATCTGTGAATTAGAATAAAAATTCTGCCAAGAGAATTCTTCACACGATGCATAACATGCAAATCATACTCGAAAAATGTAGAACACAGACACACTCACACACGCTCACGCATGCACACGCACACGCACACACACGCATACACACACACGCGCACTCACACACACGCATACACACACGCGCGCACTCACACACACACACACACATCACAATGCGTCCACTTGGGTCTTTGCACATCATCAGGCTATCACATCCTGACCATCTCCTGTAGTTGCATGCGTGTGACACTGAAGCATGTGTTTGTCTAGTGTTTGAGGGTGAATTATTGAATAGCACGGACGGTAAAAATAAGCGTCGGCCCGTTTGTGTCCGAGGGTGATCTGGCCACGGGGTTCAGCCGTGGAACATTCCACTGGGCGTGCGGCTATCACCTTCCATCACCTCATCAAAGATGCAGCAGCGTAGAGCCAGAGGTCAGTGGCCACCTCAGTTTCCACTGTCATCTCATGCCTGTTCATTGTCCATTGTCATTTTTCTTTGTGAGCCTCAACCTGCTGTTATTACCGTAATCTATTGTGTAGCAGGGCACTTACGGTACCACTGTTTGTGTTGAAAGTTCTTTGCATGAGGTCTAAAATGTTGTACTCCCAATGACAAACCGTCAACCTCCCAATGACAAACTATTCTGCAGCTTTGCTAGACATTTCTGTTATTTTAATGAAAACAAAATGGAATAAATTGTTTTAGCTCAAAAAAGTGCAGCATCTGCAGCAGTAGAGAGCCAGCTTTTAAAATGTAAAAAAGGTATGAAAAACAAACATTGGCAAGCAAGTTTTCAGCCATGTTAGGCTTCAGAAAAGATTCCAACAAGAACTGTTTTTTTTTTTTATCTCTGTCTCTGAGGAAGTACAGTTCCACAGGAAATATTTGTGCCGTGACAGAATGGCCTGCGTTGCATCTCTGAGGATTGACCAGCTCACTGTGGAGTAATGCGGTCAT
>CM059276.1:13834655-13865789 GCA_030347295.1 Setipinna tenuifilis | reverse complement strand
GTGGTGTTTGGAATCAATGATAAATCAGTTATGTCCTTGTAATAAAAATTCAAAAATTAAAGATTTTACCTGGTTGACATTTGCAGGTGTTTGTAAAATAAGCTCATTTTTAAGGGTGCACAAATCAGTCAATAGGTAACCGAATTATTTTATGTTGACTTCAGAACAATTAGCATATGGAACATTTGGGATGACCTGACTTGAACGTCTTAATTGTTCCCAAACTCGTTTCTTAAACTACACTTTTGATAGTTAGCTAACAATGTGCAACAGGGCGTCTTAATCTGCCATTATTTCATGCAGGCCTTTATCATCTATTACAAAATACTTAGTGTATGAATTGCACCCTTATCACAATATGGTGTATTACACATTCATGATAAAGATGTTTCTCACTCCACTACACTGATCACACTAAAAAGTCTCAGATAGTAACATAAAACTGGATAAACCACAGAAGGGCCCCTAGGCTTTGTTGCATTGACTCAAAACACATAGACGAGAATCAGAGTGCTAAGAGAGACTGCTGAAGTTGAAGGGCCAGTAAGATAATACTCAGCTTACCTGCAGGTGATCTCAAAGGTGTCGTTTGCATTGATTCTGTGGACGCTCTCTTCGATACTGAGTTTGGGAGGGTCAGATGTGAATCTGAGCTCTAATGCTGAAAGCACAGATATCATTAGTATAGTAGTAGTGTTGTAAATATGCATTTTAACTGTCTATATGACGTTTGTTTGTTACAATTCATGCTCCTGTTACTTTCCTTTCCTTTGTAACGGAAATACAGTTATTGTTCTAATCATGGATACCTTATATCAACATATATCAAACAAATTACATTTTGTACAATATAATACAAAGTGGCAATTTGAATGTAAATTTTATTGTCATGGCATGCAGTGTACATGCCCCAGACATCTTGGCAATTAACACTGGAAAATCTGCACAATAAAATCAATCTTTTTAGGTACACCATCTTTGACATGAGATAAGAAAATAACTTTAACCAAAAGTTAACAACAATAAAGATATAAGGTGCCACACAGGGACAAGTATCCCAAGTGTTTCTACCCAGGCCTATCTGTGGAACTCGGGGCTATTTTTCCACTGCGGCAGCAGCCGTCTATCGAACTGTGTCAAAACAGGAAGTGAGGGGCAGATGGGCCAGGGCTGGGCTCCACAGCCCCGCTCTCCCCACGCTCAGGGCCCTGAGGTGGGGTTCCTGTTCAAGAGGAACCAGGGCAGGGGACACAGGCCTCCATGGGCCTCCAACACCATCTTACCATTCAATAAACAGATTTACGTGCCAACATTCAGAGATGGAGAATTTTATTTAAATATGAAGGATTATGTTCAACGATAAAGAGTTGCCATTCATTCCACTGGCCAAAGAAGTTATGTGAAATAGGCCTACATGTGAAAAGGAATGAGGAACAAGGCTGCATTTTTTAATCTCAGTGTACCAATATAAACAGGAAGTTTATAAAAAAGGAATTTTCTTATATGTGGGGCACTAAAGCACATCAAAGTAGAAATAAAATTCGCTTTAAACCCCTCTGTGTGGTTAAAACAAAACAATTCCTTTAAAACGTCATTTTGTAGTACTACTTTTGCTAGAATAATATCCTCTGATAAGACAAGCTATTTGGTCTTTTCCTGACCAAAACGTTCAAGAAGGCTTGACAGGAATATGCTATTACACGCCATAGGCTATCACATAATTACGCAAACCACAAAGTTTGCTTTATACGTGGGAAACAGGTATTTTTTTACTTACCACCTATCCTGCTGATTCCAAGGACAGTATATACCAAATAAACGACAGAAAATGCCTTCGCCATCGTTCGACAGAAACGATGGATAGTCCCCGCGTGAACATGTATTTGGAAACTTCTTTTGGAAAGGTGGTATTCCCCGTTCACCGACGCATCACCATTCCTCAGCACCAAAGCTGCTGATATTTGCGGCAATAGTTGTGTTTATTCCAAAGCTGGCAATGAACTCCAGGACAATAGTTAAATAAAGCGATTTGTATATCAGGTGCTATAAATAAAATTTCAGCAACGATTTCAAAGGAAGTCAGACAGGGAGTTGCTCAAGTAGACGAGTAGTGCGCGGGTTCAGAAACAAGGGCTCGAGCGACAGGGAGAACGTGCGCCTGTGACGCAGCGGAGCTCAGAGGATGGAGGGAGGGGATGCTAGGAGGAGCGCGCTCTTCCTTCAGTAGCCTATTTCACAGTGTTCTGTTAGAAGGTTATCTGTTTGCCTACTGTTGTCAACAACTGATCGTAATATTTTAAGTCATGTTTACCCTAGAACTCTATATTGAACACGCATTTTTTATGCAAAATGTTTTTTATGCAAAAGGCTTGCTTCGCCAAATATAAGCAACAGGTAGCCTAAGTCAATACAATCGCGTTTATCAAGACGATATATTATAACAATTAAGACTGATTTAATGTCTTTAGTACACTGCCTTGGAAGAAATAGAAATCGGTTTTTACAAAATCACAAAAACGTTGGTGTTTGTTGTCCTTAAGTTGTTTACTTCATCACAACCGGACAGGGTTGTGCATTGTTTACAATGCTGAGTGTGGGAGGACAGAAAATAAAATGTGTGACAGCTACGTGTCCTATTTAAAGCTTATCACATCCCACTGATAAGTGAAATTGGATTAATGCTATCACCAGGAAAGGTTCGCTGCAAGTTTTCAGCGGACGTAACTAGTGGGGGGAAGTTAAGCATCCTTCACATGTCTGAGGAGGCTATGGGCGTGATGTACCTTTCAGACATTACATCACATGCTAATGGTGATTGACTTGTGAGGGATAGATGCAAACAAAAATAGGCTGTTCTAAAAGAACTAACAATTGATTTCACCTTGTTATGTAATCTCTTCACCCTTAACAAAGAATGACAGACCGGGTTCAGAGGTAGTAATCTATTTAACCACTGCCGTAAGTTTTGTGCCATTTTGTTTTCTTGACAAAAAATATTGTACCCTGCTACTTTGCTGTCAGTTCCACTGTGGATTAGTGTGTGTAGAAAAAAGTGACAAATTTTGGCTTATTTTAGGCGGTAGAAAAGAAAGTGTGATATTATAAAAACAGCCACTGTTTTGAAGGGAGCTCCATAAATTATGATGCAGCTCTGCATAGCTGGCCTCAGCTCACCCACATTGCAGTTATCTTTGGTGGTACTGGACAAATATTTTACTGCTCATTTTTAATAAATCTGGTTCAGCAGTGTTGGCCAAGTCTGTGAAGCAGTCTCCTGAAATCCCCTATCTGCCTGGCTGACGCTTTGTCTATGTCTGTTGTTGTCTCTCCCTCTCTCTTCCTCCCTCTCTCTCTTTCTCCCTCTCCTCTGAGTAGTTGTCTGTGGGACTGTCTGGTGTCAGTGGTCCATGTCTGTGTGAGTGCCAGCTGACCCTGCTGATGATGTTGCTGTCTGTTTTCAAGCTTTGTGGTCAGGCCTCTTCACTCGCAGGGCTTGGACAGCTGAGCTACCATAACTTGGCATTCATTCAGCCATGCTCTCTTGTTTGGGAGCAAAGCCCTTGATATTTTTTAAAGGACAAAAAAAAGCTGACCATAGGTAAAATAGTGAGTGGCAGAGGAAGGGCGAAGAGAGGAGACTTGGGTCGAGATGGGGTGTGTTTAGGGGATGGTGGCCCCACTGCTAAAGAGTGTGATTGTACTTGTTGTATATAATTGTCAGTGTTGACAGACAGGGTGTTGACAGGAGAACTCAAGGCCTGGACCTGACCACCTTTATTGTTGACACGCTCATGAAATGGTGCCAACAGACTAATTAAACATAGCTTTATTTACAGATTATATTATAAAAGCATAGAAATGAATAATATCCACGCTAACAATAAGGTAGTCGTGAATACCAGGGTTACATATAGGATCCAAGGCAAAGCTTGTATTATAACTTCAGGCGTTCCAGGGATTGTTGGATATGGCTACGTGAAGAGGTCCCCTAAGGTCATGAGAGCGTGTAGATAAATGACCAGGGTGACGAATAAACACATTTGGAGTGGTAAAGATAAGGGAAGCTCACATTACCTCAGAGATTTACTTGATTTATGAGATGGTCAGTGCCTGTGTAGCACATAGATCAATCAGATGGAGACAAAGGCCCACCCTCATCTATCTGGCCAGGGACCCTATAACTTTACTCTCTCCTTTTCTCTTCTCTTTTCCTCTAGACAATGTTTTCTATGATTATATGCTGTGCAAGATGATGGAGGGCATTATTCCTAGGTGTGGATGTGTGTGTATGTTTGTGCGCTTGCGTGCATGCTTGCACGTGTGTGTGTGTGTGTGTGTTTAGGAGATCAGGGTTAAAGTTGAAGTCTCCCACCTCCACATGTTTCCTGTCCCGGTCACCACTGCAGGGACCCACAACACACACACACACACACACACACACATACACACACACACCTCTTCCATCCCTACCATCTGCACCTTAAGCTTCCACTTCCTGCTGGTCTCCACAGCCCTGACAGAACTCGTGGAAATGCTTTGAAATGGAACTTTTCCCCCCATTTCTCTGTGTTGTGATAATCCCACTGTGTTGCACTCTTTGTTTGGAAGGTTCGAAGGGAGCCGTTCATTAGGTGAAGGGTGCAGTGGAATTCCAGTAGGTGGATTGGTATTTAGGTTCCAAGGTTCCTGCAGTTGAATACTCAGAAAAGCACTGTGCATCCTGGCTCTGCCTTCAGACAAAACAAGGACTGTAATCTACATAAGTATATGAGTATGGAGTATATCTATGTATATGTGTGGCATCAGATAACTTCATGTTTGAGTAATTCCTCTTTAAATGACCTGTCGTATTCCACTGACTTTAAACAAACCAAAAACCCAGTCCATCACTGAATAGTAATACAATTCAATTCAATTATTATATCAAATTATCATAAGTATTGTTATACTATATGAATAAATGTAACTCCTAATTAAAGTATTCCTGGTTTACATTTGTGCTTGATATCATATATGCACCCTTAAAAGCCACTGAACTGCATTATTCTCTGCACAATCCTGTACGTGTGGTGTGGTATGCCCTGAAGACTGATAAGCTGTGCGTAGGTGTGTGAAGCTGACCCCTGATCTGAGGAGGGCATGGAAAACAAAACAAGGAGAAGACCGGGCACCATTCAGACTCCTCTGGCACACAGGGTCTGCGTGACACCCCTCCCATCATTTGTTAGGGCAGATGGAACACACACAAATCTATCCACAAACCGCTGCAGGAAATAGAAAATGTGTTTTCATCCACCAACACACCCCCCCCCCCCCCCCCTCCTCTTCTTCCTCCTGGTCCTGACACACCAATGTACTCTCATAGCTTTCTGTTTCTGCTGTCTTTTTCATCATTTCAATAAGACTTTTACCATAAAAACAAAGGTTTTCACATACTACCTGCCTTCAAAGAGCCAACCCTCAAAAACACTCTCTCAGTACTTTGTATTTGGTGTTTGTTGAATACTTTTATTTCAACATTATTTTAACTAATTGTTTAAATCAGTGTTCCAGGACATGGTGTACTCAATAAGCAAACATTACAAATGTCATTTGATGTTGTTTTATTCTGCTTTATCCATTATGCATATCCACAAGATGACTCAGTCAGTTTGCTATATTCAATTTTATTGTTTTAGTTTTTTTGTGTAGTTTTCGTGTAGTTTTCTCTTAGGACATATATATTGTGCATGTATGAAATAACATTGTTATAACCTCAATATGGGTAATCCCTGAACAACGATATCTGCTTTTGCCACTGACAAAACAGATATGTGACAATGTGACAATGTAAGTGACAATGTAAGTTTAATCTCATAGAATAAACCCCAACAAAGTAATGCATGACCCTGATGCAAAGCTTGTTTTCCTCTTAGAGGTGGGTTATCCAGACAAATGATTGGGAAGTACAGTTCTTAAACAGTTCATTAAACATGTATTATTAAACTAAACTTTATTGTCAAAACACTAACACACACATACACAAGCACCATGCCATTAAACATATATGCACACACACAGACACACACACACACACACACATTAAGGGTGTGTTAATGTCCTATTGTGTAAAGGGGTACACCGCATTTACTTTGGCTCGATGTTGTACATAAACTCCCTTGGAAACTCTGAGCTGGTTGTTTTATGGAAAAGTGTCTTGCTGGTCAAAAAGCACATCCCTGGACAGCTTTTTTTTTACCATGGATAAAACCATCCAATTCTAGCACACTAATCAAAATGGCACACATGGGTATAGGTATACTAATATAGACAACAGACATATATGCAGACATTAATACATGTATTCATTTTTTCTCTCTCTCTTTCTCTCTCTCTCTTTCTCTCACACACACATACAGAGGGAGAGAGAGAGAGAGAGAGAGAGAGAGAGAGAGAGAGAGAGAGACAGAGAGAGATAGAGAGAGAGAGAGAAAGAAGTTAAACATTGCCATTGTATTTAAGGTCAAGTAATAATACAGATTTATTGACCATGACCAATTACATCTGAAGACTGTCCCATGGAGATCTGGGTCTGAATCTGGATTTGACATATTTTCTAACATGTCTAAATTTGATGTCTTGCCAAAGCCCCCTGGTGAGGTTGCCATGGTAACATATGGCCACAGTCCATAGCACAATTCCAGAACTCCAGAGCAAATCCAACAGTAGGCTATCAATTAAAAACTCAAAGAAGTGAGACCAAAAACAACTATAAAGTAATACATGTTGAAAGTATTGCCAGTCTCTGCAGTTTTAATTCTAATTCAGCACCTTTTCCTGTGTTTCTTTTCCCCCCATCTCTCTTCCCCTTAACAATCATAATACAGCCATTCCTCTCCCCTTTTGTTACACAAATGAGCATTCTTGTGTGTGTGAGTGTGTGTGTAGGCCTGTGTGTGTGTGTGTGTGTGTGTGTATGTGTGTATGTGTGTGTGTGTGTGTGTGTGTGTGTGTGTGTGTGTATGCTTTGTCCCCATCCCACTGCCAGCTCTCATTATTATAGATGCCCATGCAAACTCTCCCACAGATAATGCTGTGGTATAGGGGGACTGGTCAGACGTTCGGAGCGAGGCTGTAGGGTGGGTGGTGGGGTTGTTGGGAGGGGGGTTGGATGCGGTGCTGGGGTATTAGGGTCTGATGGGAGGCTGCCTAACGAGGGGACTGGGCACTCTGAGGAAGGAGGTGGGGGCAGGAAACAGCACACACTTCCTCAGACAGGATACAGCGCTTCTCTAGGAGGCATCCTGGAATCAAAGGCCTCGGAGCTGGAGCTGGGATTTTAATCCACTACGCCTAACACACCGATGCACAAACGGAGCAAGAAAGAGAGAAGGGGGGGGCAGACAGAGCGAAGCGGGGCAGACAGAGAGGGGGGGGGCAGACTTTCACAGTGAAATTTAACAGATCTAAAAACAACATATCTGATGACAGCAGCAGCTTGAGAATAAAGAATGACCTCTTTCAACCACCGCTCCAAAGACACACACACACACACACACACACACACACACACACACACACACACACACACACACACACACACACATAGGCTACACATACACATACACACACACACACATACACTGTCTCTCTCTTGACTCTCTCTCTCCCGCTCTGTTTCTATTACCTGTCCACACAAATGTTCAGGACTGTAAGTAATGACTGTGTTTTATTTATTGTTTTAAGTCATGGACAGTAAAGAATTGCGTTGAAAAGCCTGCACTCAATGTTTGGAGAGAGATGCCATGACCGCATGCAGCATGCGGCCTGCGTTGAGTTAGCCTCCAGTGCAGTCACCAGGACCAGTATGGTGCACTGCCTGTGACATGCACATGGAATGTGTTAAAGCAGTCAAGCTGAGTGTTCTTAGCCATCACTTCTGCTACCACGAAAATCACATTTGGGTTGGAATTTCTTTTAATAATTTTTTTTCTAAAGATCAGTTCTTAATGCCCCACACATTTTCATACCACAGTAGAGAGTCCAGTGTGTGTACCTCTGCATAAAGAAATTCCTAACTCTGCCTCCGGTGTCATCAAATAGAAGCTTATAGTTTGTGTTTAAAATTCTTACAGATATAGCACACATATGAGCACCCACACAAGCACACACATCAGAGAGAGAGAGAGAGGGACAGAGAGAGAGAGAGAGAGAGGTCTGCCTTTCTTCTGTCTGGAAATTGTATGCTTTTTTGTAAAGATAAATGTAGGTCATGACACTGGACCCAATAACGAGCTAGGTGGCTCACCATACCTCTCAGTTCCAGGAGATACTTTTATCCATGCTGCAGATAACAACAAGCACTGACCAGATACAACTCAGGGCCTGAGTGTTAGTGTTCCATATAGGTACAGAATACCTGTATATAGGCTGACAGCACAGGACACCAAGAGCAATCAGGATAATCAAAGAACAATATTGTTTTGCCCCCATCTTGTTGTAATTACACAATTTTATCAGTTGACATGGCAACCAATCAATTAGTACTACAGTGATGGAAATCTGTACAGCTGTATGTGTTTTTCATCATAATATTCGCAAGGCAAATTGTACATGTATGTTGTACAGAGAAGGTGACGTGGCTCATGGCATATCTGCAACAGTAAAGATAGACCATCCTTGGGAAACTTGGGATGTGAACCCGACAGCGACACAGTTTGTAAGGTGGTCTATTCTTCCTAGATCCTGCATGGAACGTGAAACCTTCTGTGTTTAAGGCCCACAATGTTTTCAAGTTCCTGTTGCAGTCGTTAGAAGGCGAGCCTAAATAAATATGCCTGGGTGTTCTTTGTTGTCTGGAGATAGAGCCCATCTGCACTTGTCTGAACATCCCGCTGCGACTGTAACCTCACGCAAGTTCAAAGTATAGACTAGTCTCCACAGATTATCGAATCGATGCATCTGCCTCAGTTTAACTAATTCAGACAGGATATTGTAGACCCACAGTGTCTGGCTGATGCCATGAAAAACAGGCCTGCAATGCACAAAGATCTTGGAATGACTGACCACAGGATCAAAAATACATTAATGGAACAGTTTTTATTTATTTATTATTGTTTGGCTGTCTCTTCGTTTCATGTTTTTTATGTTCAGTAAAAAACTGAATTTACCTTGTTTGCCTCACTAAAAACTTTAGACCTGTAAACTTATGCTGCCACCTGTTGTCTGCTGATGGTTACTACAGTTGACTATCGACGCGGAACCATTGTTTCTGTTGCGAGCGAGCATATTTCCAGGTTGGACGTGCGTCGTGATGCATTACGATGCTTGGAGGGCTATGTGGGGGGCTGCGATTTGTAGATGTGACATGGTTTTTATTGGGATTTAGCTTTTTAGTGGCGTTTTGTCTCCATAGGTTTTCACGTAATGTACCTCGTGAATTTGAGAGCTCTCATATAGTTCAGCTTTTCCAGGACCTGATCCGATACGGGAAAACTAAAACACAAATAAAGCGATCGGACTTCCTACGAAGCCTTGATGTTCCCAAGAGGTGACAGCTATTGATTCAGTACCTGGTTTTGCAAAAGCACTGGTCTTAGGAGTACATTAAAACGTATTTGATTAGAATTACTATTAAAGCAGCGATTGATTCGCTTATCGACGGTGTGTAAAGGTGTTCGTAAATTGTCGTTGTTGCCTGTCAGTGATACAAGGTGCATTTTGTTTTACTGTAAGGCTATAGGCCTATTTGGTTTTACAGCGCTAGTTTTGTAATAGCAAAATACACAATTCAGTGAAACAGGTAGGCTACTAGGCAAACGTAACTAAGTTGGTCATACCAGGCGTATATAATGTACAGCTTACAGCGTTCTCTAAAGGCCAGTAAATCTACTCCTCACTACACCCTGACTTGACCTTCTCATGGGTAATGTAGGGTCACATGTTAAACCTATTGATTACTTACTTAAATATCCCTCAATAGCTTTTGTTATATAGATTGTTTCAGTGTAAGCTATATTGTGATTTTTACTGCAGGTTATGTACTCATTTTTCCTATAAACCTGTTTTCACTAGATGGTTCTGCCATTTCTACACTGTCTCCGTTGTATGGAATGGCCTCCTCCTTACTCTAGTCCTCCAAACTTTTTTATGGGAGGAAGGTCTTCCAAAATGGTTGGTTGATACACTTACTTTTTTGAATGGTGGGCAGACCAACCCAGGTACAGGTAAGTTACGGGTAATGTAGCCATGCAAAATTTTCTGCATGTTAGGGTTTCTCCCTAAAAACCTAAGTGAATTTTGTTCTCCCCACAGATCGCTCATTGTCTGTCCTGCTAGTTCATATTTTGCTATGGATCCACAGTCTAAGGCGTCTGCTGGAGTGCCTGTTTGTGAGTGTATTCTCTAATGGAGTCATCCACATAGTCCAGTATGCATTTGGGCTGAGCTATTACATCTTTCTGGGCCTGACTGTGTTTTGTGTGGACATTCCACCCTGCGATGAAGGTTAGTTTTGTTCTGTTACTCTTGATATAAAGGTCACTGTGCCACCTGCCACTGTGTTTTGAGTTTAAACCTTATCTCAGCAAAGGACTCTAGTGCTATGCAGCTCATATAAATTCCTAACTTACCTCCTGTTCTACCCCCAGGCTCATCTCTGCTCAGCCAACTGCAGTGGTACCATGCTGCAGGGACGGTGCTCTTCCTCTGGGCTTCATGGCTACAGCACCACAGCCTTGCCCTGCTGGCCAGTCTGCGCACTAAAAACACTGGTAAGTGCCCGGACCTAGGTTAAGAATGGCTCCAGCTCCAGGTCTCAGGTCTCAACACGGTATCAGTCTTCTAATTTTGGCACTTGTGGTATGTCAGCCGTCAAATGTATTTATCAATCTGCAGGCAGGTGTATGTACATATACCACTTTGTGTAAAATAGAATTTATATTTCCACTCAATCAGCTCTTGTCTGCTTCCTCACAGAATGGTTTGTGTCTTCAAATGATGAGCACTCACAACAAATCTCTGACAAATGCCTAACATTTTATTCACCATTGCACAATCCTTCCTTAGGTGCTGTGGAGACTGTTGGCCACCATATGCCACATGGGTGCTGGTTTGACCTAGTCTCCTGTCCTCACTACTTTGCTGAGCTCCTCATCTATGTGTCTATGGCCTTGTGCTTGGGTGGATCTTCAGTGACCTGGTGGCTTGTTGTCTTCTATGTTTTCTTTAACCAGGCCCTGGCAGCACAGCTTTGTCAGGAGTTTTACCATAGCAAGTTTGAGGAGTACCCTCCACAGCGTAAAGCCTTCATTCCATGTGTGTTTTAATTGAAACTCTCTGTGTTTTGAAGTAAACATGTATAACTTTGCCACTTGTTAATTTATGAAGTATGTGTTATGGGTATGGATGTTATTGGTACATTTTTTACGTATTATTGCATGAAGCAGCTTTGAATATGTTTTGAACTAAATAAAAATTTTGCAAATGTTAAACCTCTACTTATGTCAAAGACAAAATGAGGAGAACTGATAATGTAAATAATTACTTATTCAACATTATAGTTGGTCTTGGAAAATGTTAATCACAGCTTTGGTGATTGACAGCAGCAGCTTCTATGGGCACTGAAAATGCTGTTACATACTCTAACTGCTGTGTCAACAGATGGTAGCACAGGGCTCAGATGTCAATGATGTGTTCCTGAACGGACCCTGAAATGAACCCTGTTTTTTGTTTAATCGCAATTAGGCCTATATCCATGAATTTCATTTGGTATATGGTGCTATTTAAAGATTTCAATATGACACCCTATCCATATTGTTATTGCATTACATAGGTTGGTTTTGTTAATTAAAATCTCCAAATAAATCTATGTGATGGATGTCGGCTTCTTCAGCCAAGGTATATATATAGCTTGTGAAATTATATATAATGTATACAGCATTGTAAGGTAGTTCTGTATGGGTAGACTGTAAACAGTAAAAGAAACAGACTACAGTGGGTTTAGGGTCTGCTCTCTCATCCAACTTGAAAACATTTTCCATGATGTGCGTTATTGATAGGTTAAATGTCCAATAACCACACTATTATAATGTTACGTCAGAGCCTTATGTACACGTCTTGAACTAAAAAATCCAATTATAGCAGGCCCTCACGAAATACCGCCCTCCCAGACGGGTAGCAAGTTAGTGTGTGCGTAGCAAAACCTCTGTAGTAAACTTAGGAAATGGAGAACTGATAGTGAAGTACCATGTACATTGTTGATTACAGGGAGTAAATCGAAAGAACAGCTACACAATTATATGTGCAGGTGTTCTTTCTTATTTGTTTACCTTTAGCACTGCTAAGTTGTTTGGAAGATGGCTCTCCGTGCCGCCGGTTGGCATGGTGCGGCCAGGTTGATCTGCGTCCTGCTTCCCCTTACTGTCGTGTTGTTTTCGGTCGGAGTTGCTGGGATTCAAGAAGACAAGCCTGTGCAGGAACAACTGCCTGTAGAGGTAATGGTATTGCTATTTACCGTGAAGAACAGTAACCTGCTCGGATGCAAAACATTTCTGAACAATAACAGATCAAACCTAAGCAATATCATAAACAGTATACCTGCGTTGGTAGCTAGCCAGCTAAAGTTAGCATGAGGATAATGGTATCTATCACTTGGCTAGCAATTAGCTTAACGTACGCTTACTGAACATGATAACAAAGTTGAGTGAGCTCGATGTGAGATTAGAGTTCAAACAGCGGTGTTGAGGTTGTAATTGTATTACAATTAAACCTCCTCAGTTTACGGAAGTCCTAATCGCAGCCAGATGACCTTAATGTTGGAGTTTTGATCTGGCTAACTTTAGACACTTGTGCCTTGCTGTCCACTGCAGTTGTCAGCTATCATGGCTAAAACCGAGGTCTTACGTTGCATCTTACTTGAAGGTACATACTAAAATGTGTGCAGATCATCTCCTTGGTGCTCGACTATAGCCCCTTAATCTGGATATAAGTAATTAGAATGGAGTATTGTTGAAAATGGATCCTAAAGGGGTGAACACTGCTCCGAACGCTGTGTTGTTGAATGGCCACAGTATTTACTGACAGGAAACAGAACGTAAAAGATAAAAAAATTCTAGGTTTGTAATGCGTATTTCTGCCAGGCCTGGAATAGTTTACATTTGTGTTTTGCCACTAGAAATTGCCAAAATGCTTAGTGGTGAAATATTTTGGAAAGAAAGTTGTAGTTTAATTAGCTGCTGACCGTATCATACCGTACATCTGTGTCATATGCTTGTGGAGAAAGATGCTTCTTCCTCTTACACACGTTTGTCTTCGCAATGTTCTTTACTTGTATGGTTGACCTAGTCATAGGAAGGTGTAGGCTTACTGTCCATCATGTTATTCCTTGCACACACCACAGTAACAGCATGTTTATTCACCATAATTATTCTCCACAGTGTATTCATAGTTTTTATAATCTGTTTTCTATGTCCTCACACCAGTGATAGTGTTACAGTTGCCTCTGGTCTTTCGAGTACTTTGAGATCAGGTTGCTCCACACCCACACATATGTGCACACATTGACACTGACAACACCTATACACCCACCCATAACTGATGTTCTCTTTCACTTTATCTTTCTGTGTGCTTTGCAGAAAGCTCCAACAGGCCGACCCAATGGCCCGGCAGTCAATGCTGAGGACCCCACTAAGGGCGACCTGGGCTTCATCCACGCCTTTGTGGCCTCCATCTCGGTCATCATCGTCTCCGAGCTGGGAGACAAGACCTTCTTCATCGCCGCCATCATGGCCATGCGCTACAACCGCCTCACTGTCCTGGTGGGCGCCATGTTGGCTCTGGGTCTCATGACCTGTCTGTCAGGTGAGTTGCGACTGATGCTTTGTCTCAGACTGTGTTTTTTTTTTTTTTTTACTGGCACAGAGAACAGTTTCCTCTTTTTGGCAGCAGAGACATGGAATAAAGATGTCTGATTGATACTTTGCCTTTAGCAGCGTACACTGGCAGGATAAAACACTGTTGTAAAGTGATAAGGAAGTTAACATGGCAGATAGTCTGTGAAGAGTTGAGATGAAATGCTGTTGCTGTTGTCTTCTTAGCTGTGTAGAACATGGTGTAGAGATCTAAAACAGCTCTTCCACACTGTGTATGTAATGTTAAAATGACTTAATGCTTGTTGAATGGCAAGCAGGATTAAAGGAAGAAATTCCTGGAAAATGTCTTTAGCAGCTATCAGTAAAGGAAAATGGATACCAAAAGAAGAGTTCTTGTGACACATCCTGGTTCACAGATTGTGGAAAACATCTTAGCAATTGTACCTGCCATGACCTCCTCCATAAGCTTCAACTTATGTACTTTAGGTCTGTGTCAGACTTGTAGATACATGTAACACTGTAGGCTGGGTTTTATCTTCTTCAAGGGTAGGTCAGATTAGCTTACTTACCCCAAGCCTACTTTTTTTCTCAGTCACAACAAATAGGCAACTACTTACATGGTAGTCAGCTATTTGTTGTCACTTTGCAGATCTGATAGAAGCCCAATCAACAAATTTAGTTCAAACGAAATTAGGATTGATTTCAAAATGTACTGATGAACAATGAATGCACTGATGCTACATTATACCTCTTTGGTGTTTACATTAGTGAGATGATCATTTTGGATTGTGAAAAAGAGTTGTACCAGCATTGCTGTGCAAGGCAGAGCCAGGTTGGTCTGCCATCAACAGCATTTAAAGCTGCCTGCGTTAGATGGTTAAGATGGTGTCATACCAGACACATTAAGCGAACACAAAGGCCCTTTTTTGACCTTTGCGAAGATTCCTCCATTAAGAGAATATGTAGCACATTTGTAGAGCTGGTGGGTTAGTTATGTTTGCCATGGTATGCTATCAGCATAAAAATCCTATGGCAGAGGACTGAGTGTTCTCCTGATGGCACTAAAAATTGTCACTGAGTGCTTAGCTTCTTGTAAGGTTCCAGCCAGTACAAAGATCTGTGAAAGATGAGTTTGTGAGTGTGAGAAATAATTTAGCACCCTTTTGGCTTCAGCATGTTTCTCCCATATGGGTTGTGTGTGTATGGGTGTTTGTTTTCTGTTGTGTGTATACGTGTGTGTGTGTGTGTGTGTCTGTGTGTGTGTAATAATTGATTGAAAAAAAAACAACAATATGTCAGGTGTTTGTGTAGGAGTGTGAGCAGAGACTATGTGTTGCCAAGATGTGCATGAAGCCTCCTTTTTAAAGTGTCATAACAAGTACTTGTGCAAGTACCCCCCTTCCTTTTCACATACACTCCTACTCTCACTCACACTTTGTGTCTGCCCCCCCCCCCCCAACCAACCACAGTGCTGTTTGGCTACGCCACCACCATCATCCCTCGCATCTACACCTACTACGTGTCGACAGCGCTCTTCGCCATCTTTGGTGTGCGCATGCTACGCGAGGGCCTGCGCATGAGCCCGGACGAGGGCCAGGAGGAGCTGGAGGAGGTGCAGGCCGAGATCAAGAAGAAGGACGAGGAGGTGAGCACACTTCCTCTCTCAGCAACCCCCCCCGGACATCCCTCTTCTAACCCCAGATCAGTTTGATAACTCACCTCTTTGCTAACCCCCAACTGTCTCCTTCCTGTGGTTGGACCCATCACGTGGTATAGTCAGTGGTGTTGCTGGGGAAACCTAGTGGTAGGGTTCTACACCGACCTTAATGTCATATCTGAAGAATTATATTCAGTGTTGTTTCCTCTTGTAAACAAGTTCAGGTTTCATAGCATGCATTTGTTTGTTAAATTTGCAGGGTTGCAATCCAATGTTTGAAAATCTTTAAGATTTGTTTGTAACAAAAGTTACTGTCTTGCCCCTCTGATGTCCGGGTCCTGATCCTGGTCTGGTAATATTAGGTTATGTATTCAGTCACGGTCTTACCAACAACAACCTTCTCGTCTTCATGCACACACCACACATTTGCATAGATGGGCAGTTACAGTGACAAATGCACGCTTGCATGCAAATGTGTACACACACAGACACACACAGATAAACACAGACACACACAGACAGCCACAGAAAGATGCTCAGGAAACTGGCAAGTTAAAATAGGCTACCACACAGAGAAATCAATAAACATTACTTCTGCATAGCCCTTTTTGCAATCAGGCACTTTGGGCATTAAAGCAGAAGTTAGCTTAGCACAGATACCTCATGTTAATCAAATGCATGGTTAGTTCTCCTTCCTTTGTTGACACACCCTTGGTTAGCACTCTGCCTCTCAAGCTGACTCCTTTACTTCACAGCCACATACACAGATACAGATTTTAAGCGCCAAGGCTTCTGGTCACTCCTGTACCCTAAATGGAAACCTGTCAATGTCACGTCTTTTTGTATCGCTTGAGTTCTGTATCTCAAGTGTCTCTTCAGATGTAAAACCCGACTTCAAAGAATTAAAAGTCCAAAAGTTTTTCATTAATGAAATCTCCTGTGTTAAGGGGAAAAGGTTGAACTAATAGATGACAGAACTTACACTCTATGGACTTAATATGGGCCATCTCTGCTCTTGACTAATAATAACATTGTTGTTGCTTAGCTGTGTAGTTAGCCATGTTTTGGTGTACCTTCTCAAACTAAGCACACAAAGAGGGCATGACGCCTGTCCCAAACTAAAGAGAATGACGATGAAAATTGATTTCTATATATTTTTATTATTATTGCTGACTGGCTGCCTCCTCTCTGCCTCCCTTCAGCTGCAGCGCTCCAAGCTGGTCAACGGGAGCCCAGACGTGGAGACAGGCTCGACCACCGGCATCCCCCAGAGGGGCTGGAGGGGCGTCATCTCGCCCATCTTTGTGCAGGCTTTCACCCTCACCTTCCTGGCCGAGTGGGGCGACCGCTCACAGCTCACCACCATCGTCCTGGCTGCCCGAGAGGTGAGTGGCTGGATAGCTTAGGTAACGAAACATGAAACACAAATACTCATGGACTACTTCTTGCGGGATTTCTTGCGGACCACAGTTTGAGAAACATTCCGCTCATTCGGCCGCTAGAGCACAGGGGCTACCAACACCATCTGAGTTCATATCTCTGCACTACACAGATATGCTCCTGCTCAGTTATGACATGTAAATTTTATGCTGAAGAGGAATTCTGTGTGTCAAAGTGAAACTTTCTCTAAAAAAAAAAAGAATGCGTCATCACCTCAGCACAGTAGACATTAAGGCTATGGTTGACATGAGTGAAAACCACCAAAAACTCTGGGGTCTCTTGATTCTACCTCTGCTTCATGGCTTGTCATAAAAGGCAGTGTTATTTTGCGCTGTCATGAGAAGTTTTTCGTTGGGTAATTTTCTGCTGAGCTGAAGAGCTTTCCCATAAGGCTAGGAGTTCTCTTGGAAGTACAGATATTTTCTGTCCACGCCAGCAGTATTCACTAGGCTCATATTCTTGTGTAGTGTGCAGTATTCTCTGTTTTTGTCTGTAGTTCTCGTCCCTCTGCAACAGTTAAGATGTGCACGGCCTTGGCTTCTCTGTGCTGATTAGGAGAAAAAGTAGGCCACAAGGGTGCTTGGTAAGATGGAAGCCCTGCCCTGCTATAGCCTCACTTTTTTTTTTTTTTTTGGTCATCCCTCTTGCAGGATCCTTTTGGAGTCGCAGTGGGCGGTACCTTAGGGCATTGCCTCTGCACTGGGCTGGCCGTGATTGGTGGACGGATGGTTGCTCAGAAGATCTCCGTCAGGACTGGTGAGATATCGCTTAAAAAGTCTCTTGTATGTCCTGTGCTGAAATGTTAATTGGCAGCAACTGTTTCAGTGATTTAGATGTTTTTACATGTTTTTTTGTCCTTCCACAGTTACAATCATTGGAGGCATCGTCTTCCTGGCCTTCGCTTTCTCAGCCCTCTTCATAAAACCAGACGCTGGGTTCTGATTGGAGCTCAGGCTCGTGAGCTCTTCCTGTAAATATCTGTTTGATTCGACAGCGTTTCAACAGAGAGGGGATGGACTTCCTACCTGTGTGTGTGTGTGTGTGTGTGTGTGAATATAAATACAAGGGTGAATGTGAAAAAGAGGGCACAAAAGCTCTAGGGTGAGTGTTTCTGTGTGCCCTTTAAAGTGAGTGAGTGAGTGTGTGTGTGTGTGAGTGAGAGAGAATGAATGAATGTGTGTTTACGATTGTGTCTTAATGAGCCCTGTGGCCCTCTTACATGGGCCGGCCCAGTTGTACTCTGCTGAACAAACCTCTCCAGCCCCTGGTGTGTCTCATGGCATTCGCACATCAGGCCAGTGTTTCCTGCAACGCTACTACAGTTTTAACTTGATCACACAACATCCCACCACCCCACAACAACCAGCCATAGTCCATCCATCTGAAACAGCTGTTTACTCTCACCACCCAATCTATCCCTGTCCCCCCTACAACACTATGTGAGCCCAGAGCTTGTGCTGAAAGCCTTCACCGTTGAAGCTACTGTTGGCGCCATAGATATCTGTGTAGTAGCTAGCTATATATATCTATGGTTGGCAGCCCACGCTAGTTCATGAGATCGGCACTCTGGCCCTGACCCTGTGCTGGGGACACTACTGTTGTTGTACCTGCCATTTTGAAAATCCCTACACTGCAATAATGCCATCAGGCCTGATCTGGTCCCATTCTCATCATCCTCGTGTTTCCAACATGGCTTCCAAGTGCAATCCTACACATAGTCATAGACACTTAGTCTGGCACGGTTGACATGGCATCATCCGGTGTTGGTTGATTTATTTATACGTGTTGGTTATTTGACCAGGCTAGTGTACACTCACTAAATACTGACCGTTCAGACTGCCTTGTTCTGGTCACCACTGTCTACATTCCCGTGCTGTTACACCAGTATGAGCCAGACACGCCATGTCCAAAGGGACTCCCACAGCAGTCCTGTCTGCCAGTCGTCAGAACACACACTAAAGCCACTGGAGGAGCACTGGAGGTGCTGTCGTCTCCCTCTCTGCAGGCCAGTTGTTGAATCATGTCTCCCACTCAGATATATACACACCTACTGCCAGTGAAGCATGAGGACAGCCTATGCTAAGACATCACAAGATGGTGGGCGTAGTGTGTCACCTGTTAAGTGAATCAGCATAACCCAGTGAGTGTACTTCTATTTATTCTCCTCTCCCTATGAGCACAGACGTATTTGAGATTAAAACATGAGTTTTGGGTTAAGGCGCTGTTTGTTTTGTGGTTTGTTTGTTTTTTTTTTCGATGTTTGTTTATCTTGTTTTATTATTTTATCTTGCATAAAGTACTGTAGATGCTGGGAAGAGATCGGGTGTTTTGTAACTTTTTTTTTTTTTTTGGTCAGGGCAATTGAACTTACCTTGTCAATATTTGACAGGGCGAATTCCACTTTGAAGGCGACAGGTGAGATTTTGAAGAGCAGGTTGATTGTGAGACCCTGATCCCCTGTAAATAGCCAATAAAGCCTGTCGATCTGATTCATTCGCTTTGTGCCTGTGTGTGTGTGTGTGCGCTTTGTCGTGATCTACTGAGGGACCAATTGGAGGATGAGTCACAGTACTCGGCCACAAGTGGCATTGAGCACTGCGTTAACAATGCCACATTGTATTTCTGTAAGGGCTCATTTCTTTAGATATTACACACCAGCAATTTATTACATTCATTACAAATTATTCATTATAATTACGTTATTCACATTTACTGCATAAGACTTCAGTCTTAAATAAAAGGGGGATCTTCTGAGTATTTAATAACTCAGATTGTACATTGCCATACTGTTAACACGTAGGTTAAGTGTGTTGTATAAACAAATAAATTATACTACAACCAAACAATACCTCACAAAAGGGTAGGCTGACAGCCTTTTCATTGTCTTGACAAAAATTCAACCTTACAGAGTAAATCAGTGCCCACTGCTGTATCAAACTTCACAACCAGACTTTTTTTTTTCTCAATATAGGTTTATTTTTCAAAATTGAATAAGGGGGGCAAACAGCACTGTTTGCTTAAAAAGGATCCATTATGGTGTTCTTTCATGTTAATGTAAGAATGGCCTGGCTCGTGAAATGAACCCAATACAGCACACTCTCCTGTACAGTGATCATACAGCACCGTGTGGCAAGAAACACAAAGTAACAAAATGTTTATTTGGGTCTTCAAACACCGCCCAGATGTTTTTTTTTTCCTTTTTATTTATTGTTGTCACCTCTGAATCACAGGGCAGGCAACACGCTGAAAAAAGATGCCTAATTACGGTGCAACTTGAAAAGATTGTTTTTATTTTATTTTTATTTTTTTTAGAATGTGCACTGACCAGATTGATTTCATGAGCCAAACACAAGTGTTCTGCAAAGAACATCACACATACGAAGATTAAATGATAGCAAGATAGAGAACACTGATAGACATTCAAAACTTCTACTGCGTACATCAGATCTACAGAACATTTAAACATGATTCACCATCTCCTCCATATGGGCTTTTTATCAGAATATTACAAAATAAAAAAAAATAATTTGTTGGGGATTTTTTAAGCATGTTCTCCATCTTCCTTTACATCTCTTTGGATACAAAACATTTGCCATCTTTTCTTTCCCATTACATGACTATAGGGGGAAAAGTGTTGCGAGTGACCATTTCACAAGTTTTAGGGGGAATCTGGTTTGTTGTGATACAAAAAACAAAATATAGAACACAGAAGTGGCTGCCTTGAGCGTGCAAATGTGTGGGTTCACAGGTGCATCACACGAATGGGTATTGCCCACAACAATAGCGTGTATGAGAAAAATATAAAGATGGCATCCAAGTGTGACACTCACACAATCACTGGACTGCAGTGGCTGGAGTCATTGGGTAAGAGATGTCTCAAGCTTTCACTTCCATAGACACAAGGTGGTGCTGTTTCTTTTCGTTTCCTTTCGCTCTCAGAGACACAATGAAACTCCACGGAGTGGAATCTTGTAAGCAGCATTTACCAACCTGAGACAGTACCACTAAGTCAGCTTACCTTGGCTAAACAGAAATGAAGCCAATCAAAATGCATCCTGAAAGGTCCTATAAACATCCTTACATGGGGACCGTGACTGAAGTTGAAATGAGGGGGCAGAGTCAAAGTGTAGTTTTCTTTGAAAGAGAGATTTTTTTTCCACACCCATTACCTATATACACACCCCGAACACAGACCCCATCAGTGACCACACACACACACAATCTCACACAGACACTTCAAAACAGCCACTTCCTGATTTGAGTTGCATTGTGGGAAAACACCTGTGCCGGTTCTCCAGTGTGTCACAGTTTGTTTAGATCCTCAATGTATAGTTACTTTATAGGGCTAAGCTACTTAAGGTCCCTTTCTGTAAAAACATATACAACTCTAAACTACATTTGCAGCTTTACTCTAAATCCATATATCCATCAGCATGGCTTGGCCATAGAAAAATAACACCTTTTGATAGTTTGTACATGTCTGTTATTTAAATATATTCTGAAATATTTTTTTCAGCAGCTAAAATGCATTTATGCTTACCATTTGCTGTAAAGCTAAGTAAAATTGTACTACATTCATTCAATATCCTACAGTCTGGACCACAAGAGCTTACGTCTGAGGTAAAAAATTAACCATAGCTGGGAGAAACGGGTCCAAATTAGTAAAGATTTATAAATTATGACAGTAAAAGTATTCATATCACATAAAAATGTGTATAAAATTAATATTTGGGCTTGAGAAATGTCGACAGGTAGTGAAACGCCTCTTACCAACAGCACACCAGTGACTGGCAACTTAACACGGCTTCAACAGGCTTGTAATTACCTGTGGTCAAGCATTCCAAGAAAAAGGCCGTCATCATTCTCCTGCGGCGATAACACATAGAGTGACTGCTCGCCTAATGTAAAGACTACTGCATATGGAACCTTGATTGGTTGAGGCCAGTATTTCGACTTCCTTCTACAAGAATGACCAGAGGCCCACAGACACTCTCTGCAAGCATTCCCACACATTCAAACGGTAACAAACTGCGTTTCCAATAAACTCTGATATGGATTACACTTAAAACTCAGTCTTCTCCCAGAGCCTAAAAGACCAAACTTAACTACAACCACTTAACTACAACCAGCTTTAGCCACCCACTTTGTCCAACCAACATAGACAGTATAACGGTTCTCTTATCCTCAGACCCTGATTGTCATTAAACTGCAACAGACTTCAAGTGGCATGGACTACAGGGCTTGACTTGGCAAATAAGGACTACCAGGTGCATCCTAAAGGAGAAGGGGAGGTTGGTGAGGAAAAAGGAATCTAGGGAATACGGTTTTAGGCAAAAAGGGTGTCTCTGTCTGTCTTTCTCTCTCTCTGTCTCTCTCTCTAGCCCAGTTAACCACAGTGTGGTTTCCCTGGCGACAGAAAATGCAAGGAAAAAGGTTTGACCGTGACCCAGGAACAGGGTCACTGTGTGACGACCCAGAGCCTGTTTGTGCAGGCAAGTCATGCTGCTCTCCTGTGACTCATCTAAAAAGGTAGGAGACCAATCAGCTGCGGCCTGCAGGCATCATTATGGGCCATAATTACTAAGCGACGCATCTTCCCTTTTACTCGCCGAATGTGGTTTAGGGAGTCATTTGGTCAGAAGTAGTACAGCAAAAAGTAGTGTTTCGAGACAAATCGCTGTTTAGCTTATTTTTCTTCTTGGAGAGGACATTTGTGTGTTTGTCAAGAAGGGGGAGAATGTCTATAGCTTAATTAAACATTGATCTCACGATCGAAAACAATCTTTTTGGTGGGTGTGCGTTTAAAAACAAACAAAAAAAACTTGACAAAAAAAGACTTGGCTGAAAACTTTTTAAGCTTACAATTCCAAATCATAAGTGCTATCCGTCAAGGGGGGTGGGGCGCAAGGCAAATGACTCCCTAAAAAGTTTAATAGCTTTTGCTATTCAAAAGTATAAGTGCTATACGTCAATTCATTGCCTCTTAGTGAGGACTTTCTATAGGTCACCATACGGGCCAACATTAAGGCCACCTTAGTTGGCTTGCTTCTTTTTCAGAGGCCAATTTAACCCACTCTTGAACAAACTGGGGTGGCAGCAACTACCCAAACTTTGGGAGCTATTCTGGAGACAGGAGGAATCAGCTGCTGTGGGACAGAGACATCCCAGGGGACCTGGGAGCTTGGGACAGGCGAGTCCGACAGGTCACTGCGTTACTAAGAGCCTACTGTGCAAAGACACATCCACGTGTGCTGAATTATGAGAAAATGAGGTTTGGTTCGTTAAGGTAGATTTTGTTGTCGAGTACTTACGGCTACACTTAGTATTTAAGAATCTCTGCATGCTGCACCACATGTTACGGTGTTTGTTTTTCTTTCTTTTTTTTTTTTTAAATCACTAGCTTACATCAGTCATGACTTGGCACTAAGATACATCGTGAACATCACATGAGCATTCTTTCCAATTCCCTCTCGAGTTAAACATTTTTTTTTTTACAGCAAGCTCCTGTAAACATTCAGATGAGATCCACAGCACCTCACGTGAGCTGACCACTCAAGCATCAGCAATAACCCAACAATCTACCTTGTGAATGTTTACAGAAACTACGTTATGGTGAGCATTTAACACCATACGAATGCGACGAATACACACATGCGTACACACACGCACGCTCACAGCCAATTAACACAGGCACACAGCCACACACAGTTTTTAGACATCCCCATCTGATCTGTATCTGTACATACCAGTTAAAATGTTGAATAGTATATTTATATTGTATAAATCAAAGCCATATATATTTACTTTTTAAATCTGTTCCATTTCCATTTATGTATTTGAGGACTAAACGAACTGTGACAATCTGTAAAACCAGCATTGCCTGCTTTTCAGACACATACAAACTGATTCACACGCGCGCGCACACACACACACACACACACACACACACACACACACACACACACACACACAACCCACAAGGAAAAGCAAGTCTGTGAACAATATCAGCCATTAAGCATGTTAAGTTCTCTTTTTTTTCTTTGAATACTAGAAAAAAAGTATATTCAAAGCTACAAATAACAGACTACGCTTTTTCATGTCATGCATCATATAAAATATTAGTTTCTCTGTCCTTCTGTCCATATATTTACAGATTATTTTACAGGTGTTCTGTACAATAAAAGTTCATCCCACATGACATTCTTAAAAATATTTTCTGACCCATAATTACTTTGACATGACAAAAAGATGAAAGGAGAGGCTAAGCGAGAGCGAGAGCGAGAGAGAGAGAGAGAGAGAGAGAAAATGGGGGGGGGGGGGGGGGGGGGGAAGCAGTCGCCTGCTCTGTGGAGCTTCTTTGAAGCCCAGATGGTGAGCTCTACTTCGAAGTCTGGAACATTCTGCAAAAATTAAAACCTGTTACAAGTGATGAGCATACAAGACACCAGGACTAGGAGGAGGATGAGAGGTGGGAGGGGCATGGCTGGTGGACACCCGCCCCCAATCGCCATGCCACCTGCCCCATCGCCATGGTGATGGGGCATATCCTTGGAGGTTACCATGGTGACCAGTCAAGAGCAGGACAGGGCTGAGGGCTGAGACCTCCGCTCATCAGGTCAGGAGCTTTTGGGACGGCCCATGTGTAGCGTAACGTGCTCCTGGAACTTTCCAGAATGTGCGTCTGAGCGAGCAGGCAGGCAGGCATTCCTGGAGGCTCCGCAAGATGGATGGAAGGCAGGGTGGGGGGGCGGGTCGGGTGGGGGGGACCACCGGGTAGAGTGGGGGGCGGGGCATAGGGGCAGAGAGAGCAAACTCTCCCATCACGTCCCTTTACCCACCTGCCCTGGGGTCAGTGCAGGAAGAGGGCGAGGCGGTCCAAAAAGACCAAAAAAAAGAAGAAAAAAAAAAACAGTCGAAATACTGCTTATTTTTTATGTTATGTTTGAAAAAACACCCCTGGACACCCCTCTCCACTGTCAAACCCCCATCTGCGTTGTCTGTCCCTCCCCCACCAGCACTATTCACCACTTGTGAATCTTGCGTCCTGGTCCAGGCTACTGGGTAGGCGGGTTGGACCTGTCCGTCATACCATCTGCCCTATGGGATGCCAGCTGCTGCTGGAGCTGCTGCTGTTGCTGCTGCAACTGTTGCTGCTGCTGTTGTTGTTGTTGTTGTTGCTGCTGCTGCTGTTGCTGCTGCTGTTGCTGTAGTTGTTGCGCGGTGGCGAACGTGCCCTGCTGCTGCAGAGGAAAAGCCGCCTGCAGGATGAGCTGCGTGGACTGGTTACTGTGGAGGAGTCGTGGAGCCTGTGGGAGTAGAGGAGGGGTGGGGCAGGGCAGGGCAGGGGTGTTAGTGTGAGAGAATAGCTCGGCACAAACTCAAGGCCACATCTGCCCTAGAAAAGCAAAAGCTTTTGCTCACCAGAGTGTTAAACTGAGAAAAATGAGTTTTAAAATATTCTACTTGCATGTATTTTCAGCCTTAGAGGCAAAGACAACATCTTATGTTTTCCAAAAAACAACAAAATGGACTTAAAATATGGCCACATGAAGCTACGGTCTTTTGCCTTTGCATGGCAAACATGTCACTTACTAAAAAAAAAAAAATGTTTGGTGAACTTCAGATTAACTTTCCACTTCACAGAATGCAAGTGCTAGAATTTAGGGCAGTGAGTATGTACAGTATAGCAAGACAAAAAAAAACATCTGAGCAGCAAGGGGATAGGTGCAGAGATTACTGGGTCAATGAGTACACTGCAGAATTCTGTGTTACAAGGTTACTGCTTTTTTTTGTCTTGGCTGCTTGATTGAGAAAATCTCCTCCTTCCTGATAACCGACTAACCCTTAACCTTCATTTCTTTACTCCCACTGAGTGAAAGTGGAATGTTTATCAACGTATCAGCACTATACATTCTGTTGGCAGGTCGAGACTGACCTTTGATACGCCCGGCCCCCTGGTGGTCACCTGCAGGAACTGCGTCTGCTGCTGAGCCAGCTGCGCCTTGGCCTGCCCCTGCTGCTGCTGCGCTGCTGCTGCCACCGCCACGGCCTGCGTCTGCACCTGCACCTGGGCCTGCTGCTCCACCGTGGGCTGCACCTGCCCCTGCTGCGCCTGCTGCTGCTGTTGCTGGGGTGGGGGCTGCTGCTGGGCGATGCTGATGGTCTGCGGCTGGCCCTGCTGGGGGGCGAACGCCGTCACCACCTGGCCCATGAACATGGTGGTGGGCACCATCACGCCACACGCCATCGGCCCCGTCACCAGCTTAGTCAGCAGCTGAGGGCCCGCCGGGAACCTGGGAGGGGGGCAGGGAGGTGGGGGGTAGATAGAGACAAGGATAGGAGGAGAAGAAAGAGAGGAGAGAAAAGATGAAAAAGAGAGGGCAAAGACAAGAAAAATGAGCACGGGATACAGAAAAACAACAAAAAAAAGGAGAGGAAGTGAGCCAGCAAAAAAAAAGTGTCCAATGACGGTAGCAGTAAAGTGGATACAAAGAGGGATAGAGGGAGAGAAAGAAACACAGAAAAGAATGGAAAGAGAAGAAAGTAAAAAAAACATGGAGTACAGAAAGTTTTAAAAGAGAGGAGGGAGTAAAAGAGCAATAAAGAGAGCAAGAAAAGGAGAGAGAGAGCGAGAGAACAAAAGGGCAGAAGACCAAAAAAAAAGAACAGAAAAACAGAGGAAAAACAGAGACAAGAATATGAATGAAACAAGGAGCCGGGAGGAAGCAGAAAAACAGACAGAGGAAAAAAACTTAAAAACCGCAGAATAAGACACCTTTTGTGAAGCAGAGAGCTGGTCTCAATCAGGGCTCCCTGTTGGTGGCTAGGCTACGCAGGCAGCCGAGAGACATCTCTTTGTGAATAGGCAGCCATGTCTGAAAGACCTTGTCAGCTTTGCTCAGCCTCATCCTGTGCCTCTCGGGCATGTGGGTTTGGCCATCGATTCGAACCACTGTACGAGCCTTTACTAGGCCAAGGCCAACACTGGTAACTGTGTTTGTGAGTGTGTGTGGCACAGATGTGTGTGCGTGTGTGTGCCTCACAGATGTGTGTGCATGGCACAGATGGTTATATGTGTGGGGGCACAAGTGTGTGTGTGTGTGTGTGTGTGCCTGTGTCTGTCTGTTACAGATTTTCAGTGTGTATGTGTTTGTGTGTCACAGATGTCTGTGTGTGTGTGTGTGTGTGTGTGTGTGTGTGTGTGTGTGTGTGTGTGTATTTCTAAGGTGGGGGAGTATTAGATGTGAACGTGAACGTGTACGTGTATGTGGATGTGGATGTGGATGTGGTTGTGGATGTGGATGTGGTGGTGGTGGTTACCGGATCTGGCGGTCCTGGGAGAAGGTGGCGACGGCGGCGCCGCTGGGGCTGTTGGTCTGGGCCAGGCTGGTGGAGATCTGCACCACGTTGGCCTGCGCCGGCTGCGAGATCATCATGGTGTTGTAGAGCGAGGCCGGCAGCGCGCCCTGCGGGGACTGCAGCTGGTGCGTCGAGCGCTGCGGCTACAGACAGGAAATGGAGGAGGAGGAGGAGGAGGAGGAGGAGGAGGAGGAAGGTGAAAAGGTCACGACCCGACAGGAAGGAAGTACATGAATCATCTCTGACTTTACCAGTAACACTTGGCCAGGATTTATAGAATACTGCTTTTGGTCACATTTAACTGATTCCATATTTCACAACACAATAAAAAACAAACAGGTTCAAGGGCAAAACATAAGCATACAAAAATATGTAACTGTTTAACAACCATGCTGCTGTGTGGAACAGTTAATCCTCAATGAGTTCACCTGTGTAAGAATGTATAGGTAAGTGTGTGTTGGGAATGGGGATGAAGGAGTTGTCACTGATGAGGTAAGCTGTATGTGTGTGTATGGCAGAGGTGTGTGTGTGTGTGTGTGTGTGTGTGTGTGTGTGTGTGTGTGTGTGTGTGTGTGTGTGTGTGTGTGTGTGTGTGTGTGTGTGTCGTGGTTGAGAGTGGCTGGGGTTAAATGTACCATGTGAGTGTGTGTGGAGATGTGATGAAGGTGAGGTAAGGTAAATGAGTGTGTGAGTTTGGTAAGGGTGGGAAGATGTGTACCTCCGAGTGTGTGTGTGTGTGTGTGGGCGAGTAGAGGCGAGGTGAGTACCTTTGTGTGTGTGTGTGTGTGTGTGTGTGTGTGTGTGTGTGTGTGTGTGTGTGTGTGTGTGTGTGTGTGTGTGGAGGTGAAGTGAGTTGAGTGTACTTGTGTGTGCACGTGCGTGGGTGGTGGGGGGAGCAGGTGGTGTGTGTACCTGTGCGAGCGTGGTGGTCTGGTTCTGCAGGAGGTTCTGTGGCTGGGCCTGGGCCTGCTGAGGCTGCTGCTGCTGCTGCGCTTGTTGTTGCTGCTGCTGCTGTTGTGGTTGCTGCTGCGGCTGCTGCTGCTGAACTGCATGCTGGGTAGTCTGGTGCGTGGCCGTGAGGCTGGCCTGAAGGGTGCCCGCTGGCACGACCTGCCCCTGCATGGTCAGAGTGCCCGCTGCCTGCACGGCCGTCCCCTGGGTCAGCTGCACAGAGCCCAGGTTGAGCGCGCTGGCACCAGGCTGGAGAAACATCTGAGAGAGAGACAGACAGACAAAGAGACAGGCAGAGAGAGACAGAGAGAGAGAGAGAGAGACAGAGAGAGAGACAGAGAGAGAGAGAGAAAGAGAGAGAGAGGGATTGAGAGAGAGGAGGGAGAGGCAGAGAATGATTGAGAAAGAGAGAGTAATGGGGGAGAGAAGGATAAATAATCAACCACAAACAGATGTTGGTGATGGTTGGATTAGTGTCATCCAGCCGTATCATCAGAAGAAGTGTTTGGCACAGTGACTGACTGACTGACGGATGACTGGACTCTACAAAAGCAGCTCTGTTCTTTTTCATACAACCCCAACTGGAAGTGGGACAGACACACACGTGCACGTGCACGTGCACACACACACACACACACACACACACACACACACAATGTTCTAAACTGCTTCCTTTAGTTACCTCAGGGGTATTGGGGAGAGCTAACGATAGCACGCTGTGTGTCCCTGAGCTTCATCTCCATAGATGTGCACAAGGGAAGGTTTGTTTACTCATACCACCAGGGTGGCACACAATTGTTGGGAGTTAATATATGAAAATGAGTCCCATGCAGATGTTTAAACAAGGGAAACCCTGGAGTCTTTCTCTGCCCCGACATTTAATATCACTTAAGGGGGTGAGAAAGTGCTGCCAAATGATTTATAAATATTAAAGAGTGGTTAAATAACCATAATTGTCAGACAATCGGAGTGGCTTGAAGTAACTGCTTTCCTTTTAAAAATCTGCTCCTAATTTCTCAAGAGTGTGCCATCCTACTATAAAACCAAAGAGGTAGAATATTAAAAAGTGCTATATGGAAGAAATTTACAGCAAGTAATCATATAATGGTCCTGATATGTCACCAAAGATAAAGGAAAGATGCTAAATTAAAATACTTATTTCATGGATAATAATAATACAGCCAGAATATTCACATTTTAAAACTTGCAAATTCTGTTTACCTTTTGATACTGTGTTTTGCCTTTTGCCTCTAAAGCAACAACAAACCTTTAGGAGTGTTTTGAATTTGGTTGCAGTGCCAGTTTTGGCCACCATCTTACATATAGCACCTTTAACACATTGGCCTCATTCACCACAACACAGACATACAGTTACAGCGTTGCACTCCTGGCCTCCAGTCTGCAGGGGGCAGCACTCAGCACTCACTCACCTGTAGGCCCTGGCCCTGCACCCTCTGGAGCTCCTCCTGGATCTGCCGCAGCTCCTCCTGCTGCCGCTGGATGTTGGCCTCGATCATGCGCGTCCGCTGCTCCAGCTGGTCCTTCAGGTGCTGCATGGCATCCAGCTGCGTGGTGAACTGCAGGTAACAATAAGCCAATCAGAAGAGCCCATTAGGGTCACGTGACGGTGGAATGGGGAAATTGTAAACAAGTGGAATGGGGAAATTGTAAACAAGTGGAATGGAGAAATTGTAAACAAGTGGAAAGTTCAAGAGGTCAAATATGTATGCGAGTACATTTTGGGTTTTGCAATAACACCACCACCTGTGGTGCAGTGTTGAAACAAAATGAATTAAGTAGGGGAGAAGTAGTAAACAAAATTCTTGCAATACATGTGTGATCAATTCTGCGTGACTTTGTGGTGAAATGAAATCTAAAACAGCACCCAAATGACGATGAGGGTAACATTGTTTGTCTTGTGGTGTTTAGAACAGTACAATTGTGTAAAATGCTGCTGACAGCCAGAGATGATTTGTAGATCTGGGGTTGGAGGTTAGAAGGAAAGTACAGGCTGCACTACAAAGGGGTCATAAGATGTGGAAGCAGTGTGTGTGTGTGTGTGTGTGTGTGTGTGTGTGTGTGTGTGTGTGTGTGTGTGTGTGTGTGTTAAGCTCATGTGATGCAAGGGAGTGGCAAGTAACAGGGTCTTATGACTGAACAATAACAGTCTGGCCTTGATACATGTGACTGAGACGTGGAGTAGGTAGAATGAGCCCAACCATAACTTGAAAGGTCGCCATCTGAATTACGCAGCCAGACAACATACAACACTGACCGTCTGCTTAGAAACACTGACCGTCTCCGATTAGAAATCCGACAGCCAGGTTGCAATGCTGCCCTACTAAGCCAAAAGGCAGTAACTACATATTTTTTTGTCAAAACTAGAGTTTAGACTAGAAATTGCCTTTATAACACCTCTTCTATCTTGTGACCCAAATCTCATGCTTCTTCCCATTAGGAAAGTACATATAAGCATCACCACTATTATACCTTCAACATGTTTGACTGGGCAGTACGACAACTTTGAAGGCATTTTTTTTCCCTCAGTTTCAATGTTGGCGTAGTGAGTGTCACTTTGTCTTTGTAGGGCAGAGTAATGGAGAGCAGTGGTGCTCTTGTCTTCCTGACACAAGAGGCACAATTTGTGCCCAACTCACACAGTCTCAGTCTGTACCCATCAGTCGCAAATTGCTGTCCGACCGTCTGTGACCTGGTGTTTTATTTTTTAATTTATTTTTTGGCTGCACCAAAAGATCCCCCCCCCACACACACACACACACACACTTTCTGCTCACCTGCACCGTTGGCTGGAGCTGCTGCTGGGGCTGTGGTTGCTGGGAGACCATTGACGTGGCCATCGTCTGACCGGTGTTCTGT
>CM059276.1:13777155-13829655 GCA_030347295.1 Setipinna tenuifilis | reverse complement strand
CAGTGAAAACTTAAGTGTGTCTGTGTACATGCAAAAGCACTGGAAGACATTTTAAAATTAGAGAGGGAGAGAGGCATTGCCATGAGTGTGTGTGTGTGTGTGAGGGAGAGAGAGACAAAGAAAGAAAGAGAGAGAGAGAGAGAGAGAAATGAGGAAAGAGAGAAAGGAAAAAAAGAAACACACCTGTGGTCAAGAAAGAGAAACTTCCACTCTAAGCTGTGTCGGGAGGTGAACTCCTCATTAGGCTCTTCCACTGTGCACATCTCCTGTAGGACAAAACACACACACACACACACACGCAACAACACACACACACGCAACAACACAAAAGAGAACATCAAAAACAATGTCCCCAGACACAGCATGAAAACAATGGCTACTGCATTCCAGCCGTCCAGCCACCTCCCTCTTTTTCGCTACAGAATACTGATAATGAATAGTTGGCAAAACACAACGGCCCTAACCAGTGCATCAATCAAGAGCACGCCCACGCACACAGTATAAACAGACCTAGATCCCATTCAATGCAAGAGGACAGAGTGGTCCAGCTGGATTTCCACTCCCACACACACACATCTATCCATCTATGAATGCAAGATACGTCTTTCTGTGTGTGTGTGTGTGTGTGTGTGTGTCTGTGTGTCTGTGCGTCACTCTGTCTGTTCCATGCACATCTCTCAAACCTTTTATTCCACTCAGCTCAAATTTGGTAGGCGTCTTGACAATGGTACGAGTGAGTATAGTGTGCAGTGCCAAGGTTCATGTTGTTAGGACAAAACAAAATGCCAAATATATATATAAAATCGGTAAAACAAGCTTTAATCGTTTTTTGTCTGTGTGTCACTCTGGGCACCGTAACCACTCCCCCCCCCCACCACTCTCACACATCATGGCTGCATCAACAGGCTCTGTACACTAGTACATACGAACACAAAAGGGATGAATGAGTCCACCCACCTTGATGAACTGAGGTTTGGCGAGCCGCACGGTTGCTATGAAACAAACCCGATCGTCAAACGCCGGCCGCAGCGATCGCTGAATGACCCCCTCGAAGCCGTTGCGTGTGGAGTTAGGCACTGGCAGGAGGAGAGAGAGAGAGACAAGAGTGAGTGGGAATGGCTCGCCTTTACTTGTTAGTTAGAAAAAAGATGTTATCTGCACACTGTTTTCTAATGCTTTCCTCACAAAAGTGATTTTAACAGTACAACTTTTCATCCTGTATGGCCTTCATCTGGTACCATTACGAGTCATAACATCGTACCATAACAATTGATTTTTTTTGGAAGCTTTACAAAAAACACCACACAGATCTCTTCTATTTTGAGCCTTCATTGATTTTTTTATCCAGAACCTGTTGAAATTCTCGGATGCCTGTGCTTTTACTGTGCATCTCGTTTATCACCTCTGCTTGTTCACACTCCAGTTAACCCAGTCGAGCGTTCTGTAAATGGACCATTACAGTCACACTTTAGTCCACTGAGAGCTTTTAAATTAGCACTAGCTGCAAGTTAGGTGACAACAGTGTTAGGGTGGCAGGGGGAAAACAAACTAAAGACGTATATGCTGTGGCAATTACAGTAGAAACGGATCCCTAAAGCATTTTTTGAAGCAAGACTGAGACACAGAAAGTAGGAGAGACAGGGAGGAAGGCAGGGAGTAATTGAAAGAGAGACAAAGAGCGATGGTGTATGTCTATTTGTGTGTGTGTGGTGTGTGTCTACAAAAGAAAACCAAGCCAAAAAGGGAAAGTCAGCATGAGTCAGCAAATCTTTCACTCACCATTATTCAAGGACTTGAAGTTTCCGATGAACTTGACGTACTCGTACACAGGAGGGTCTTTGGGATCTATCGTCCCCCGTAGCATGTGGCAACAGAACTCCAGCTGATTTTTCGCTGTAATTGGGGCAACAAGAGACAATCATATATATATATATATATATATATATATATATACACATAATGTCAGCTGCTCAAGAAAAATGTCAAAATACCCCTCTTTCTAGCAAACAAACAAAATGCTCCAACGACTCAACAATACTGAGTAAAAAAACACCAGCCTATACTCTAGGATCAGGTCAGCTGATCCAACATGGCAAATCCAAAATGTACCGGTATTCACTATATAAGCCCATTATGTAGTAAATGAGCCAATGTAACTGTAGCATTGCATTGGGAACAAGTCAGCATTTCAGACAGAGCTCCGGTGTCTGCACTGCCAAAGCTAGCCAGCTGATATTTTACAGTAGTGCCATCAGCAAACCAGTATCACTGACAATTCTGATAAATCATTGAACCCCAAGATGAACTCGATGATATCATGAAACAACAAGCTGGCTTTCACCAGACAGCAGAACAAGATAGATGGAGACAGTCAGAGACGGAGACAGAGAGGAGTGAAACGGTGAGAAGATACCGAATATTTGACGGACAGATAGAGACAGACAGACAAAGACACGGTGAGAGGAGGGAAACAGTAATGGATAAAGTGGTGATGACAGATGGCGGTTATGGGTGCTCACTCTTCAGGTAGTCTGGCGTGAGGGCCTCCCCTTCCAGGATGTGGGTGGACAGGGCCTTGTAGACATCCGAGTGCTCCCCCAGAGGCAGGAAGTTCAACAGGTTCTGGTCTACCAGATCCGTCTGAGAGGAAGAGAGAGAAGAGAAATAAAATCAGCCTTTCATAACTGTACCTCAACACACACACACACAGATCTGATCTACACCCACGTCTGTCATGGATCCTAGTGTTATGCGCGGCGTTCTGGTTTCATTTACTCCCGTTGGCTTTGCTGAGACTAACACACTCCTGTAAATCCCAAAACGACCCCCCCCCCCTCTATCTCCTACCCATCTCCACTGTGCTTTGTTTACTCACCGCCCAGCCGCCCATGTAACTGCCCTACATCTCTAATGACATATCACACCACCACCAGCCTCCCAAACTGACCCCATCAGTCCCTGGGGTCGTTATGGTCCCGATTACGCAACACCATGTTACGCATCCTCTGTCCTCAAGGAGACCCTCTCTGCCTCCTACACACACACACACAGACACACACACTACTTACTGGCAGATGCTCCAGGAGAGACGTTACGCTTTCTGAGACGTAGATGATGTTGCCGTCCGTCATGATGGCCAGGAAGAAGCCGTCTAAAGCCTGCAGCGCAGGGCACAAAAAAAAAAGAACACCTTAATGTCGTACATTTAAGACAAATATAATCAATAAAGTAGTAAACTAAGAAATTAAGATGTTTCCTTATTTATACTTTTTCGGTCTGATAAATTGAGCTTTTTTTTGAAGATAGATTCAGCTCTGAGACCACAGAAGTCTGGTATCTTATAAATGTCAGAATGATAATGGAGCAATAGTAGGCTGTGTAAAACTCTTTAATGGCACCACTTATGTCGGTCACAGTCAGGTCAAGCGTAAACACATTAGAAGCCATAACTGTACACTGAGTATGTATAATTCAAATGTGTTTGAATATTTAGTACTCTGTCGGTTAGTCCCCATCTTCCTGTATAACTAACGGCTCTAGGTATGACATTCATTCATGTCCCTCATGATTTGGTCTCAAGGCTTCATGAGATGCGTCTCTCAGGAGAAGTCGCTCCTCACACATGAAGAATGACATGGGGGTTTGATGAACAATTTAATTCTCCACACCACCACTGTGGCTTTACCAACTGTTCATGAGATCGTCCCCCCACTCCCCTGCTCTGTAATCGGTCATGTAATTCTCATCACTACTAGCCAGGGCGGCTGAGGTAACAAGAGGAGCCCAGTGAGCTCACTGACCTCCAGCATGAGCTGGGTGAACTCCTCGTTGCTGAGGAACGGAGGCTTCCAGTCCTGACGGATCTCACTCGACTCTGACTGGGCAGCGATTTCTGTTGGAGGGAAGACAAAGAGGAGGAGGAGGAAGAAAGTCAGATTTGTATCTCCAACCTGAGGCTAGAGTGATGGACGTGGGGGCGGGGGGATAATGGGCGGGAAGGAGCGGACATTCCCACCTTTGTGTTTGCGCAGAAAGTCGATGCTCTTCTGCAGTATGGTGGACTTGTCCATCTTGCGGGTGTTGCCCGGCAACATGGTGCCCAGTTCCTTGATGAGCACATTGAACTGGTCTCGCCTCTTCTTCTCCGACTTGTTCCGAGAAACGCTGCAATAGACCAGTCAGGCAAAGCAATGAACACCACGGCTATGGCCACAGGACCTTAATGAACACTGCTGTAATGCAACATGGAGCCTCTTGGCACTCGACAAACAAGCAAAAACACACATCAACACTCACACAAACAAACACAAAATCAAACAATCACGTACACACACAAAATCAAACAATCACGTACACACACACAATCAAACAATCACACACACACACACACACAATCAAACAATCACACACACACACAAACAAACAATCACACACACACACAATCAATCACACACACACACAAACAAACAATCACACACACACACAATCAATCACACACACACACACAACAATCGAATAATCACACACACACAATCAAACAATCACACACACACACACAATCAAACAATCACACACACACACACACACACATACACACACACACACATACAATCACACACACACTCAAACACAAACACACACACACACAAACACAAACACACACACAAACGCACACAATTTGTTTCCCACAAACCACCCTTTGTGTGGTTTTCCTATCTTAGTGGGGAATATTTGTACCCCATATGTGTAGGTTTTACTGATGCGCACGCACACACACACACACACACCTTCAGTGCATCTTTTGTCCTTGCCAGTCAGATCTCTGCGCTGCTCTAATAGCTTTCTAGTGGCTGAATATCACCCCAGTGTTTCCACACGCAGCCCCCTGCCTGACTAATGGCCCCGGTGTTTAGAACTCTGCGTGGCCTAAATCGCTTAATATTTCACTCTGGCGTATACAATCTGAGCGCTTTATTAAATTATCGGCTTGCTGCTCAGCGCTGGAGGAGCTGCACTCATATATCATGCCCTGGGAGGCCCACAGTTCATTTCTCTGTCTAGGTGTGTGTGTGTGAGGTGTGTGTGTGTGTGTGTGTGTGTGTGTGTGTGTGTGTGTGTGTGTGTGTGTCTATAGATATATGTGTCTGTGTTTTTGTGTGTGTTGAATATGTGTGCAGATATGGGTGTGTGTGCGCGCATGTGAATGTGTATGAATGTGTGCGTGTGTACATGAATGTGTGCGTGTGTGCATGAATGTGTGTGTCGGCTAATGTGTGAGAATGTGTGTATTTTCTCTCTGGGATCTCCTTTCTCTCACCGTTTTGCTTTGTCCTTCTCATCTTCTTCCATTAACCCATCAAAGATACTGCTGTCATCCCTGCAGGAATACAAAGAAACAGAAGGGGAGGAAGAAAAGAACATCAGAGAGAAATCAGAGACCAGCTTAAACACCTTCCAAGAAGAGCCTCGAACAGCCTCGTTCCAACACAGCCAACCTTCTCAAGCATTTACACCGCCATTCCTCGGTTGAACTTAGTGAATTATCCACCAATTAAACGATTAACCGATGCCATTTAAAGATACTCGTCTTGTGCAGACAGCAGGGTTACGGTGAGAATCTCGTATGCCGGGACACCATGGCACAGTTGGCCAAGTACTGCCAGTACCATAAATCTGGAGACGCAGGTTTGAGTTCGACTTGAGGTGATTTCCCAATTCCACCCAGTCTCTCTCTTTCCCACTCCTGTCTTGTCCCATCATTAAAAGCGAAAAACATCCAAAAAAAAGGAACTTTTAAAAAAAAAACAAGAAGAATCTAATTTGCCTCAGTTAAGTAAAGTAACCATCGCCTGACCCAGAAGTGCGTTCCTGCGACTCGCGGCGTTTCGGTGGCGTGCCTGTGCCTTTAACTGGATTGTAGGTCAGTGGAGGAGCCTGCGGAGGGGCTGCGCTGGCAGCGTGGGGCCAAGAGAGGGCGCCGGCGTGCACACCGCTCTATATATAGCGCTCTGTCCAGCGTGAAGTGACTCAGCTGGTGCCTCGGCAGAAGGCGAGGCGATAGAGGCGAGGCAAGAGGGCTGCCTCTTCAGCTGCCCATCGATGAGAACAGAAACACACACACACTACACACACACACACTACACACACACACTACACACACACACTACACACACACACTACACACACACACCTGATGTTACAGATTTGTCAGGGGGGGTGTTTATGCATGAGGCATGGTCAATACACGTTCCTCCTCATTTCTTTTCTGTGCTCCCTCTCTCCCAGGTGGAGTGTGTGTGTGTGTGTGTGTGTGTGTATTTTTTTTTTCCAGGTCATGGACAATACACTAAGATGAGGCCTGAGCCCAACCATTGTTACCCCCCGAGGTGGTGGAGAGCCTCTGGCCTTATTACACAGCTTATTACACTGGGCGAGTGCATAAATGAAAGAGACAGGGGGCAGAGAGAGAGAGAGAGAGAGAGAGAGAGAGACAGAGAGAGAGAGAGAGAGAGAGAGACAGAGAGAGAGAGAGAGAGAGAGAGAGTGAGAGTGAGAGAGAGAAAGCAAGAGAGAAAGAGAGAGAGAGAGAGAGAGAGAGCAAGAGAGAGAGAGAATGCATATGGAACAATAGACATTTACACTTCTGCTTAATGTGGGTCTGGCTAAACAAAGACGGCGAGCACAAAGTACATGCAGGATGCCCATGATAATGCAGTAGCGTGGGAGGCGTCACATGTAGCCGTTCCAGTGTGCATGTTCCAAGGGCCTGGAGGGATCTTTGAGTCACATCTCTGGATGTCCAAATGAGTACTTCTGTGTACTGCACGCGCACAGACACACAGACGCACACACAGACGCAGACACACACACAGACAGATACATACACACACACGCACAGACACACGGACGCACACAGACACACACACGCACACAGACACACGCACGCACACAGACCGACAGACACACACACACACACACACACACAGACACACACACACACACACCGACAGACACACACATATTTGGCTGGAAGTTAGTATGTATGTATCTCACTGTTTGCTCCCGTATCTGTGTGTGTATGTCTGAATGCACATGTGGAATGGGGAAGACGAAGTCTGCTATAAATAGCCATGTTTATGAGCCTGGAGAAAAACAAACAACCGCAATGCACGTCAACAGCACTCCATATGCTCCATGTACTGTGAGGTAAATTGGTGTGTGTGTGTGTGTGTGTGTGTGTGTGTGTGTGTGTGTTCGTTTGAATGTAAAACACAACGTATTTACCAAACCCGTCACACCTGACTAATGGAACTGAATGGACACACCCAAAGAACTACAAGGGTGTGTATATGCCCATCTATTTTGTTTACATTTGTATGAGAGAGAGGGGGGGGGGCAGAATGTAGTAGGTCCTGTGTGTGTGTGTGTGTGTGTGTGTGTGTGTGTGTGTGTGTCTAGGAGTTACTCTGAGTGAGTCGGGAAAAGACCTTCCCATCACTTCACAGCCTTTTTGGGTGCATCCATTAATCATGAGCAGAAAGCCCAGAGCCCTTACAAGCCCACATGTGCGTGTGGGTCACATCTAGTGCCTCCTGAACAACTTTGCATGTGTGTGTATGTGTGTTTTTTTCCTTAGTGGGGTTGTGTGTGTGTGTGTGTGCCTCTAAGCATGCATGCAAGAACACATGCAAACTGGACAAGATGCAAATCCAGGCCTTGGAGCATTAGAATGTGCATGTGTGTGTGTGTGTGTGTGTGTGTGTGTGTGTGTGTGTGTGTGTGTGTGTGTGAGTGATGACCCATTAACACGAACATGGGAGCTCAAGTTTCCACTAGGTAGGTAGGCACACCTGAGCACTGCAAAAGAAGGCACATCCTCACCCTCATCCTCAGCTGTCTGCACATGTCCTCAAGGCATGGAGGCTGGCCTCTAAACGACATGGAGGCTGGCCTCTAAAGGGACATGGAGGCTGGCCTCTAAAGGGACATGTTAGCATGCCAGTCACCACGTGCACATGGCAGGACCGTATTGGATTTCTCCAAATCCGATGTTGCTACCCAGCGGGTGGTCTGTCCCAAAATCCAACTGCGCATGGAGTTTCTGTAATCGGATAATGGGCAGAGACCTGGCCAACTCCGCTACGCTAAGTGGCGCTGTGGTCCTTTCAGCAAATGGTGTTAGAACTACTTCTGGTTGATGGCTACTAAATAAAGAAAACAAACAATCTATCTGGCGGCATACAAATAAAAATGGCATTTGAGGAGTTTGACAGAGCAGCCTTCGCGTACATGTTGTGCATTCTGCTGTGTTTGGAAGTCAGTAGAAACAAACAGCGTTTTTGGTTTCGATGATATGTGCGATACGTGAGAATGATATGATACCATGCACAAGGCGGCATCAAGCGGATTAACATTAACATTATCAAGTGGATTAACATCCTATCGGATTCGCGAATCCAGTCTCTATATGATCTTTAGCCTGTGCACATGAATTTGATACGATCCCAATCCATTTACAATCGAATTAAGCTCGTCCATGTGCACGCAGTGAATGAGGCTGGCCCAACCTCCTAATAACACTTTGTGTTTGCACTGTTTGACCCCCCCCCCCTGTGTAGTAAGGAGTGTTGTCCCCTGCCTTACAAGGAGGCGAGATGAATGTGCCAAGCGTGTGTGTGTGTGTGTGTGTATATATATGTGTGTTTTCATGTTCCCTTTGTAATGAGACGAGACTGTTTTGAAAGGGCCGTTTCCATCATGTGCCGCCCCAGAGTGAGCAGTCACGCTGTCTAAGAGATGTATGGGTGCCGGAGAATTTAGGCAAGCTTTTACACATCATCATTTTGGCGCCCAGAGATTAGGACACGGCTGACTTCTCCAACACACACACACGCGGAGAGTTGGAATAGCCCCCAGCTTGCAGGGCGTGTGTTTGTGATTTTGTATGTGTGTGTGTGTGTGTGTGTGTGTGTGTGTGTGCGTATATAAACACACAAAGCTACCCACAGACGGAAGTGGCCCTGTAGCAGGGCAATTATTAACCCTAATGGGCTTTGGGCTGACACACAGGGTGTGAAGGGGGGCTGATAAGGAGGGTGGGGGGTGGGGTTGGGGCAGAAGAAAGCATTCCTAGTCCCACTCCTCTCACACCCACAAACAAATCACATACGATAGCACATGCATGCATACACACACACCCACACAGACACACACCGACATACACACATACAGACATACACACACAGAAAGCACATTCTTTCTCTTGTACACTGATAAATACATTACACACTTTCTCTCATCCTTTCTCTTGCACACACACACACTCCAACCTCACACTCACTTCATCTTAAACACATGCTTACTGTTTCTCCCTCACACATTTACACTCAACACTTACACCCTCTCTCTCAAGCTACACACAGACACACACACAAAATGAAAACAAACACTCTTTCTTACAAACACACACACCACAATGAAAGCAAACACTCTCTTTCTCATACACACACACCCACACACACACACACACCCAGGTCCAGTGTGCGGTGCCTGGGGCTTTGGAGGAGAGGCCATCTGCACGACAGGCTGGCTTAGCGTTGCTCAAGCTCCCCAGTGTGTGAAAGCCCTCTTCTGACGTACGTGTTATGTGAGCTGGTTTGGCGCCCACACACACACACACACACACACACAGGAGAAAATATTTCTCTCCCTTTGCACCCCCACTGAAACGAGCTATGGTAACAAGAACACTGAGGACTGTACTGACCATGGCTAAGGAGTTCCCTCCCGCCCACCCCACCTCACTCTCTCTAATGGGAAAATTACAGTCTAGGGCTCAACCCCTGACTAAAGACCACTTTTAATTATTCATCAACTCCAGACAAACATTGCAGCACCAGATTTGTTAATAAATAATACTACTATTGGTTAGCAAGTCATACTTATCAGGCATACTACAATGTACTGGGTAATACAGGAGAATATATTTGGTAGTCTGTACTATTTTAGAAGCCAAGATATAAGCATTTTAAAATGTGTCCCATATTTTTGCCCCACCCTGTATATTACCTGTGTGGAACACATAGCAACAGCACTTTATACGGTGTAAACAGAACGAAACAACTTCATTCTGGTTTAATTATGTGCCACCCAATATGTATAAAATTAATAATTTACCTTCAATATGAATAAAAATATAACTATTAAAATCAATTTTTTTGATCAATTTAATCCATGAATTTATGTTGTCATATACCCATGTCATAGGAATAAAGTTCAGATTTGAGATATTCACATCACTACTGGATCTGATACGTCTGAGCACAAATGAATATTGAAAGCTGCATCTGGTTTGAATGAAGGCCTCCAGACTCTGGCCACGGTCTGAACCGGGTGCTAATCCACAGGAATTAAGACAGGAAGTGTCTCGCACCATCAGCCAATGAAAGGGCTCCCAATACGCCACCAGCCGACAGCGCCACACCCCAGAATCCCCGCCGTCTCTAACAGGTGTGTGTGAGCCACGTGAACTTTGAATGTAACCGTGGTAACGGGGCGCAGGTGCAAGGGCAGGGGCATAAAGTTTCAACAGTGTGCTGTGTGTAGAGGGAGGAGCCTCCATGAGGAGACTGTAAATTATATAGAGGGTAAACTAAAGCCCCTGAAAGATAGATATACAGGATAACCACCATAAATGTAAAGATGCAGAGTGTGCGTGTGTGTATGTGTGTATTCCTGTGTGTCGGTGTGTGTGTGTGTGTGTATTTGTAATCACCATAAATGTAAAAATGCAGACTGTGTGTGTGTGTGTGTGTGTGTGTGTGTCAGTGTGTGTGTGTGCCCAATGGAAGGCTTGATTTGTGTGGTGGCTTTCTAGGTTTATGGCCACAGATAGCATTCAAAACAAGATAAAAGCTAAGCCTCAGATGAATGAGCCGTGTAATCCAAAAAGGAAAAGCAAAGAAAAAAAAAGATAAAAAGCAAAAAACCATGTGTCAGGGCCATTGCCTTTGTGTTTCCTGCGTGGTTAGCCAGCGAGGCCACCAAGGTTGTGGCAGGAGGAGGTTGCCACACTTACCGGTCTATGCTGGAGGTCATCTTGTAGAGTGTTCAGGGTCGCAGTGGTAGAGAGACGCCCTTTAATCGTGAGGTAGACATTTGTACGTGAACCTGTGGCAGAAGAGGACATAAAGAACATGGGGAGGCAGTTAGAACATTACATTCTGTTCAAGACGGAACAAAACTACTACTCCATCAACTGAGCCAAGGTGAGGGTAGCAGTTCAGCTTCAGTTGCCTTAATTGGGCTAAAACGCACTGCAAGTGCAGTGTGGAAAAAGCCAAGACATTTAGTGAGACATAGCTGGCTTTAAAAGATTCATGCCGAATAAGTGAAATGGTTAGCAGGCTAGGTGTGTGCGAGTGTGTGTGTAAAAGGGGTTGGAGTGGTTAAAGGATGGCTGTGTGTGTGTGTGTGTGTGTGTGTGTGTGTATGTTTTAAGAGTAGCTGTTTGTGTGGGAGGCCAGTCCAGTCTCACCTCCTGTCCAACTGTTCTGCCAGAGGATGAGGATCTTGCAGCAGGATGAAGATCACACTTCAGGCGTGTGGGGGGCAGAGGGGTGGGCAGAGATCAATGTGGGGTGGGCGGGGTATGTAGGGTAGGGAGGGGGGCGGGTGGATGGGAGCGCGCGGTCAACACTCCCCACAGGTATTGGGGGTGTGGGGGGGGCGGAGTCTCCTCAGAGTTCGCACGTGCTCAGCAGAGGGGTCCTTGTGGAGGTGTGGTTTTCCAGCGGGTGTGCGAGTGAGGCAACCACATTTCAGCAACACAACGAGTCTGTAGGATAGACACATAGGGGAGAAAGAGGAAGAGAGAGCGAGGGAGGGAGGGAGGGAGGGAGAGAGGGAGGAATAGAGAGAGAGACAGAGAGAAAGAGAGAGAGAGCGAGAGAGAAAGAGAGAAAGAGGGAGAGAGAAAGAGAGAAAGAGGGAGAGAGAGAGAGAGGGGGAGGAATATTACAATTAAGTTATTACAACTTAAAGTACGTACAAGACACTATTAGTGTCACTTAATGACAAAAAAACTTGAAGTAAGAAAGAAAAAAAAAAAGACACAAAAAAGAAAAAAATAATAAAGTACGCACGCAAGTAAGAAAGACAGAAAATAGAAAGCATATCTGTGCGCTTAACAGACCTGGGCAGTGAATGACTAAATGACACTATGATTTGACACCTCTACTAACCGCAGTCAGCAGAGACACTGAGCGGAGAGAGCGAGAGAGAGAGAGAGAGATAGAGAGAGGGGGCGGGTGGGAGAGGGAGGGAGAGAGAGAGAGAGAGAGAGAGAGAGAGAGAGAGAGAGAGAGGGAGGGAGAGAGAGAGAGGGAGAGAGAGAGAGAGAGAGAGAGGGAGAGGGAGAAAGAGGAAGAGAGAGAGAGAGAAAGAGGGAGAGAGAGAGAGAAAGAGGGAGAGAGAGAGAAAGGCATTAAGGAGACAAATGACACATTTGCTCTACAGAGCCGGACCCATTATGAAAACGTGCATTAAAAAGCTATACAACACCCGCGTCTACCTGCTAATCAGCATGTACATTAGAGCGTAATGGGTGGAATTTGAAGGATTAGGCAGCACACACTGCTTTCCAGGTCAGTAGCGCACGGACAGCTTTAAAGAGGGAAAATAAAGACAAGTAGAAACGGCACCTTTATGGAAGGTAAGGAAGGCAAAAGAACCTGCATAAATGGACAAGTCTCTCTTTCTCTCTCCCTTTTTCTATCTCTCTCTCTCTTTCGCTCTTCCTTTTCCTATCTCTCTCCCTCCCTTTTCCCATCTCTCTCGCTCTCTCTCTCTCTCACACACACACACACACACACACACTTACCCATCACATGATCTCGGAAGAGCGGCTGTTGCTGTGAAGTATTAGTAGAGGGGAGGCGTCTTGTGTTTCCCTTTTGTCCTCCTGAGAGAGAGACACAGAAGAAAAAACAGAGTCGGGTCAGACGTCATCCTTCATCTGGGATGCCGGGCTAATGGACTAAAGACTAAAGCATGGCCATGAGGGGCCTGTCTCCGTTTCTGACAGGCATATGGAAGCCATCCCACATCCCACTGGAAATGCCCCCAAAACCTCCAGAAACACACAAGATGAGGAAAGTTGGTGGTGTGTGTGTGAGAAAGAGAGAGAGATAGAGTGTGTGTGTGTGATTGTGCGTGAGTGTGTGTGTGTGAGAGAGAGAGAGAGAGAGAGAGAGAGAGAGAGAGAGAGAGAAAGAGAGTGACAGTGAGTGAGTGACTGGATGAGTGCATCAGGGAGTTAGTGTGTGTGTGTGTGGCTCTGTAAGTGAATGAGTGTGAGTGACTGAGTGACTAAATGACAGAGAATGAGAGAGGAGGAAGAGAGAGAGAGTGAGAAAAAGAAAAAGAGAGAGAGAGAGAGAAAAAGAAAGATGGAAAGAGAGGAAGTGAGAGAAAGCGCATGAAACACAATCTCTTCTTGCAGGCATGCCTGAGGTAAACCCCTGGGTTGGCAGGGGGGGCTTGAGTGCTGTTGGGGGGCCCAGAGGCAAAGGAGGCCCCCTCTGTCCGTCTGTCCGTCTCTGGCACACACACCCCCACACACACACCCTCCCCAGGCAGCTAAACCATCACGAGAACCCTCACAGCTCAAGGCAAACAAACACAGCAGCCCTGACACCACAGGTTTCAGTTCTCCGAAAGCCTATGTAGGCCTTATAGGCCATACGTACACACATGGGCTACACCACATCTCCTAATAAGGTAAAAGAGATGTGCTAACAGATTTTATACAAAAAAAACCCACACCACAGAGAAGTGCAAACTCCGACAAAAGTGGTCGAGTCAGCCATCTTAGCGAGAGACCGTCATCTTTTTGTACGCGAGGGCTTGGCGTGTGCGTGTGTGTGTGTGATGAGCAGGACAACAAAAGACAAACACGTCCTGTAATTTACATACCAGCCCCCCAGACACACTGGGGACACTGGAAATTGGGCACATGAAAACCTGTGCTGGATGTCAGTTGTGTGAGGGGACCGACCGTGACAACGATCTGAGCGTGTCGTTGGCACAGTGCAGATGTGCGTTCCCATCCTGGCTAGCCAGGGCACAATGACTGGAAAAGGACTGGTAATATTTAGGATAATCGAAATCCTGAACCCCACACAAACAACCCCACGGGAGACGCAGAACAATTTGACAGCTAGTCAACAGGCACAGTCGACAACAAACCCCACAGACCCTGAGGCCTGGGAAATAGTCTTAAAAAAAAAAAACAACAACAACAACAACGTCCGATGCTCAAAAATAGTGTTGGCATAATGACCCGCTGGGTGGCCAGAGGGCAGTCACGCACAGTGCCGAGGAGGACGGATACGATCTACGACGTGAACCCCGTCAATGCAGCTGAGGGTTACAGGCCCAACTTGTACCAAAGCGGCTGGGCCCAGAGTTTTACTCACACACAGACGCACACGTATTAACACTACATGCATTTACACACACAAACACCCAAACAAACACATACCCTAGCCATGGCTGTCCCAAATATGCACAAAGTGATTCTGTATTCCAGGACGGAACAGCAAAATGCAGGAAAGGGTTTTGATCAACTAGCTCATCAACAGACACCAATCAAGCCTTTTGCAAGGCTTTTATTTCTGATTGCTTTTAGACCCAAGCCATCTGCTGCTGGAGGTTTCATGCTAAAGACCACTACACACATATCTTCAGTTCCTCCTTGCATGATTCTGTTCATGCAAAGTTTGTATGATAACCATCAACACGCATGCAATAACCGTCAACACATGAACCAGATATGCACGGTTTAACCACATGTTTCACAAGAGCAGGACTAGACGAGATCAGCCTTCCTCTGCTTGTAGCAGCATGCTTCTTCAGTTCAACCAGTAAAGCAAACTGTTATTAACCACAAAGGCATGGTTAACGGTACAATATAATAGTGTGACTTATCAAATTTCAATCTCTGAGATCATTTGCAAAAGTGTACATCAGATTATCGTGGGGCGATATGACAGAAATATCACAATATCACAATATATTTTTCCATTTTAATCACGATTAGGGCTGGTCAATAGAACTGCAAATCAAAATCATCTTTAATTGACTAGACTGGGCAGAATCACAGGACACCACATGTGGTAGTGTGCTTTCAAGGAACAGTACATAAACACACTCTGGAATGCACAGACCTGGGTTGGAGATGGTTCTTAAACCTGCTTCAACATTCCTGAAATCACACAGTCACATGTGCATCAACCTTTATGACCTCTATACGACTTGGGATGGGGTCTGCATATGGCCTACTGTAAATATGCCCCCCCCCCCTCTTTTTTTATGTAATTTTGAGAGGGGGGTGCTCAAGTTGAAGCAGCTGCTAGGATTTCCACAGACCCCAGTGAAGTAGATTATTCCTCTCAGAAGACAACATCAGGGATGTCAGTAGTGCGTCAGTAGCAGGCAGCCATTACTGTGTCTATGTCCATTTAAATGGAGTCGGCAGGAATGGACGAATGAAACCCTGCTAAAAGATAAAGGATTTTATTCTGATTCTAAATTGTGAATGCACTGTACATCTCAACTGAGATGAAAAATACTTCAACACACACACACACAAACACACACACACACCTCTAAATGAACCATGGCACTTTAGAGGTCAAAAGCTGAATTGCAATCTGGTTCTGAAGCCCATTTCCCACTCAATTCTGTTTTGCTGAGGCCTTTTTCTGAACATTTCAGAGGAATCTGACGACAAAGGGCACAACAAGATAAGAAAAAGAGAGGAGCTAAAAGTGGACAGGCACCCAAAAGCAATAAAGATTTCTTTCATCCCGCACTCAGTCAGTTTATTTGCTCTAACGTATTAAGCTAAAGGATATAATGGCATCTATGTCCAATACACACTGGATTTATCTGAGCCTTGAAGGTAATGGAAGAGTCTTCAGGATCTGCCAGACAGCAGTGACAAATCCCTTTAAAGACAAAGGCACACACACATACACACACACACACACACACACACACACACACAGGAAACGGCGTGCTAAGACAACCTTTGCGCACACGGACACACACACGCACACGCACACACACACTGACCTGGCTACATGTTCGTCATGGTCTGCTGAAGGTTAGCCATGTGTCTCCTGCTCACTGCTCGTGACTGATGATATTCTGACCTACAGGCTACTGGCGCCCACACACACACACACGCACACGCACACAAGCACACACACACACACACACACAACACACGCCTAAATTCATTCATGTCTGACTTCACACTCTCTGGAGTAGATCCTATTGCCATATTTTAGGCCATGGCATGATCAAGTTAAAGGCCAGGCATGCAAACAACTTCTCCATCACACACACAAACAAACACACACAGAGCGGGGCCATTTTACTTGCCAACAGCCCTCCTTTGTGTGTGTGTGTGTGTGTGTGAGTGTGTGTGTGTGTGTGTGACAGAGAAAGGGTATTTGTGTGTAAAGAAAGTAAGAAAGTTACCCCCTTTACACACAGTGTGAGGGGTGGAGGGTAAGAGAGTATTCCATGTTTTAGGTATGTTTGTTTTTTTGTTTTTTTTAACACTGATTTTTGGAAAGTGCTATTTTCAGTTGCAAGTCAGAGAGACAGGGATAAAGGGAGGGAGGGAGAGAGAGAGAGGGAGGGGGAGAGAGAGGTAGAGAGAGGTAGAGAGGGCGAGAGGGCAAGAGCATTAGAGAGTGACAAAATTACAGTGAGAGATACGAGAGCAGTATTAAAGGTCAACATGGACTGAGTACAGGTGAGAGAGACACACACCTCGCAAAAATGTCACTGCAGTGAGATGAGAAGGATGAGCACCAAGAAGAGGAGGAGGAGGAGGAGGAGGAAAGGTCATTTGGGAATTTGGGGGAGGGGGGCGGGGGGAAGGGAGTGTACACAAAGAGACAACACCTGGGCCAATCTTAGTACTTTACACAGCACCATTCTCATCAAACAGCACACACACACACACACACACACACACACACACACACACACACACACACACACACACACACACACACACACACACACACACACTTTTTATTTCCACAAAGCCTCCTGTGGACTGGTGTTGAAAATTAGCACTTGTGCTAAAACACTGAAACAATGCATTTGGTTTGTCCAATGTTATTGCTATGTCCATACCAAATAAACATTTAACAAACACAGACACACACACACACGGCTGAATGCACACAAACACGATCACACATGCACACACACACACACCACAACACACACACACACACACAGCACATTACACACATATACACTCAGCACGTTACAAGGACAGTCTAATCCTCAAGGCTCCATTTCAAGGTAGAAAAAGACTCTAATGACCTTGTTCCATAAGAGAAGAGAGAAAATGGGAGAGTTGTGCAGATGCGTATGAGGGAAAACAGGTTAGAGGGGGTTGACAGTAAGAACATGAGCCAACATGAGAAAGGACACAGCACATTGGTTCACGAGAAAAAAAAAAAGTGTGACAATGTAAAATGTCTTTGTCTTCACAAGCATTACAACTGGTGTTCCACTGGTAACTTTGGCTTCGCAAAAACAGGTTTGTAACCAGTGAAAAGTGGCCAGAGTGTGTGTGTGTGCGCGTGGTCTCCTTTCTAAGTCACGAGACTCCTGTAGTTTGACTCAGCCATGCATTTATAGCTCATTCCCACTCAAAGAGCCATATGGTATTCCACTGCAGCGCATACATACCACACACACACACACACACACACTTTAATCACCTGCTTTGCATGACTACAAAAGGGAGTAAGACAGACGGAGAGAGAGGGGAAAAAAATCGATGCAAAAAAGGAATGACAACTGAGACAGGAGAGAAGAAAAATAGAAAAGTGAATACACGCACAGCACGAGAGCAAAAGAAAGAGAGCGATGAAGAGAGAGAGAGAGCGAGAAAGAGAGAGAGAAAGAAAAAAAACTGTGAAAAGGCAACAAGGAGAAGACAGTGGAAGACTGAGAAGGAGCCGGAAAGAAAAAAATGGGAGGGGTAAAAAAAAAGACACAAGTAAAAAGAGAGAGAAAGAAAGAGTGAGAGAAAGAGAGAGAGAGAGAGAGACAGAGGAAGTGGAACAGCCATTGGGTTTCCTGCGGAGCCACAGTTGCCGAGGCGGCAGCAGCGCTGGCAGGCAGTGGTTTTGTAACTGTGATGTCAGTGGATGCTTCACTGACCCGCTGACCCAATGACCTACTTTCCATTCGCTTCCACTGCGCCTCAGTCACAGCTCAACAGGCAGGGCCTGTAGCCGCTGCAGCCAATCGCGGGAGGCCCCGGCTCATCGCAAGCAAGCCCGGCAGCCAATCGGGAAGCAGTGCTGCTCACCAGAGAGACGGGACTCTGGCCAATCGCAGAGCTGGCGGGTGAACGCCTCAGCCCTCTGGCCAATCAGCAGGCGGGATAATGTGCTCTGCAACCGCTGCACCCAAAATGGAGGAAGTAAATGCAGTATAAACAGAGAGAGGGAGAAAGAGAGACAGAGAGAGAGAGAGAGAGAGAGAGAGAGAGGGAGAAAGAGAGAGAAAGAGCAAGAGAGAGGGAGAGAGTAAGAGACAGACAGGAAGAAAAATACAAAAAAAGAAACTCTTGACAGAAACAGAAAGGAGGGCAGAGAATGTGTGAGGAAAAAGTACAACAAGAATGAGAAGACAAAACAGAAACATGCTGACAAAATAATAGCATGAGGTCAAGGCCAGGAGATCAGCACTGCCCAAGGCACGGTGGAAGGGTCAGGCAGAAACAGCACGTGCGGGTAAATGTACCCTGGCTGGCCGTTCCCATGACCTGTTTTAAGAGCTTTTGAGGAATGCGGTGCCTTTTGTGAACGCCTAGTCAAAGGCATCAGGAGATATGTACACAGACACACACACATATACACACTTCCTCCTGTTGGCAACAATCAGGCAGCCAGTTCACAACTAATTAATCACCACACCCACCAAATTCCTCTCCGTCGTCAGAAACACTCGAGTGTCTTCCGTGTGCACGCCCAAGCAAACCTCGCAGACACATGGCAGCGTGAAATGCTTGATCAGTTCAGTACATCACACACACACACACACACACACACACACACAGTTCCTCTCTATTCCTGACAAATACAGCTGACAAAAGAAATGCAGAGAATCCCCAATACTCAAGGGATTGTCACTCTTTTTCTCACTCCCTCTCTCTCCCTCTCCCTCTCAGCTCTGTTTCTTGCTCGCGTGCAATCTTTTTTATCTCCACTTTCTGTCCCCCTTTTCCTAACAGCTAGGCCTAATTCTCCCACGCTCACAACAGGCACTCTGTCCTAAGATTGGGGCCACTGCGTATGTAGGAGCAGCAAGCAAAACACACACACATACAGACACAGAGACACACACACACAGCCTTCCTTTTGTCAGTATGACACCTACCATCTTTGCAAGATTTTAAAATGTGCACACGTCAAGCTGTCTCCTTCCACACACATTGACTCTCTTTCTCAAACACACACACACACACACACACACACACACATAATTTGGCAAAAAGTGTGTGTACACGCTCTCTTTCTTTTTCATTCTCTCAGATGTAGGTCAACACCGTTCTGAAGATGTGACTCACTCACACACACGCCCCAGAGTGAATCCTCACCACCCTTCCACACACACACACACACACACACAGCAACATGACAACGGTGCCCGCCGGCAACGCCATAGCAACCAGCCGCACCAGGCGGAGTATAAATAGACTGGCTGAATTCCTCCACTGCAGCGACTTCGCTATCTCTCGCTATCCCTCTCTCTCTCTCTCTCTCTCTCTTCTCTCCCTCCCCTCCCTTACCCCCCCCCCCCCCCCCTTCTCCTTTTCCTTTGCCATCTTCAGGCTACATCAGCAACACCCCCCCACATACTGATCATTCAGAGCCCCCCGTGATGTCATATAGATGGTGGTCAAAGTCAGAATCCCTTTACCATTTCCCACCTTCACAGGTTGCATCTAAAAACGCTACACCATGTTTAGCATACTGTTATATATATGTGTGCGTTCACGAGAGAGCCCTAATCGACAAAGAGAGCTCCCCAGCGCTAATCTGAGCGCCATGGCGGCTGCTGCTACTGCTACTACTACTACTACCCAGCCTCACGGAGGGTTCCTTCCCTTTAGACCCTCCTCAAATCTTCCCTCTAGCCCCTTCGGGGAGCACACAATGCCCTCCCCTCCGTGCCAGCGAGCTAGTGGAGAAAGATACTCGACTTCAAAGTGCGGCTCATCCTCAGCCTCCACGCTTACTTCAAAAGAATCCCCCCCGCCATGACGCTTTCTGTGTACGTTACTAATGGTCGAGTCGAGGAACGCGGAGGGGATTTCTGGAGCTTGGTCTCTTGTGTGTCGAGGAAATAAACCTCGTCCCTTCCCAGTCACGCCATCCATCCCACCCCCCACCCCCCCCCAAGCACACTGAAACAGTCATACACCCACACCTCGACTCCAGAGACAAGCCCATCACAAAGCACTGCAAGAAAGATGGAGACAGAGGGGGTGGGGGGGGGGGGGGGGGGGACAGACAGAGAAACAGACAGACAGAGTGAGGGAGAGTGAGCGAGAGTAAGCCAGAGTGAGCGAGAGAGAGCGAAAAGAGAGAAGAGAGTGAGAGGAAAGAATAAAACAGGTCCAAGTTAGAGGAGAGACACAGGTTTCAGTCTAAAGGGCAAGCCTTTGATCATCAGAGGCCACAGGCTCCACACAGCGCCACTGAGGGTAAAGTGGACTCCCTTCACAGCAAGGCACACACACTCCACTGCGGCAGTAACACACATCATCCACTGAACAGGAAACACACAGCGCATCCCAACAGGGCACACCACTGTGGACTGGACCGGATTAGCCTAGCCTAGCTTAGCATAGCATAGTATGGGAAGACAGGGACCTTAGCCTAGCATTCATGTCTGAAGAGGGGTCGAGTTGATGAGGGTGAGAAGACAAGTGCAGGACACCACTGGGAGGATCTACTGCTATGCAGCATCCATTACTTAAAGTGTCGCCATACAGCACGGAGAGGTGGCGGGGCGTGGGGAAAGTCGGGGTGGGGAGGGTGGGGGGGAATGGGGAACGGCACGTCGGCTGCTGTCACCATGGCAACTCCTCCATCATCGGCCAGCAGCAGATAGATTAAAACCTAAAGCCTGTTAAACCTGCCGCATGTGCGGTCATGTTAAGGACGCCCACACACACACACCCGCGCACACGCGTATCAATGCATTGTGTCGTCTCACAGACTAAGCCTGACGGCGTCAAAGAGCTACTCAATAGGACACACACAGACGGCCGTGAGAGAACACACAGTGATGGTGTTTTGGCTCAGCCGATTTGCCAAAGACAAAAGTCCTTTACTGTTTTCTTTCACACTCACACACACACACACAATACTGTTTTCCACATCTGTAATGACCCAACATTTACTTTCAGGTTTCATGAGTGAACTTAGGCTATAACTGTAACTGCTTTTACTGTGATTCAAACCAACGAACACCTTGTAAATAACTTCACTTATCCAGAGAGTATTGGTATGAGGAGAATGAGGGAGGGAGGGAGGGAGCCCCCCCCCCCCCCAAACCCACACACCCCCACACCCACTTCCAATCGTGCTCTCTGTCCGTTGTCACCTCCACAGTCACCCGCACCTCAGTACCATAGCTCCATGTGTGCGACAACCAGAGGCTCAGCCCCTGCCTCAACTTTCTCTCCCTCACTCACTTTCACACACACACACACACACAAATCCATGCACGTGTGCGCACACACACACAAAGGGCCCCTTTGTTTGGGTGTGCATCCCCCCCACCGGGTTGGCAGACAGGAAAACATCTGACAGCACAATCCAGTGGTTTTCCACCAGCCGGGGGCCCACCACGCGGCTGCCTGGCGGGCGGGCTGGCACGGGGCCCCACGGCGGAGCGGAGCAGAGCGGGGCCAGACCCCACGGTGCTGCTGCCAACAGCCCCATGCTGGACTGGAGCTTGGGCTTCAGCTGCTGCAGTGGCTGCCGCTATACTGCTGCTGTTGTTGCTGCTGCTTCTGGCCTGCAGCCTCTGTGAGGAGCAAGAGGCCGTGCCAAGAGGAGGCGGTGGGGCCAACTGGGTCAGTGGGGCTGAGAGCCTGACTAGAGAGATGGGGGGGTGGGAGGATGGGGTTGAGAGCCTGACTAGAGAGGTGTGGTGGGGGGGGCAGGGGCGGGGGCGATGCTGCAGCTGATGGGAGATTGCGGAGCTGAGGTTGTGGTCATGTGTGGGAGCGAGTGCACGAGGGACACAGAGACTTAAGCATACTTGTGGTGTGTCTGCATGTTTGATCAATGGACGCAGGCTGTTGCGAAAGTGTGCGTGTCTGTGTGTGTGTGTGTGTTTGCCTGGGTGGTTCCAACCGGCTACATTTATTAGCACGTGAGACACACCATGAGTAAAGGTTACCCTGGTTCGACCGCAAACAAACAGGTCACGTCCCAGGCCTTACTCACTCCACTGCACCCATTACACATCTGCGCAAGCCGCCACAAACTTGCACAAGCTTGCCTGCACATGCAAAGCACACACACCGACACACACACACACACACACTCACGCCGCACACATGTGCACCCAACACCATTCATCAGTGTAAACTCCAATCTTCAAGCCATTCTCCACCAGTCTTACGCCTTGCACACTTCCACTCCTATTCCTTCCACACCATTTCAAATAGTGGCCTACAACATTACACAAGTTAAAACCTGGAATACTTTTCATTACATATGTGTACTGATGTTTTTATACCCCCTCATACCCCATTTTATACCACTTATACCCCTACCCCCTATATACACAATACAGAGACTGCGCCAAGCAGTCTTCACAAATATGGAGTTTGTCGGCACTGCAAGATGCTTTCAGAACATCCAGTCAGGGAGTTAGAAAATCCAGATCACATTTCCTCCCACCGCCCCCCCTTTTACCCCCGAAAAATATGACCCAATTTCTAGCCCCGAAACAAGCTGCACATCAAAGGCCCCATGGTAAATAAATATATAAATGGAATGGAGTCAGTGAATATCTGATGAACGAGGGCCAGAACTCCGAGGTAATTACGCCGTTTATGTCCCACATGGAGCAGAGAGAGAGAGAGACCGTGCCGCAGTCTTGGCGGCGATGCCCAAAACCAAGCGAGCGTTTCGGGGACTCCAGCGTCCCGCTCCCAGTCCCACTGGCACAACAGAAGAGATTGGCGGGTAGGGGTGCTGGGTGTGGAGACAGATTTGTAGATGCATAGGGGATGCCATTTTTGCAAGTGAACAAGGAACGGGCTGCTTTTGTACAGCACTTTTCCACTGTATAAGAAGCCCCTGCTTAGGAGTGCTTTACACCATGGCCTTGCAGCTCTATCGAAAAGCAGACACACCAGATCCCGGTGCCTGGTGTTTGGGGAGTGTACTGGGGTGTTGCAGTTGGGGAGTGCAGAGATGGTCAGCTATAACAAGCTGAATTGGCACGAGGGTCCCTCTGAATCGCGCAAGGCAGGTTGGTCTTTACCAGTTTTCCTGAGCCAGCTCTTCCTTCCTTTTCTCCTACTTTAACTAAAAGTGTTCAGCAGGAGCTAAAAACATCCACAGATTTTTAAGGTCATTCCAACACTACCCCACCACCCCCCACCCCCTCAAGGATTGGGAAGGGAAAAGTCGCATCAGGATTGGCCTCTTTATGAAAGCAGGCTTCAAGAACAGACAGCTCAGCCACCCCCCTTTAACAGGGCATGACCCAAACAAGTGCTTTCATAACAGCTGGACACACACACACACGGTGTTAAAATGTCCACTTGGGTATCGCAGTATTATGTGCACTCATACTCCATCAATTCACAGAAATACTGTATAGATTAACAATTGAATGCCATGCCAATAAAGGGCTCTACATTAGACATCATTGTTTTGTCCTATCCTCAGCCAATAGACTTTTTTTTACTCCAACGCAACATAAACAGAGAGCAGTAGTGACAGACAAGGCCACCACTAACTAAAAAACTGTAAGGTATAATGCTTTTATCATACACGCTCAGAAATAATGTGACAGGAGGAGTACAAATCTGTATATTAAAGGTACAATCAGCATAAATGTACCCCCCAAAGGCTTATATTTGGATCTTAAGGTACTGGTGTGTACCTTTCCAGCTCTGAAAAAGGTACAGACCAGTTATAAAATAGTAGTAAAAAGGTACAATTATGTGCCTTTGAGGGTACTGCCAGTGTGACAAGCTTTGTATCCCGACAACTACAATTCTGTACATTCTTTCCTGAGAGTGTAGCCTTGGAAAAAATATTATGTACTTAACAGTTGCCCCTATAGCATATGGCTACAGTCCAGTAAATACATGGCTCAAACTGACACACACACAGAAAGAAAGAGAGCGTTACCTCTTCTAAATGGACAGCGGCAGAGACCCATCACTCTGTCAACCTTTCATCATAGCCCCTGCTTCTCCAATGACCCACGTGCCTGGCCGAGGATGCCATTCTGGAAGCAAAGACGTCACGCTCGTCTATAAAGGGGCTGTCATGCACCCGGTTAACGTGGCTCAGCGCCAGGTTTTATATTAAGATGAGTACATTCCATGAGAGGAGAGCCTCTGGCGCTGGCCATCCCGAAACCCTCTCGGGAGCCCGTTGAGGTTTTGTTGTGCGCATGGTTTTGGTTTGGCAGTTCTATGACATGATGGGTTTTCAATAGTTTGGAGGTAATGGCTATTTTCTTGTGGTCTGTCTGATGGCTAGACAGTGAGATCATTTGAAATGGTTGGGTTGAAGTGTGGAAGCTGTGGTGGGGGTGGTGGTGGTGGTGGTGGTGAGGGGGTATGTTGGAGAGAGGTGGGTGTCCCATGGGAAAGATGGTCGGGCTTGCTGGAAACTCTAGAACAGAGTGAGGAAGGTTCCCTGGACCTCAAAACCTGACAAACAGCGTAATAAAAATGGTTCTCTTTAAGCCTGCAGGCTTCCATATCCACACCTGAACAAGTATGCCAAACGAGGAGGCTTTTCAACACAGAAGACCACACACACACAGAGCTAAAAACTATAAATCAGAAAACTATCTATCCACTAGCAAAGCCAAAGCAACATCAGGGCAATAACTGCTCCATACCTATCCTAATAAAAATGGCAGACTGAGAGGACTGAAGCGTTCCAAAGCAAGTGCCTTAGAAAATATTTCTGCCTGGCCTGGAAATGCTTTAATAAAAAACGAGAGAGGAGGGAAACAGCTCCTTGTGCACTGTGTACTAAATGCCACTTGGAAAAAAAAAAAGAATCTGGGACAAACCTCTCTCGTGCTGAAACACAAGGGTAGTGTTTCAAAAAGGCAAAGGAAACCACTTCAACACGGGATTAATAGCAGATGGCTTCTGCGTTACAATGTTTTATTCAATCAGCACACAGTGAGACTAACTGTGGAATCTGTGGAGAATCTGGAGAGGAAGGCAGAGGAGAAATGCAGACAAAGTAAAAGATAGGCAGATAGTTCCATTACTGACCCCTGTTAGAACTAGGGTGTGTATATGGCCATCTATTTTGTTTACGAGAGAGAGAGATTGTATGATTTCCTTCAAATCTCTGCAAATCTCAAGAAGCAACCCTCGAGAGGGCCGTCCTTCTCAACATCAATGTATTATCGAAACCAAGTGAGCTTCAGTGCAGCCTTCAGAGATTCCTCTAAATTACATTCGCACTTCAAGGTAAATTGCACCAATGTTGGCTCGGAAAGTAAACAGAAGAAAACCTCTTCAAGCATGTGAGGCGGCTTAGACTTGTTCAAATGGACAACAACAATGGAATGACGGTAACAAGGTTGAATCTCTTTACGGTTTAGAAAGTCACTGTGCAAGAAGACCAATATGCAGACAAGCTTAGGCCTCAGCAGGTCATCAGGAGCTATCAGGAGTTTCCTCATTTCCTCAAACCTGTTTCAATAATGGGTAAGCTTTTTTTCCCTCAAGCCTATTACTACAATCAGCAACAAGAGATCCCCAGGAGCAGCTGAGGTCACGCCACACCTGTCCACTCCGCTCCTTAACCCTACACTCACAATAGGTCAAGGATTGTCGCTATGGTGACATTATCCACACTCATAGCCTACCCCTTTAGCCAATCAGAACCAGCACTCCTGGGCACAACTAATCTGGTCAAACATTATGCAATCCCAAACCTGCTGAACTTTCCCTCGATCACAATAAAGAGCCTAACTTTTCACACAAATCTGTTTTAGTTTTTCAATTGGGTGTGTGTTTTGTTTCATGGAAGAACAGCATTAATGCCAAAGCATTTAAAAGGCAAACTGTTCCAACACATGCTAAGCCACCACTGCATTCCTGAGATAAACAGAAGTATTAGCCTAATAGTTTATTTGGACATCAAAAAATGCTGTGCTGCTCATTACATATCTCTGACCCCGCCTGTGAAAGTCTCACCCTAGAACTTACACCATCAGTGGCGGTAGCTGTTCAACCATCCGTCTCCCGTGTCCCTGGTAGGAAGCCAAACGGTAACTCTGGCTGAACATTGGAGGAGGCATCAGATTTAGTGTCTGGGCCAGCACCAGCTGAACATAGGTGATATTTTGGCTTTTCCATGCAAGTCACGAGGACAAGCTGAACCCAAGCTCCATGGCTCAGATAGGATACAATGTCCTATGTGATGCACTGCACTCACAGCAAATAATGCGACAAAAGCATTGGCTGGCCCGGGTGCTCTTGCTATCAGAGTGCAACAGAGTGTGCTGTATTAAATTGCTTTAAAAAAAACCACAAGCCTTTAAAAGTAACACATTCTGTGTCATGGCAAGTATGTGACCACAAAAGTGGTTACCCCCTCCAGCAGCATTTTCGCATTTTGAAGTTTTAGCCTACTGTGGGACTGAAAGTGCTGTCCAAACTGAGGAAAAAACTACATTTTGTGTGGCAGTGCGCCTAAATGTGACTAATGCAAAATGTTCATCGCGATTCATATTCAACCCATAGAACCTTTAAGCATACTGAGTCACAGGAACAGGCTTGGCAACCGGCCTCCATCGCTCATCACTCCCATCTCGATCCCCATCCACTTCAACATGGGTGCCCGCTTTCAGTGTGCCGCGCGGGGGAAGGCCGTAGATTTTATGCTGAAGTTGGGCACATACACAGGCACAGGCACGCATGACTCACCACCACCGACAGAGATGGGGGGGGGGGGGGGAGGGGGGACGGGGGAGGAGTGGTGTTAGCAGCAGGAGGAGGGGGGGGTGGTGGGGGGGGTGGTAGCAACTGCTGCCAAACTGGGTCACAGCACCCCCGTCTTCCCCAGCCATTTTTCCCCTTGATTTGCCTGACAGGATCCTACTGTGTGACCGCCTGTGTGGGACAGAACCACCACCAGCAGCCTCCACAGAATCAGTTAGGTGACAATAACCCAACTCTGCACTACAATAAGACAGGACCAACCACATAATGTACAGCACCATTCTCTACATTAATAACACAACGTGTGACTCACTGAGCCTGTACAAAAGGCTGAGCATCATGCTTCATCATGCCAGTGACTAGGCTGTTCTGCTCAAGTAGCTGCAACTGCTGTAGTCATCATCAGAACTCGCATCAGAAACACAGCTTGAACCAACACAGCCTATGCATAAAAGCACATGCATGACACTTACATGTATCAAATCTCCACAACAAGGCAGCTGAATGCACCAAGTGAAGACTGGAGAAGGTGAAACGCTACTGCCATCAGTCAGGGAAAGTTCCCGAACAGTTCTTCGTTAGCAGTCCAAACAGTGTCCAAAGAGTAAAGACACTCCAGCCTCTGATGTGGAGGAAGAAGAGATAAAAACTCTGCATACTTGACTCCTGCATACTTGCCCTGATGTTAGTCTACACTGGGTGGCACCAAGGCCGCAGAAACACAACATTCAGACCATCACTGCCATTGCAGTGTTCCTTAAAAACAGTTTGAGGTTGGTCAGGCTACACGATAAGGTGCCATAAAATAACAGGAAGTCAAACAGACAGAGGCGCAGTGTCAAAAACATTGGCCCGGCCCATTTATAAATCATTCATCAACAGTCATACGGCTGAGCAGTGAGTGAGTGGCAACATCAGGATGGGTGATTTATTTATTTATTTATTTATTTATTTAAGGTGCAGGGCTCAAGACACCCTGACCACAGAGACCGCGGGCTGACTGCTTAATGACAGTGTCCCTGACTGGGATGGCAGACAGGCTGTTTCTAACAGAGAGCGACTCTCCCTCTCCAATGGCAACAGGCACGGAGGAAATGAAAGAACCGTGGAGCGGGACCAACACAGACTCACGATATTAAGAGGGAGGAACTGCCTGGGGCGAGAAAGAAAGTTGTAGGCTCTGGATTAAGGAGAAGGGGTGTGTGTGTGTGTGTGTGTGTGTGTGTGTATTGTCTGTCTGTATATATGTGTATTTCTGAACAGGTATGACAGAAAATTTAATTAACTAGTTGGGAGGGGTTGGGGGTGACGGGGGCGCATTAATTGTTTTTTGTGGGGTGTGTGCGTTCTTGCTGAGGTTGAACTTATAGTTGCGTATTTTTGAATGGGAGCATGAGTCTGCAAAAGTGTGTGTGAGTGTGAGAGAGAAAAGAGTAAGTGAGAGAGAGAGAGAGAGAGTGAGAGAGAGAGAGAGAGAGAGAGAGAAAGAGGGAAAGAAACAGAAAGAAGAGGAAAAGAGACTGTGAGATGTGAGCTCTTGGATGACCCAGATGTTTTACTTGTGATTCATCTCTAATCAGAACCTCAGGGATTTCTGGAGCGGCTAGCGGGCGGCACCAGAACACCGAGATCTTTTCCGCTCACACACACACCCAAACCCGACACATAAATAAATACAAAGTTCCACTTAAGAATAAGACCGGCACACACTCACAAACGGTACCCCTCTCCTCATAAACTCCATTCACCAACTTTCTCAACAGAACACCCAAGCACACAGGTACAAAGAAAACACGTACACAGGAGACAGACAGGTGCAGAACACACACACACACACACACACACACACACACACACACACACACACGAGACAAACTTTCACAATGCAAATACACTTCCCTCCTGTCGGTCAAGAGTGGACAATTGTGGACTTAGTCACGCTAATTCCCAGAATGTAAACACACAACTCCACCTGGGCAGGGAACAATATGGTCGAAAGGGAGGAGACGACAGAACGTCCCCTCCCCTGATGGACAGAACAAAACCTCTCCCAGTGACCTCTGCAAGCCAATGCCCTTAAATGCCCATCTTCCTCATCTGTGGGGATGTTATTTGTGACACTAAGGAACTGACTTTTAACCATTTTAAATCAATGAAACTTTTGCTTTAAGGTTAAGTCTTTGATTTGAGTAAAAGGTTGTGGATATTTGAGTTAATCTGTCAATCAAGATACACCAATGCTTTTATAAACAATTGGTAATTGCATGGAGCAGTGTATGGATCGGTCACATAAATTGTTGTATGAGTGCACACAGTAGACAGACAGATTGGGAAATCAAAGTCAGTAGAAAGTAGGGCTGGCCAATTAATCGAAAAATTAATCGAACCGACAATTATAACCGTTAATGGACAATGATCAAGCACATGACTAATAATCGTTTATTATTACTGTTATTATTTATTTTGTCAACTTTTTCTGTATATTCTGTGCATTCCACTGCATGTTCATGTACTGTTCCTTGAAAGCACACTACCACATGTGTTTCTGCCCAGTCCAGTCAATTATTTGATCGATATCAGTCAATATGGAAAAATATATTGTGATCAAAATTTTTGCCATATTGCCCAGCCCAAGTAGAAAACATAGTACTTCACATCTTGCTTCTTAAGTTCAGAAGGGCACTTCCTTGACCTAAACATGCGAGTGGATGTGCTTAGAACAATAAATACCCGCCCACAGCATCACAGTCCCAACACTGATATCTGTATGCTGTTACAAAGGACTTAAATTATTCATATGGATGATATGATGCTCACAATGGTTTTGGGGTTTATATCTGGAGGGGGAGAGCACAATTTTCACTCACAATCACACTGTTAAAAACACATTCAAGTACCAGCATGCATATGCAGGCCCCTCGAACATTAAGAAGACTTGGCAGCACTAGTTTAAGAGGTACCAATCTCTGGCTGCTTTGACCATGTATTACAACACACTACACTTTGTTGAAATCCCACTGGTCACATTGGCACAACAAACACAAATTATTACCAACTGTGCGTGCCATGTACGAGAACACATTAAAAATTCGGACTACCCTCCATTTGAGGATTTGGAGAAATCATGCTGTTCACCTAAATACAGCATTGGAGAAGAACTAGAGGGGGATAAAAAAGAGAGACTGGAACAGTCAACGTTGAACATTCCCAAGAAAAGGACTCCTCAGAGGATGAGTGTGTTCTGGCACGAATAAATTGTCTGTCCCAGTAAACAACCAAATAATTTGTCTTTCTAAACCATGCGGGGACGACATCATGATCACTCAGCATCAGGACTCTCCGTTGCACAACAACAGAGAGTCCACAGACGCGGGCGCGGTGAGGGGGTGGGGTGGTGGTGGTGGGGGGGTGTCGGAGTAAGCAGTCAGCTCCAGGCTCCCATAAGGCCCCTCTCGCACCTTCCCACACTCCCCTGGGGCAGCACCACCGCCTTCCTCTCCAGTCCCCCCCCAGGGGACTGACTCAAGCGGGTGGGAGCGCTGCCCAGCTGGGACCAAGAGAGGCACAACCAACAATGGCACTCTCAGTCTCGCCCCAAAATGGCTAGCTGCACAGAGAAGAGAACGACTGAAATCAGCTTGTGCTGAATATGCAGGACATCTGTGCGCTCAGTGTGTTGTTAGCTTTGTTTGTTTGCTTGTGTGTGTGAGTCTATATTTGTGCACGCCTCTACCAAGTTTCAACACTTTCAAAAATTTGGTATTACAAGATGGCAGAAACAGCCTAGCCTAACTAATGTGTTTTGACAATGTACATTCATATACTTGCAACGATGCAAACCAAGTGGCCCTTGGCAGCTTCACAATGGGCTATACAAAATGCCTCCAACCACAAACATAGCCCCAAAAAACCATCTGGAATCTCCAGGCATGGTTCGGCATCAAAAACAAAAGCACTATTTCAGGGTTGGTACAGACTAAACAATTGGCTGCCACGTACAGTTAGAGGCAGGAGATATGCCAGCTGTGCAAACACGACCCCATCACTTTAGTAGAACTCCTCAAACATGTTATTAAAATGCAATTTTCTGGAACTGACTCGACACACACTCTTCTGCAGAGATAAGACTGCCGTTTTTCACACCATGTAGGCCGCTTTAGAACCCCCACCCCACCCCACCCCCCACCCACACACACACACACACACACAGGAAAAAAACACAGCACTTTTCCAACAGCGCTCAAGGTTATGTCTCAAAGGCAAGGGTGATCAATGAGGCCCAAAGAGCTCCCTTTCATTAACCGCGCCAAAGAGGTTCACAGGAAGGTGACAATGGTGACAAAAAGCTGACTGAAGCAAAGCTTTGGACAAAAACATACATCAGCTACATGTCCACTGTGCCCAGCCCAACCTCCGCCGGCTGCATGGAAAGCGTGACCGAGATGGAGGTGTCCTTATATTGGCTACATTTGGTGTAAGCACACAGTCAGTCCTTGTGAGTTTTAACACAGTCAACGGTTTTTAACACATTTTTAACACTTTTATTAACACACATCTTATACACCAATAGAACGTTTTTTCTACTTTGACAAACACATGGTCAAACTGTAAACCGGCATTGACACTGGATACACTAGATTTCCTTACAAATTTCAATACATAATTCAAGCATCTAGTAAGAACATGTGCAAGAACAAATTTAGTTTTTTTTCAACGATTCCAACATTGCCATGCTTATATGGCCATTTCAAAATAGCGACAAGGCTTAGAAGTAAAGAGGGAGGCGTTGAGGGGTGGAGACCACAAATAACCCAGAAACACCTCACTTAAAAAACTCAATGTCCACCACAAGCACTTAATATTCTGTGGCCTCACAGCCAATCAGTGAGTCACACTGGAAGAAACACACACACAAAAGTAACGGCTTCGCCCACACATATGCTGGCTTCAGTCTGTCTTCACGCCGCCATCTTTAAAAAGCCATTTCCTCTGTGGTTCATTTCTCCATCATCCGCCCCTGCATCCCACGTACAGACTGGCAAAATCTAATATGGCTCCTGAGGGGAGTGCCGTCGTTAAGCCACTGGGTTTTTTTCCCCCAAATGCTCGGCAAGACACAAATGGGCTTTCACAAAGTGCCTCACTGAAACTGTGACAGTTATGGCCGCATGTGGTAACTTCACCGCATCCTCAACTTCACAACATCTCCAGGGAAGCAGCCGGTGTTGATATATTAAAAGCCAAAACAGTTACCAAAATGAGCTTTGCATAACCTCAGAAAGTAATCTGGAAAGTGTATGGGCTGCAGTCTCATACGCGGGTATGTTTGTGTTTATGTTTGTTTCTCTCTTCTCGCTCTGAGGGGCTTAGCCTACCCCTTCTCTGTTGACTGTTTTGTAAATAGTAAACATGCCTCCCACGCAAACCAGACTAAAACATACCTTACAGTCAAGGATGCTGCAAAAAATATCTGCTTTTCTTTACTCTTCAACAATAATGTGCCAGTTCCTTGTGAGCCTTTAAATACTACTCTAGAGACAAGCGGTGACTATTCAAACGTTTAGGAGTGGTCTTTTCTTTATGCCCCAACACCCATATTCTAGCACCACAGGATGGTAGTCAATGATGCTGACAACACTTGCCAAGGTCCTCTCTCTCTCCTAAAGGCCTTGGTTTACATACAAACTGCACCAGAAAAACATGTCATCAGCAGGGTCCTGGGGAATGTGAAGGTGCCTAAGTGGCGATGCATATTCATCAACTGCGTTCTGCGGCAGGACATCTTGGGGCCGTGTGCCTTTGAAGACTGCAAGCTTCATCACTACCAGGCAATAAGTGCCTTCTGAGGAGAGCTGAAAAAACACGGTGTGTGTGTGTGTGTGTGTGTGTGTGTGTGTGTGTGTGTGTGTGAGTAGGGGGTGAGTGTGGAGATGTGTGAGAGTGCAGGTGGGGGTGGGGGGGGTTTCTCTACCCATTATGTCATAATTAGCCAATTACTGGCTGAAAATAACCATTTTCACCAGAGTAATCACACCTCTGCAAGATTAGTCTAATGTTCACCTCCAGGTAAGGCGGGGGGCGGGGCAGGGCGGGGGGTGACTGCCAGGGGACACCATTTTTACCAAACATGCTACACCACATCACAGTGCACAGGTGCATTTTTATTCCCACAGGCTCTGAACCACATCCGATGAATGAGGATTTAGATCTATGGGTGTAACCACCCTGGGGGCTGAGCCAGTCCAGAGGTGGAGCACTGAGTGCCAACTTGCATGCCTGGGGAGAGTGGACGGCTGGATGGGATGGGTCCATAAGTCCACATACACAGGTCACATTCCTGTTTGCTGACACCTATGAGGAGGTTCCTGTCTACCGGAAACGGGGCACGGAGACTACCCTTTGGTTCACCTATCGCACACTCACTCACTCATTCATTCATTTACACACTTGTCTGCTAGGACGTGCCAGGGCCAAGTCCATCCCCTTGGGACACACTATACATTAAATGTGATCTACATCTTCACAGCATGGAACCTAAAACAGCATCAGGGGTATCCCTTCTGTTTCCTGACGGTCACGGTGGTAAAATGAGAGAGTGGCCATGAGCAGCCCATCAGGGCTAGTGCATACAAAGCTCTGGTGCACATACACACTGGCACTGATTGTCACAGAGCCGTGTTTTGCATACGCAGCCAGTACAGCTCTTCATTTCCAGGCCACATGTGTTCAGCTGACCAACAATGATCCCCAGCCAGTGGCTCCTGAGAGAAATGGCTATATATGACTATATATCCTACTATCCCCCCCCCCTCGCATAATTGTATATGCCAAGCTCAGGTGACAGCAGACAACCTGAAAGACCCTCAGCTCTGAAGCATCCAAGTGACTGGTTAAAGAAAAGGTCATGTTGTAGCGCATTGACTTGAGTTTACCATGAGTGAGTAAAGCATCTCACAAAGAGTTTCTTTTTTTGAAACCGACTTCTCTTGACCAAATGTTGACCAAAAAGTCAGTTTAATTACATGGAGCTTGGCTGCTTGATTTAGGCTGGTAATGTTACAGTGAAGTCTCTTATCTTAGCTAAACATTTTCACATGTTACCAGTTGATGGACACGGATCTTTATGCTTTTATAAAAACAGCCAGAAATGAACTCTGTGACCTATGATATTATCAATCGCTGCTTGCACGTGATAATGTGTTGGTCATACTGATAATACAGCAATTCGGTATGATAAAGAAAATACTTTGGAACAATAAGACGGAAACTCGAATGCACTTCATTCAAACAGTAACCCTACATAAGGTTCTCCGCAGCACGCAACAATAACCATAAATTCGGCTATCCCACAAGTTCACTGCAACCAAAGATGAAAAGGGATAGTACATGGGCATAAACAAGCGATAAGGGAGACGCAAAATCGCCGGTTTACTGCCCTGTTTTCATACATGAAAATGAATGGATGTTTCTCCGCACGCTATAGCAATATGCGACCAAAAGCGAAGCACTGAACGGTTCTCCTTTGCTGCTGTTCACATCAGAATTGACTGAACAAACAACTCTGATTTAAAAAAATAAACGCTTTATGTGAAATTGTACCAGTTCAAACACATTCATATGTTGTAGGTTGCCAATTCTTTAAACAATACCCCTTTTCCAACAGAACAAGCGCTTGAATGACAAACCGGTATTTCCTCTGCAGTAGCCTGACAAGACTGGCATTCAAAAACAAAGACAAACCTTGTGAATGTGTCAAATAACCTATGTCAACGCCAGACTAATGAAACATTACTTACATTTAGTATGCATCGATTTGTGAGCTTTAGAAATATCACTGGTATCTTTGCCGACTCCGCTACAGGTTGCTCTAGCGGTGTCTCAGAAAAAATGGTTGGGTTAAATTGGATTTGCCTTTCCCCCGCAGAGTCCAAATCCCCGGGAAAGCTTGCGATTGCACAGGAAAAAATCAACAATTGAAAACAGCCGGTGGCATTTTGGATCTAAATGTCATTCACCTTACATAGTACTGAATTTATCCAGTTGATCCATTCGTAAGACGAAGAAGCGCAAGTTTTCCATCAAGCGAATGCGCACCCGAAACCAGCGGTGTGTTTCATCACTCCAAATCAGGGGTCACTGCATGCTAGTCGTGCTAAATATAGCAACAAAGTTTAACTTGCCAAAGGGAAAAGAAAAGAATATGATGCCAACCAAAGGCACGTATAATGTGCAATACACGCAGCCTTTTAACCGGTAAAAAACATTTGGTAGCACCACACAGTACACTCCCCTCTCTCACCGGGGGTAGAGCGAATGTGGGTCACCGGGCCTTCGCATTCTTCCTGAGCAAAGCGTAACGCTAGATAGCTAGCATAGAAAAAACAGCACCGTATACTCCTCAGTGCGGTCATATCTGCGATAAATTTAACCGGGCAGAGTGCCGATTTACTTTCCCCAGAGCTGCGTAATCATGCATGTCTTAAAAATCGCTCCTACCGTGTCAGTTGTCCGACTGTAACGATTTCCGAGCTCCTTGTTTTGGTTGTAGATGGCTGCGCGGTGGGTTGAAGTGGAGTTAGAAAAACAGCCAAGGCCTAGCTCTGGATCTCAAAGAGCATGCGCACCAGCGGATGAGCATGCAACCTGGCGGAACTACACAGGCATACCTTTTTCGTGCGTGAGAGTTTTGTCTTACCATGAACACCGGTGAAGGCGTTTTATTGCCAATACATTTATTAATGGTCTGAAAGGCCATACGTGTTCACATAAAACGTACAACATAGATATATACAGTGCATCGACTGCACACTTGTACAACATGAAAATATAAGAAAAACATAGGCTGTAATAATTAATAAAGGCACTTAACGTGCCAAATTACTAATAGTCCATTGCCCATTGGAATGTTGATGCGAAAATTGAAATATGTTTGGTTAGTTTGCATACAAAAACATACCTTTCACTCGATGTCATTTGTGGTAAAGTGTCATGTTTTTGTCTTCTTTTATTTAATTATACCGCTTATCAGTTACATTTTGTGTTACACAAATGTTCCCAATCTTTGGCCTTCATGTGTCGCTCATTCCTCTGGCAGAATGCCAATTAGGTCAAACGCGCAAGGCAACCAAGCTTGAATGAAAGAAGCGCGCGAAACAGTGAGGCGGGATTTGTCGAAATTGACATGTGATCTGTCCAATCATTGTCCCGTGCGTGTGCACAAAAGATCAGAGTGTTTAGGCGAATCTATTTGATTATTATTGACAACCTATCGCCCTTTGTGCATATATAAGAGGGGCGAATAAATATTACATTAGGCGGAACACTAGTTTGTACTTTTTTTCTTTCAGCCACTGGGGTTGTAGGCTAAATTTCCATCAATATTCAGTATATGCCTACTGTATGGAACTGCATAGGGTTCAGTACCGTGATTTATTTATCTGCTTCTTCATGTAGCAGATAGCACTATCATAATAACCAACAATAACAATAATGATGATATTATTATTATTACTATTATAATTACTATTATTATTATTTATTTTTGTGATCACCTATTCGAAAACGCAAGCGCATCTAATGACAGTATATGTAAAGAAACAGTGACATCTAGAGGTAAAACTTTGAGATAAATCCCCCCTGGAGTTCCAAAACCTAAGCTCAGGATTCAGGAATACCTTGATCTTGTTTCTCAGAAAATTCGTTGTTAAACAACACAAATTTACTACAATTTCACATTAATATATTAACTCAGCAGCTTCATACTTAGCAAAGGGGAACAGAAAAGGTGTGGTTCAATTCGACAGTTCACAAGTGAATAAAAACCGCAAGATGGCAGTGTCGTTCGTTTTTGTGCATTTTTCATTAGTGCATGCTGAAGGATTCAAGCGGTTTGGAGATAATGCATCCCAGAAACAAATACGTAAATGCGCCTCGTGTCAGTGTAGGCATATGATTTGGTAAGCCAATGCAGTGGAGTTTCACCATTTAGTCTGAAAATAGATAAATATAACAACACACTGCTGCTTTTAATATAATAATAATAATAATAATAATAATAATAATAATAATAATAATAATAATAACAATTTCTGGGTTGGGGATGTTCTTTTTCAGGTAAGAGCAATGGCCCATCAAAATTCCTCTGGACATTCCTGAATAAAGCTCATTGTCCATGTGCAACATTATTGAAGACATAAACAACTGAAAAGCATTTGGATCATATTTGAATTGTAATTACTTATGTTAAATCAGTCTTAATATTTTTCTCTCTCTCTTGTTCTATCTCTCTATCTCTCTTGCTCTAACACTTGCCCCCCCCCCCCCCCTCCACACACACACAGACACACAGACACACATACACACACACACACACACACACACACACACACACACACACACACACACACACACACACACACACACAGATATCGCTGTCTTTCATTTTGAGCTACTGGTGAAATTATACCACTACAATACAGAACAATTTCTATATGCTTTTATTTCAAAGAACAGCTTTATTACACAGACAGTTGGGGCAATTGGGGTCCAAAAGAAGTTTATTTGGATTCTCTCGAGTACATTCAACAGCACGATACAGTGGCCAGAGATGGCAGGGAGGTGGTTAGAAGAGGTTTCAGGGGACGCCATGACACCCTCAGGAGCTCAGGTCAGTTCTGTGTAGTGGGTCCAACTGGTGGTAGCTGCATAGCAACATGTAGTTATTCCGACTTCCGCTAGTTTTGTTTTTGTAAACTACAGCTAGTTCAAACTTTGAAATAAAACGAACAATAAACATCCAACATTTTAAATCCTAAGCAAAAATAACAAATGTCTGCCTTTTCATATTTGTCAATCAAATGATTGAATGTTTTCATGCTACAGAAAGACAACCGAAATGAAATCTGATACCTGTGTTGTGTATGTTTACACATATTCGGAGGATCTTCGTCCATTTCTCGGCTGCATTTAAGTGAAAAGGTTTGTTAGAAAGCTGTTGTATGAGCTACCATGATTTTTACAAATAGCCTCACTATAGAACACAAAATGGCCACCTAATTACTGCTGCATTAATGAAATAGGGAAAGGCACTACATGTAGTTGGAGAAATGATAATTTCTTGGCATTTGTCAGTAAAAGTCTTGACACTATGCTTACCCGATAAAGAAAGTACCCTCTGCTCTGTATTCCTCCGGGTCCTGGAACGTCATCCTGGGTGAAGGCAACCACAGTTTTAAGGGTCTTAACAGAAATATTACCTTTACCTTTACTCAACATTTCCATGGGTTTCCATGTCCATTGGTTTGGCTACAAAACAATTCAGAGTAAAAAACAATTACTTTTTTGAAGACAGAGGGTTACGAGGTCAGAGTTCCAAACCAAAAATCACAATTCAGTATGTAACTTCATTTCAGCTTAAGTCATGAGCTGTATTACAGTAGGTTGCATTAAAAACGTGTTATCCAGTTTGTATGGATTTAGTTCTCTAAGTGGAAGCCCTCCACTATGCATTCTTCCTACTAGTAAATCACAGTGCATATCCATATGTTGGATTGCAAATCGAAACTGAAATTAAGTTTCAGAAGTCTACTTAACCTCCGAGTATGGACAGTTATTTTTATTTTCATGTACAGTAGTCGCAAAGACAAGACCCAACTGAATGTCATTCACCTCATTTCTGCCATATGGAAGGAAAGCATCTCAAACATTCTGGCCATGTATGTATATTTACAGACAGTCAAAGAAAGGAGTGGGTTTTAAAAGTAATAGAATGTCATTCCTCACCACCCCAAACCTCCACCACCCACCTCCCCCCATCACCACCACCACCACCACCACCACCACCACATGTCTGGGATTTGTTTTAGTGCCTTAGTGGCACTCTAACACAACAAGCCTAAACGGCTAACCATGTAGTTTGTGGAACCTAATTCTGTAATTACATTTAATAGTATTGTATCATAGTAACAGCAATGACTGTTTGGAGTCCACTCTCACTAATACTGCGTAAGCTTCATGGGGCTTGATTGACCTGATCTAACAGACACATCTGTCAGGAGAGAGCGTTTCAGCTACACACCTGTGCTCAGTGCTGATAAACAAGTCCTGAGCTGCCATGTGCTGGACCACACTGACCAGTGTTGATCCCAGCAACCAATAGCAGCTCACGGAACTGCATGACATCATCATGAAAACACGGTGTTAGTACTGTGCAGATCAGCCACACTAATTTTAGCCCCTAATTGCCCCTACCAATGGAAAAGAACGGCTAATGCAGAGAGGGCTTCTGCACACAGACCGAGGCTACATGAAATGGACTTCGATACATGTTGCCACGAACAAACATGGCCATACCTTAATGTGGACAACCCCATACATATGGTATGCCAAAGTGACAACAAATCAAATAGCCTTGGCTTAGATTTCTAAATAAATGTGTCCGTTGGATGACTCCTTAATGCTTAATGCTTCTCCAACCTATGTGGGTGTCATTCGTTCTGTAGAATCAAGTCTTACTATCTTCTTTTAAATCATGCTGTAGTGTATTATGCCCACACACACACATAGTGTGTCCTTGTGAACCTCAAAGGCATCCACAGAGCCATTATAAGTTGCCCTCCAGAGTTCTTGTCACTTCCTTTTGACATGAGGATTATTGACAACGCCTCATTGCATATACAACTTTGTTGTGTAATGTCACACAATGAGAGAGCAAAAAATGCTTTATTACATCTGCTCGATGTAATAGATATTGCGTCAGATGGATGAGAACGTACATAGATGGGAGAAATACATACACGTATTGGAGCTCTTCTTGCTTGCTTCTTGGAGGGGATCGCAGAGACCAGCTGGATAAGTGGATGCAATACCGGAAACTGACAGACAAACGGACGGACAGACGGGCAGACAGACGGACAGACGGATAGATAGAGATGGACACGAAAAACCATGGAAATCATGAACAACAGCTCTGATTGACAGAGGCTGGAGGTTGCACAAGGATGGCATGCGCACACGTGCACACACACACACACACACACACACACACACACACACACACACACACACACACACACACACACACACACACACACACACACACTTCATTCATTCATTAATTCATTAAATTATTCAATTATTCCTCCATTCATGCACACCAATCTTAACTCAGCCATTCATTTAATCACTATAAATACACACTCAGGCTCATCCTATTTGCAGCCCATGTTCATTTGAATTAATGGTACAGATGACATAGCATTTACCACAAGCTGAGCCATTCAAATTCATGCATAACAGGCAAGAGGGCTATGTTACCTCTGCTGTCTTGTTGCATTAAAGGTGCTATCAACGATTTGCTGGATATTTGCATCTGTTTATGTTTGTGTGTATGTTTCTATTTCTTAGCAAATGCTTTTGTTTGATGCAACTAGTTGTGTATTTGCAGCAAGGACCAAATAAAATGTGTATGAGAGCTAGCTCACCCTCAACTGCAGTGTTCTCTGAGAACTCTCACAACGTAGTTAGGGGTATAGACTGCTGCCATGACATTATTTGTGTTCACAGTGTTTCTACAGTGTGCTGAGGGAGTGGGAGCTAGTGTACCAAGAGGACATATTAGCTGAATGTTACATAAAAAAGCGTTATGTGTTTAAACAAAACAAAACACTTCAAATCTCCGATAGCACCTTTAACGCTATTGCTTCCTAAACAAGAGCTTTTTTTTTTTACTTCAGATGGGGGATGAAAATGGCATTATGGGTGTTATGTATGATATCGTAATCTTTTCAAAAATTTATAACAGCCTAAATATATTTAGAATTTTTATAAACCTTAATCGTTCGTTCACAGTTTATATTAGCAGCATGCTGCAAGACACTTTCCTCTTATTTGGGACAATTTGTACAAGGAGTTTGTACTCAGTTGAGCATTTTCTAATGAAGAAACTGCAGGCATTTCCTACTGTGTACGCTATGCAGGAAAGCAAGGACAGGGAGGCTTTTACAAATAACCTTTTCAGGTGATGACATTCCCTTTGCATTTTCATTTGCATGTAACTAAATCATCTCATCACCACACTGTGAAGTAAGTCAGATTATTCATGTGTAAGTAGCAAGAGCATCACTGAGGGGTATCTAAGTAATCCACAAGAAAATTGGGACACTGGAACTTGACAGAAAAATATGAATTATGCAAGACATCCATGTTTTAAAGCAAACGTTCTTCAGAAATTGGCCCTTTTAATGGGTTTGACTTTCTCATGTTGTCCTGGCCTGTCTCTGTGCTGACTGACGTGGAGGCAGCAGGCTAAGGTGGTTAAGTGACAAACCTGATTTATTTAACCCAGAGGTAGTCTTAAACCTAATAGAAAAAAAGCCTGTTAACATTTGTTGTTGGTTGTGTTTTTACTTAGGTTTTTATTTATGTTTTTACTATTTTAGGTTTTTACTGTTGGTTTTTTATATATGTATAAGCTGTGTAAGTCTGTGAAGCCCAAAATGAATTTCTTGTCCCTTGGGACATTTGTAGTATACCTTGCAGACTGAGGTAATTGCAGAAACATCAGTTAGCACTAGGACGCTGTGCTGGAGGCTTGCTCGTGTCAATATATGGCAAAGAGAAGCAAGGCCGACAGTCAAGGTGATGTTTTACCTTCTTACGCTGGTGAATAAAATATAAAGGTAATGGATAAAATAGCAACGTTTGTTGTAGACTGCCATTGTTATTATTATTGTTATTATTATTATTATTAGTAGTAGTAGTAGTAGTAGTAGTAGTGGTAGTATTAAAAAGATAATAGGTAATAAGCAGCAGCATTACCAGTATTGGTAATAGTAGTAATAGAAATAGCAGTAGCAGTACTATTAGCAGTAGTAGGGAGAGCAGGTGTAGGAGTAGGATTCGTAAAGTAGGGGTAGAGCCAGCTGATGCACCTGTCATGGTTTTAGAGTTAACCAAAATAACTGCATCCTGACTAAAAGATGAAGGAGCATATCAACAGCACTGTAAGCACTGTAAGCTGTGCTCACCAACATGTCACCAAACCCTTGACAACAATACTTTTCTATCAGAGATCAACCTGAAACTCAGTGTTATCCATACTCGCAGCAGCAGACAAGAGGCGGACTGTACCACCATTAACTTACCGTTTCACTCTCACCCACAGCTGCTTTCGATTTAGCATAGTGAAATAAAAACTACACACACACACGCACACACACACACATACACACACACACACAAACATCCACATAAAATTCACATAAACACATGCATATATGTACACACACATATATGCACAAGACAATACAAACATAGACAGTTATATATGTAAACACTCATATATGTCATGTATAAATCCAAATTCACACACTCAAATTCAATGACAAATAAAATGTGATATTAGACAAGCATTGCTTGTACACACAAACAGATAAACACTGTTGCAATGATTTTAGCATCTGCTCAAACCTACGTCTGAAACGTGTTTGAATGTCGGTGCGGTAGACTTACCCTTTTACTGTTATCTCTTGGTGTCAAATCCTGCATTACCAGACCAAAAGACAGTCAGCTCAAGAGGCTTAGGACAACACTATTCTCCAGAAATGCCAGAGAGTGTGAAGGGAATAATCACCTGAGTCCTCTGTAAAACTCCCAACATCAGGACACACACCTCTCCCAATGTCTCGCGCGTCTGAGGCCATTCATTGTCACACCAGGACCAATGCCGTAGAGACAGAGAGGAAGACGAGGGGAGGGGAGGGGAAAACACAACAAATGTCAGTTATTATGACACTGTATGGCTATATTACTAATTAAATAACCAAAGTAAATATGTAATGAAACTGGATTACAGTTAAGTCACGCAAATGATCCTACCCTTAAGGGCAGGTCTTCGGAGAGGAAGGATGTGCAGACGTCGTCTACCTAAGGACCAGAAGGCAGCAGTGATCAAAGCTATGAAATGCATAGCAAACCATCCGAGCAATTCAGGACTAGTAGAGGGTCTTTATACTGTAGAAGGAGACCTGTGCCTGATTTATGGACAATCAGAGAATTGGCCATAGCTGTAAATGTGTGTGTGTGTGTGCGTGTGTGTGTGTGTGTGTGTGTGTGTGCGTGTACATGTGTGTGTACATGTGCGTGTAGATGTGCGTAATCAAGAAAGAGAGATGGTGGAAGAGATAGAGAAATGTGTGTGTGTGTGTGTGTGTGTGTGTGTGTGTGTGTGTGTGTGTGTGTGTGTGTGTGTGTGTGCACGCGTGCGTGTGTTTGTGTGTGTGCATGCATGCGTGGGTGTATTAGTGACAGAGAAAAAAAGAAGATATATTGTTTGTGCAAAAGGAAAAACATTACTAATAGTCAATGACGCATAGAGACAATGAGAGACAAGCGATGTGCAGAGGGATGATCCAAGGCAGCATCATCTATATCTAGGAGTGCAAGAGTGCCTATGTGTTCATACCTGGCTTAGTAGCTGGTCATAGTCTATCGTGGCTTTCTGCTGTAAAACTGGGGTACCTTTCACACAACCAGAGAGATACAACAACAAATCATTTAATAACAGTGGACACAACCACCATTGTCCAGCTGAAAAACATCAATGTCTAGTGATGTATTTGAAAAAAAATGTATGAAATGTAGAAAATTAGAGAGATGTTGATGAATATGGAAGATAATCGCAAAGTGCAAATCTTGATCACACTGTTACATAGTGTTTGCTTCCAAGATGTCAAAGCCATCAAAATGAAGTTTCAAAAATATTTCTATAAATACTACCTCAGTAATTTTGATGGAGTTTGCTGGGCACACTAAAGAAATTGCTGGAATTGTACACTGTTCACTGTCTCTATTATAACTGAAATTCTGGACTGCACAGGCTATTTTTTTTTTTTAGTGAAATAAATTAAATGCATTTTACAGGAACATGGCAGGTGCGCATTCTATTGTTTTCCTTTAGCTTAAGATTTTGGTTCCTTAAGATTTTATTTCTTAATAAAACATGTTAACCTTATGTAATCTCTTCTATTTGCCGCCTCCATATTTTTCGAATCATCTTTTGATCCCTTTATTATCCACTGTGCACTTTGACATTCATCTATCTCTCGATGATCCCCATCTCAATTAAATGTCACCACAAACGCTCTCCCTTAACAGCTTTAGAACCTCTTATTATACATTAAAAGGGCCAATGTTAGTAACAGTAAAACTAAAAATAAAATAACTAAGGATCACTGTACATGAGAACCATGTATCACACGCTACTCTCTATGGTATTTGTTAATAACATACAAAATTTCAAGAAGACACAACAGGAGGTTTGTTTGTAATGTGCCATTTGGTGTAACTGCAGATCCTCTTGCTTTAGTTCATGATTAGTGTGAATGACACATCTGCATGTGGCTGCCTCAAATACATATTATTTAGCCACTGCACACCACACAAATAAAGCCATAAAAACCAATAAAGGACATGAGCATGTAGACTGGATTTGTTGCAAGGTTGTTGCAAGGTTTTTATGGTTGCTTATCCAGGCTTTCCAAGTGCTTGACCACACAGACCTACCGACATTTTGTTAGTGCTCAGCCCTACAGTCCTGTCATAGTTTCATCATATTTGTTCTCTTGCTTTAGGAGATGCATGTTTACTAATTTTCTCACAAATTACTTAGTTGCTGCATACAGCTTATGTGAAGCCAAATTAAGTAAGCAATAGTGTTAATTGTTAATTTGTGGAAATTGTTCCAAGAGAAGAAAAGCTGATCATTAGTGCTGTGTCTGACTTTTAAGGCGTGGACTTCCTCTGTGCTTCCGCCCAGAGTTAATTATTATTTAATTATAAGAACCAGATAGAATGTCACTATAAAAATCACTCAAGTTCTGGTCAATGAGGACGTAACAGTACCATCTTTCTTTTGCTTCTATAGGCCAACTCTAATAAAATACTGTTTATCTCTTTAAAGAGTGACAGAGGGAGAGACAGAGAGAGGGAGAGAGAGAGAGAGAGAGAGAGAGAGAGAGAGAGAGAGAGAGAGTCGGCCTAAGCGACGGCATCAAGTACTCCTCAAAACTACTGCGTAGCTCCCCAGCTTAGTTAAGTGGGAAATACGGTTCAGATCAATTTAGTTACTTTTAATAGCAGTGGCTGCTATTTACGACGAAACAGAACTAGCCTTTCTCATCCTACTTTGAAAAGTGCATGCACTGTAGCAATCAAGACTTTTGCAAGATGCATAGCCTACATAATTAGCACAAATTAACTTGGCAACTTCGAATCATCCACTACATCTTCCATTGGCAATCTTTTTTACAAATAATTCTGTATCTTAGTGGAGCAACAGGTATTGAACTTACTTTTGCAGAGCGGTATGGCGGAGAGGAGGAATGCCACTGTAAGCGTGAGGACCGCGCTGCTCGGTGGGCTCATGGTGCTGGTAAGACCCCCGCAGATGACAGTACTGCTGTTGTTGCTGCTGCTGTTGCTGCTAGAACTGTGGGAGGATCCGACGGGACAGTGAAGGTTTCGCATCCTCGCCAAGGTGTGTGATAGGAGTTTTTCTCTCACCACTCAGTTTGTGTTGATTTACTTTCTGGGTTGCTCTGCCAGTCTTTTAACGTTTTTCCAGAGGAATTTGGAGGCGTTGGAAGGTCACACCCTCTTTTACTCATCAACAGACAACGAATGGCGTCACACTAATACACGCGTACTAACTTCCGATGAGTCTCAGGTTGATTTGACAGGCTTATTCATACCATACACGGTTTTTGGACATTTAAGCCACACAGTCTATCAACAACAGCCTAGCCTACTTTATTTTCAATTATCGTTGAACTGAAACTGGGCCACAGCATGCAATTCCAAATAAGTGTAGTGGACTTATGTAGAAAAATAGGGCTTCATTTTCTCTAATTTAACAGCCTACAGAAGGAAGGTATTGTAAGTCTAGCCATGTAGAGTGATAAACACTCAATGGGAAATAAATGTCTGTTTTATGTTTAATTTATGTTACCTGTGAAAGTAAAATGTAAAGTAGCAAAACAGGACATCAAATTATCATATTTTACACAACTTTTGAAAATAAATTGAAATTCTCTGGTGCCTTTCCACTGTTATATGCCTTTAGCCTACGTTCACATGAAAATCGTTCTGCTCACTTTTAAGTGGTTCGTTGCTTCTGTAGGCGAGATGCACTTTTAAGCACCACAAATCTATGGACAGCTCCCCTATTGTCAGGCGTTTTAACGCTGATCCCATAAACAGATGAGAGTGGTAGGGTGTGTTAAAGTGTTTGTTTGTTTGTTTATTCTGATCAATCGTAGTAATTAATGACGATATACACATGATGCATGACAATTGTCTGCTCTTATTTTTCATAGTTGTTAGGCCAATTATTAACAAGAGAACGTTTTCGTCCTGGGTTTATCGAACTACGACTGCAAGAAAAAAACCTTTTGTTTGAAGATCTAAGTCACATTTTATGCGTTCATGCCAGACAAAGAAACAACTGTGAAAAACAGATATATTGTCATGCAAACGTCTTTTCATTAGGCCTGCTCATGATTATTTGAAGGTTTCCTGTTATTGCGTGTCTGAAAATTACTCATGTATTTCTCACAAATCAGTGTTATGTGTTTGCATGATAGTTGTGGTCTTCTTTTTAAACCCAAGTCAAAGCTTTAACATCGATATGTGGGTGAGTCACTTCAGTATGTCACAGAAAAACAGTGAAGAAATTGAGCAAACTCTTCCATGTGTAAAAAATCTGTGTGAAAACTGAAACATGCAATTCCAAGCACGTTACAAAAAGGCGACTGAGGACCCGTCAACCCTGGCGGTTGTCAGGGACTTGCATAGCATTGATACTTAGTTCATCAGGCAAGCGAATTTTGGAATAAGTCCCAAACCAGTTCAGCATTTCACACACTGCTACTCTCCTTTGTAACACTTTTACTCTTTTGTTGCTGCTGAGAGAGAATAAAAAATAAAATTGCGTTTTCCGGAGGTGCCTTTGAAACTGGAGGGTGTTTTTCTGCACGTCATGATGACGTCCTGGTTTGACATTTGTGTTCCTCACGGCGATCCCTCTGTTACTTCATCCTGAAGATGTCTCCAACATGATGGACAGCAGAAGACATTTCTTTATGTTGGGAAAAAATTAGGTGACATATGTATGCTATCAGCATGCTGTGTGCTGTTTATCGTCACTGCAGTAAAATTGCGATGGCAGGAGGAGAAAATGCTGATAAGATGACAAGCAAAGCACACGTAACCAGTGACATGTCTTGGGGAATGGGTGGCTTAGGGGTTGAATTGGGGGCCCCAATGACATGATCCTTGGAATCTTTACAATCCTTGGAATCATAAAAAAGACTTGATTTTGTTGGCTGTTTTTTTTTTTTTTTTTTCAAACAATTGATGTCAGAATTCAATTGTCTACATTGATTGCGTGACTGGACATCAATTAAAAACATAGATACATAAAATAAACAATAAACATGTCTTGCCACGTTCAATCCTTGTAGATGACACACAATGGCTTACTCCAGCCCACACTCCGAGTAGTCCTCACAGTACTATAATTTATTCAGTTTGCACCTTTTCGCAACATGAGCCATGTCTTTTTCTAAGATAGTAAAACCATGGCATCTACAAAAGAGAGAGAGAGAGATAAACTGACAGAAGATGGGTTCTGAGAAATTTATTTAAAAAAAGAAAGCTGAACAGTCTTAAGTATTGGTTCATTCATTGCTGAGCTGCACTAACAAAAAAGGTAGTGGGAGCTTAACTTTGTAACTGCGTGGTCTTCTCCTACAGAGAAAAAAAGGTACTGAGGTTCTATGTGGTTCTTATAAATAACCCCGAGTGGAATCACAAAGAGGGTCTTAAACCTTAAAAGTCAGCAAGAAAGGAGAGAGACTTCTTATGTTACGTAAAGTGCTTTGAGTTCTCCATTGTGTCTTTGGATATAACCACATATCTAAACCTACCTTTGGGGACAGGCAAAGCTTTTTTTGTGATGATATGTTCTATGACAATGTGAGCAAACAATAGATTGTAATTTAATTCAATTGAGATGAGTTCAGCTGAACTGAACAAATACATTTTATGTGATGGTGACACCAAGTCCCACACAAAGGGTTTTAGTAGACTTGCCAAATGAAATGTCTGCCTCCTGGCACTCCCTTAAAGATGGTATAGGCCATGAACTCATGAGAGGTCACCTTCACGTTGAGTTGGAGTATGTAGGTACGTGTGTCTGTACACAGTGCACACAACAAAATTCAACCTCTGCCTTTAACCCATCACATTATGTGAGCAGAGTCTTGTCTTGTCTTGTCTTGTCTGTTTTCTCAAATGTTCAGATTGCTGGTAGAGACCCTGCCAGGATCTGATTTCCCATCTGAGAATATTGTTTTTTCTAATGTGATATTTGGCATCTGATCACCTCTACAAAATGCCATTTGCGTAGGCTATGTTGCAAGCATACTGTTTATAATGTAAAATGTGTTTTTCACAAGAAGCAGTAGGTTTGACATCAACTCATGTGTTTTTATTTTTCTTTATATTGCTCCCCTAAATTAGAAAAACCAACAACAACAAAAAAAAACCTTAATATATTGTTTGCATAGTTCATTTTCCAATGCATTCCCTGATGGGCTCAAATTTAGTGACTGACATCACTGTGCATTCGTGATCATAATCCTCATTATGAGAATGTCAAGCACTCTACTCTCGGGGGTCTTCTGTCCTTGTAGATGTGCCCACCTCCTAGCTGATGGCAAAGACAAACAACTTGAAATTTGTTTGTGAGTGTGCTGGATAATCCTTGGCAAAGGGCAGTGTGTCAATTTCTCTGTCTCTCTCTCTCTGTCTCTCTATCTCTCTCTCTGTCTCTGTCTCTCTCTCTCTCTCTCTCTCTCTCTCTCTCTCAGTGTCTGTGTGTGTGTGTGTGTGTGTGTGTGTGGGGGGGGGGGGGGGGGGTGTCTCTGTATAATATGTATGTATGTCTTTGTTGATTTGATTTTTGTGTTTCTGTAGGGAGAGATATGGGTAAATTGCAACACTTACCTAAGGCTTCTATGCAGTTTTACATATTACTATATGAGAGAATAATATTGGGATGTTATTGGGATTAGGATGTTATTGTAACATATAACCATTGCACATAATATTAAAGAAGGATCTTAAAGAAACAGTGGCTATTTTGCTGCAGTGTTTTTGTGTGTGCGTGCAGTTGTGTGCACATTTTAGCCATAAGTCTCCTGTTGTGACGCACACAACAGGATGCAGTGGAACACACTTGATATGCATAGTTCCACAGGGAAATATCCTCCAAATATCAAATGTATAAATAATCTGCCAGTGTCTGCTGTGACAGTATTGGCTTAATTGTAACATGGAGGGATTGAAGGAAACCCCTTTTGAAAGGATCAGTGCCCATCCAAAGTTGTAGTATATACTACCGTTCATGCCAGGCTACAAGGTTAAGGTCAACAAGTCAATGCTCACATACGCAGTTTTTACTCAGTCTTGACCACACACACATACAGACACACACACTCACACACACAAACACACAGCATATGTGTGTAATGCAAGAGAAATACAGCTGAGGCAAGTCAAAAAAATATGCAAGATGATAGAAGAATTAAATGGGAAAATTATGAGGTCCAGAATGGGTCTTTGTGTTCCTGGCTGTCTGAAGAAATCATGCAGGGCAGAAGATTACGCAGAAAAATGGGAACAGTTTATGCTAGCAGACAATGACAGTGACTTGGTTAATAAAGTGCACAATAGCTGTATGAGTCTGCCAACTTTACAGGCATTTGATGTCACAGGGAATTTGATGTCACTACTACTCACTGATGACGGCAGCAGTTTAGACGCACAGGTGTTTAACGTTTGCAAGACGGAGGAGGAATTATCTACATCAGTAACTCACTTTCTCTGAGCACACACTCACATTCACAGACATGCACTTCAACAATGCTAACCCCCTTCAAAAATACAACAGCCCAAAAGTGCTGCATTGCAGTGGTAAGCCTCTTTGCAGGTGTGATTTTTGTTGTCATTCATTTGTGTGGTGATGCATGTAAATGCACAGAAGGGGGTTAATATGGCTTTAACAAACAACAACAATGCTTTTGTGTAAAGCACATTGAACTGCATTTATGTATGAAATGCGCTATACAAATAAATCTGACTTGACTTGACTGACTTGACTTGACTTAAAGAATACAAGGTCATACTACATACTTGTTCCAACTGTTCACAAAATCAACTCCAATTGGCACAACACTTTAGCCAGGCACAGGTGAATAGTTGGTGAAGTCACCTGTGTGTACATCCATACATGGCAGGACTTTTACTCTCCAAAGTCAGGGTTTCCCACCTGTACCTGGATGTAGAATCAATCCAGAATTTAATGAAAAGCTGAAAAATGTTTGGTTCCATAGCCTAACTTGCAGTGAGATTTTTTGAATCCCTTGGTTATCACTAGAAATGTTTTTTTTTCCAAAATGTTTATTATTTAGTCTAAGTAGATGTGCCAAAGGTAATGGAATATCCTTAAATACATTTTTTACATACAATTGTCACACTCAAAATGCCAAACAATATGCTCTGTGTACATTATACATACTTTGTGACTTTATCCTTCGCACTCTAAATGATAACCCATTGATGTTTGAGTCAAAATGGAACTTGGTATCAGTGACCTCCAACTTTGACCTTAAACCTTGATATCAAATCACCTAATCTTTGAGTCATTTTTTTCCACCAAAGTCAAAGCACTTGCCATACGGTATTCTGGAGATGTTCAGACCGAAACAGACAAGTGCACATACAGTGCAGATGTATGGACAGACCACCCAAAAACATATTAACGCATCTCCACCGGTTCAGCAACCTACGAATTCTTTTGGAGTTCTATGAAGGAATAAAATAAGTTGTTCTGAAATACTTCAAACTGTAAAGACACCCAAAAGCTCAAGTGTGTTGGAATTTGTGGGTTGTATTTAAGGGAGCAAATATGGAACTTTATCTCAATATTGGGATTTGTGATTCCATTTTCAACTTGGTTGTCTGCAAGTAAGGCCTCAGAGAGCCAAATGCATTATGGTTAGATTAATGACTTTGACATCATAATTAAATGTGACTCATCCATAAAGTCTGTTTACTTTCTCACTCCCAGTGGTTACCTATACCTAAATATGTCTTTCCACCTATCTGTCTTTAGCACAGATAATGTGTTGACGAAATTTTCCATTTTTTAGAGGGAAAGATTTAACATGGAAGATGCAAAATGTTGGAAGGTAATTCTCCACACAATAAAAACTGTCTTGTGTATTAAGTGAGTCAGTACACAGGGTACTCATGTTCCCAGGGCTCATAATAGCACATGTGTTTTTTGTACAACACCAGAAGACCATGCCAGTCAACAGCAGTCATTATGCGATGAATAAAAGCACATATGACTACAGAGACTTGACCAAACTATCCTCCGCCGACACATACCCCGCTCCCAAACAAGCAAAAGAAAAACATGCAAACACACACACAAATTTGAGATCCACTACCGGTACTTAGATGGAAAAGGGATGTGATAAAAATTACATGCTTTGTGTAATTTCTAGGAAGTCTTTATCCGCTAATTGTCGTCCTCAAGAGTATGTGGAAATGTGTAGCTCCTGAGTTTGTAAAAGCAATACAAATGTACAAAACCCGGAAGAACTCACCAGAGGGAGCAACTGTATTACATTCAAAACCACTTTGTCAACTTGCCTAAAAAACAACTTGTAATGTCAGCCATTTTTCTTACTGTTCTCTCAGTACAAAGTTCTTGTCTTACAGTGCTTATACTGTTAAGAGAAATATGTATATCATTGAACAGGCAACCCAAAAGAGTTTTCTTGTGGTAGTATGCCTGTTTTCAGTCTAAAAAGGTTTTTGACATCCCAAATAAACCGTGTGGGTTATGTTGCTGTAATATTACCCTGCTGATGAAATGTACTGAATCAAGTCATAAGGACACTTTATACTATGAATACTTTAGGTTATTTTTTATTTAGAAAACAACAGAGATGCTGTCTGTATCCCTCCTACACTATGTTTGTAGAGGTTCGGAAGTTGACAAGCTAGAAGTATTACAGCATTAGTCAGTTAAAAATAACCGTAAAACTCTCAAAGTAAGAGGCTGGGGAAAACATATTTAC
>CM059276.1:13747155-13774655 GCA_030347295.1 Setipinna tenuifilis | reverse complement strand
TTTTATTTTTATTATTATTTCATTTAAAAAGCAAAAGAAATACAGACACATTGGCGTGTAATTGTCCACCATATCAGAAAAGTCATGCCTCACATCTGAGCAGTGTGCGTGCGCACATACACACAGATTTTTTTTTTAATTCACAAGAAATAGGTAAGTGAAATAAGACACAGGTGTAACCTTGAGTCATTCTGCAGTCGAAGTGTCCATAGAGCTATAGGCTACATTATAGGTAAAGGTGCAATGTCTAATATTACCTGCAGTGCCCATCTGCCCTGCCCCCCGCACAACCTCATCTTTGTCTCCCTTTTCTCTATCAGGTGCAGACATCACAAGTTCCATTTCCACAGCATTGTGTGAAGTGAATTATGTGGGACAACATGAAATAGAGGCTGAGAAAACATTTTTTATGTTTGTCTGAACACAACAATCTGAATGCAAGAAAGTGGAATATACTATGCTGATATATAATGAATAATAGTAAAGTAAAAGTCTGCCTTTATAGGCTATTACCTTCAAGACCTAATGACACTTTCGAAAGACATTAACTCTTTGGCCAGAGAGCAGGGGGAAAGGGCTGTAGTAACTGTGACACCTTAAAAGTTTCATTGCCATATTTTTTCCTCTGATGGGATTTTCGTAGAAAATAAGTAAATACAAACTTTTTGATAATATGAAAATAACACCATCTGACTTAACGGGAAGACGTCATGTGACAGCCATGTCTCCGGAAACAGGAAGTAAGAGGGCTAGGACAGCTGTCTGCACATAACAAAAAACATGAACTTACTCTAAAGGACCGTCTTGTGCATAGATTTTCAAATGGAATTGAAAGAAATAACAAGGTGTAACTAATACAGAACTATTTGGTTGTGAAAACGTTTGAGGTAAGTCAGTGTGCGTTTAAAAACAAAGCTTTCCCCCTTTCGTCGGAAAGAAGACGCCTCCCTTTAGCATTATGCATAGCTTGGTGTGCTAAACCTCCCAGCCATGTCATCCAGTGGAATTGCAGTAAACATAGCGCTAAGCACTTGCAGTAAATGTAAATTGCCTCTGCTGTGGTAAGACACTGCACATTTCTGATTTAAGTGACATGATATTGCTGTTACTGCTGACCTGCGTAAAAAATAGCAACACCTTTGAATTGCTCATCATGGCTAAACTAACTCGTTAGCTGAAATAGCTAGCACTAACTCATATCTATTTTGTCTAAATGTTTATATGACGTAGATTTGCTGTGCGCCCCACATGAACAAGTAAACTGTTGATCTGACTGAAAATAATAGCTTGTTGACACAGAACTGCTATGACATGTCGTGTACGTCGCTAGTCCCAATGTTCGGCTAGATTCTACACTTACTTCTGCACAGAATAAACCATTATAATGAACCATTCGTCTATGAAAAAGTAGTGTTCTTTGTCTTAATGTCGCGGTTAATGGTTTTCAGTGAAGTTTACATATGGTGTTATTTTATTCCACTCACAGTTAAGACCGCTGCTAAAATGACGGCCATCAAACATGCACTCCAGAGGGACATCTTCACGCCGAACGACGAACGTCTTCTCAGCATCGTTAATGTGTGCAAAGCAGGGAAGAAGAAGAAAAACTGCTTTCTCTGTGCCACAGGTAAAAGCCATCGTCGTCCTTGCCAGACTCCCTGTTGAGCCATATTCACATCTTTGAAATATAGGATGTAATGTTTAGAACCCAGCATCATATGTTGGGCGACTATGTCTTTGAAAGAAACCTCCACAATTCCGCATATTCGTGTGGCTTAATGTGTTCCCAACTGCACGCAACCCAACTGAGATGAACTGTTAATTCTCTAGTAAGATATTCTGACTGTCTATTGCAGTTACCACAGAGAGACCGGTGCAGGTGAAAGTAGTCAAGGTTAAGAAATCAGACAAGGGGGATTTCTACAAGCGCCAGTTGGCATGGGAGCTGCGGGATCTCACTGAGGTGGATGCCAAAGATGCTACTAAGGTCAGCGGTTACTATAGGTCAAAGCTTAAAAAGCATAAAGATTTCTCTCATTGTTTGTGTGAATGCCTGTGCTTCAGTTCATCTCTGTGATCGTGTTGCATTGACCATGTCCAGGAGAACCCTGAGTTTGACCTGCACTTTGAGAAGGTGTATCGCTGGGTTGCAAGCAGCACGGCAGAGAAGAACTCCTTTATCTCCTGCATCTGGAAGCTCAACCAGCGCTACCTCCGGAAGAAAGTGGAATTTGTCAACGTCAGCGCCCAACTTCTGGAAGGTGTGAGATGCCGTCCCCTTTTTTGTTTAGTCAGATGATGCTCCAGTCAAGTCAGAATCGACTGGAAATAATGCATGTAAGACTGGAGTTAAAGAAAAGCTTTTGTAGTGCCGTGAGCTTGTTTTGCTGTAGACCTGAATTTGCACTTGGTTTTACCAAGACTGTGTTGCCTCATGTGTGATTTTAATGTAGGAAATCTCTTTCCAATATGTCTATTCCAGCACTGCAAACTTGCTTTTGCTTGTTTTCTTTACTCTTTCTCTTTGCTCCTGTAGGGTCTCTGCTTCTGTCTTGCTTGTGCCCTATTCAGCTTGTTTGTGGAAAGATAGTTTTGGACTCTATTGTGCCTTTTATGCTACAGCTGCTTTTTATGGGTTGTTAAGACACCCATTCCTCTGTAACCTTTAGTGTTGAGAGATAGTATTGCATGATTTGTTGTTCTGTCCTCAACTTTTGGCGATTGGTCTTCAGAGGCCCAGATTTTGAGACTGTGCCAGCATAAATATAATAAGGTTTTGTCCGAGTGCTAAAGCATGGCAGACATTTTAACACTTCAGATATCTGGTGTTTTTTTTGTGTGACACGTGCTTGCTGAACTGAAGCATGGCTCTGTTTGGTTTGTGATGCTTAATCTCTCCTGTACTCTTCTTTCTAAAACCTTTCACTGGCCAGAGCTGCCTAAAGCTGAAGGTTGGTACAGAAACTATTTACTCTCCTCTGTCATGGCCCTTCCAGACCTCTCATACCACTACCCACTACTAGATTGACCCATTTCCATAGTACTTCTTCCATGCCAGGTCATCTGTCCTAAACGCCCCGTCACCTCATTGCAGACCAGTCTAAGCCATACACCCATAACAGCATTGTAAATGTTTTGTGAGGGCTTGAGTGCAAATGCCATATGAACGTATTTCAATGGTTGGATATTTCTTTGTAAATGTGCATGTGTGCTTAATTGTGTATCTATCCTTGTATGTCAGCTGGCCTGTTTTTACAACTCTCCCACAGAGTCCGTCCCAAGCAGTGAGAACCAGAGCGTTGCGGGGGGTGATGAGGACGCCCTGGACGACTACCAGGAGCTGAACGCGCGAGAGGAGCAGGACATCGAGGGCATGATGGAGGTGTGCGAGTACGCCATCTCCAATGCTGAAGCCTTCGCCGAGAAACTCTCCAAAGAGCTGCAAGTTTTGGATGGGGTGAGTTTGAACACAAATAGGCCTATCCCTGCACCACTAGGATTGGGGAAAGGGAAGGGAACATCCCATGTAGTATCTCATGAGACGGTGGGAGTAAAATTGGAGGAGTTTAACCCAAGGATGACAAACAGAGGACATAGGGTGGATAGGTGTGGGACGTACATTTGAAATAGATCAGGCCTAATCTGGTTACTAATATAAGTCAGTAACTATGTACGTATCTAAATGTATTATGCATAATATTGTATTTTTTATAAATTCTTTAGTATGTTTATTGTTTGTGTCCGTATAGTCTAATTTTAATTCAGAATAACTGTTGAGTTTGTGCGGCTATTTATTAGCTGCTGAAAAAACAAGTGTGTTTGGGCTAAACATTCTTAATTCCAAACTTCTCTTGTTTTGTCCATCTCTATTTTTATATACTTGTCCCTTCTCACTCGGATCACACTCTCTCCTCTCAGGCAAACATCCAATCCATCATGGCATCGGAGAAGCAGGTGAACATCCTGATGCAGCTGCTGGACGAGGCACTGACCGAGGTGGACACCATCGAGGGCAAGCTGAGCAGCTACGAGGAGATGCTGCAGAGCGTCAAGGATCAGATGGACCAGATCTCCCAGAGCAACCGCCTCATCCAGATTAGCAACTCCAACAATGACAAACTCCTGGATGAGATCCAGTTCCTGGTGGTGAGGCTCTGTTTTTAACCTGGGGATGTACTTTGGGGTCATGGTTGCAATACATACACAGTTACTTATTCCCTACATATTAGTCATTGTGGCATATAGGTGGCAATTAACCTAGTTTAGTGCCTCAGATCATGTAAGGTGTATTGCCAGGCTTGCAAGCTGACATGTCATACAACCTTGCTATAAGAAAATGTCTATGATGGTGGTCTCTCGTAGTCTTCAATTCGCATTTCTATTTATTGTCTCTTGAAGACTTTGTATATTTTTGGTATGGTTAATTGTGTTGCAAAGGCATTGGCTTGTTTCTTTGTTGTTGTTGTTCCTCCTGTTTTCACTCCTGCACACTGTCCATTTTGCATGAACCGTTCATCACCAACACACCTGTTCTTAAGTGGTGTACAGAAATTCTATTTTAAAAAACGATTTCCTGATGTTTGTCTGTTTTTCCCTCTCCGTGTCTCCCAGAACCACATGGACCTGTCTAGGGGACACATCCGGGCGCTGCAGGAGGGCGATCTGTCCTCCCCCAAGGGCATTGAGGCCTGTATCAACGCCTCCGAGGCCCTGCTGCAGTGCATGAGCGTGGCCCTAAGGCCAGGTGTGTCTGCTGCCCCCCTCTACTGCCCTCTTATGCTCTCTCCCTGAGCACCATACATAGCATGGCACTTACGAGTAAAATAATAATAATAAGAAGAAGAAGAAGAAGAAGACATAGATCTATTTCTTTCCAGTGTAGCTGTCATACATATATTGCCTGCCCTAGCTTTGATGGTCGTGATTAGGCTTTATGGCCTAGCCTGCCTTTAATAGCCCTGGTTAGTCGTTAGGCTCGGTCTCTGCCTTGCCTGATGAAATGTTTATGGTATTTGGTAGATGCTTTCATGTCAAGCAAGGTTATATTTAAGGTTGTTCAAAATGGCTCCCGCTAGGTCATGACAAGCTGGCTGCGGTGAAGCAACAGCAGATGCTCTTCTGTGAGCTGAGAGACGCTTTTGCTCGGCGCCTCACCAATCACCTCAACAACGTTTTTGTCCACCAGGTACACGCACACACATGCACACACACACACACACACACACACACACATACACCTGTGACCTCCCACAACCAGTTCCTTTCACCTATTTCAGCCCACTTGCAAACCTCAGAAATAGTTTTTTTAAGAGATGCTAACTTGTCACATAGGGGCCCAGACCTCCAGTCAGTCACACAGGTAACTGCATAGTCTTTGGCCAAAGCCACAGTGTACTGGGGCATATCAAGAGGGACGACTTGTGTCTTGTGGAAAGGTGTAAGTATAAAAATACTTCCTGCTTGATGTTCCTGTTTCAGCATTGGTTTTGTGTACTTCTGTCTTTCTCTTGTGGCTGTTTTTCTTACCCTTTCTGTCCTGAATCTGATGGGTCTCCTGTCTCCTGCCCCTCCTGTGTTTGTTCGGCTGCCTAGTCTTGCTCTGTTACCACCTCACGCAACCCTGTGCTCTCTGTCTCTGTCTCTTTCTTTCTCCTTCTTTCTTTCTCCTTCTCTATCTCTCTCTCCATCTGTCCCTCTGTCAGTTCAACCACTTCAGTCACTTCAAAATGACCATCCCTCAGTTCTATAGGTCTTCCTGTCTGTCACTCCCTGTGAGTACACCTGTTCTGACATCACGCGTGACCTCACTTCCCCTGTCGTCTAACCATGTCCACCTACCCCCTCCATCTAACACCCTGGTTTCCTGTCGAGGGCATGGCTTGTGCTCATGAGGACCTAACTTGTTTTCTTCCATCTAAGAACATCATGAAAAAAAATTCTTCTTCACCACAAGATTGTGAATTAACCCAAACATGCAACCCCTTGTCACCACAGTCAACTCATTTTTAAGCACCATTTTAGCACATCGTTGTGGCTGGGAAGGACAAAGCACTGCGCTTCTCTGTATGTACCCGGTATGGTGTGGGTGAATGATTGTGCGTGTGTGTGTGCGCGTGTGTGTGCGTGTGCGTGTGTGTGTGCGTGTGTGTGTGCGTGTGTGTGTGCGTGTGCGTGTGCGTGTGCGTGTGCGTGTGCGTGTGCGTGTGCGTGTGCGTGTGCGTGTGTGTGTGTGTGTGTGTGTGTGTGCGCGCGCGTGTGTGTGTCCGTCCGTGCGTGTGTGTGTGTGCAGTCTTGCGACGGGTTCATTGCTCTGCCTGTGTACCAGCATGTTGCGTCTCAAGCTCCCAGCCAGGCAAGCACGAGGACAAAGAGCCGCACAGGACCCGGTCATCCAAGCACTGCTTTGTAGAACAACCCCCAACCTTGTAGCCCAGTCTAGAGATGGTACAACGACAAGTGTTAGCAGAAAGATACGATATTGCAGTATGTTATGTAATAAAAACCAAATGTCCAGAAGAAAATGTTCACATTTAGTGAGGTGTTATTGGGGGTAACTTTTTGGTCTTGTGATGTTTTGAAATGTGGCTGATCAGCATCACCATGCACCGGTTAATGCTTTTGACCAATACAGCTGACTTCCATCATAACACCAGCCCTTGGCCTTGACATTTAGTTTGTTTGCATGTGTTAGACGTTTTACCAAATGACAATGGGTTTGTTTACTGATGGCTGATTTGACAGTTTTTGGATCTTACATGTATGCGTGTGGTTGTTTGTGTGTGTGTGTCTGTAAAGACATTAAGGATTTGCTTTTAATGTAAGAAGGGTGGTATCTTCCTTAAGATTTCTAGCATGTGTATGTATGTGTGTGGGCGTGTGTGCATGCGAGTGTGTGTGTGTTTGTGTGTGTATGTAGTGGCGCATGGAGCTGTTAAAACCTTGTCTTTGTCCCACTCCCCCAGGGTCATGACCAGAGCTCCACGCTGTCCCAGCACACGGCTGACCTGACCCTGGCCAAACACAGCCCACTGCACAGGGACCTGCTGCGCTACGCCAAGCTCATGGAGTGGCTGAAGAACACCCAGAGGGAGAAGTATGACGGCCTGTCCAGGGTAAGAGCCTTCATCACCACCTCCAGCACCACCATCACGATAATCCCGCTTTTATAGCCACACCTTCACAGGTGTGCTCAATCATGTGATTGAGTCCCAATCACCACCCAAAGGCTGTTGCATTGCCACTACAAGGCCAGTGGAGTGGGGGGCATTAAATTGAATAGTGATCATAATTTTGCATGCCTACCAAAATGGGTGTTGTGCGTTTTTGGTGTAAGTCAGACGTTTGTGGTGTTTTAGCCATTGCATGGGCTTTTGGGCTGGCCACCCTTAACTCTACAAACTCCAAACATGTCTAGTTTCTGCTTTGCTCTTCATGTTCTATGTTTGTTTTCTGTGTCTGTCATCTTCTAGACATATGTCGATTACATGTCCAGACTGTACGAAAGGGAAATCAAAGACTTCTTTGAAGGAGCAAAAATAAAAATGGCCGGCACTACCAAGGAGCCAAAGGGAAAGTTCGGTAAGGTTTCTATAAATGTGTGTGTGTGTTTGTTCGTGTTGGTTCATTTGTAAGTGTTATTGTTTTAGCCCATTCGCTTGAAGCAATGACATGAAGTGTATACAGTGTGGCATCCCAATGCTTTCTTTGTGTCCTTTATGTTACGTCTGCTTATCAGTGGTGCAAGGCCGTATGTTTTTACCTTTTCCCCACTTTATTTCCCACCCCACCTTACATTAACGTATGACTCAGTGTTGTTCATCATGTCCTGCAGTTTACGTCAGTACTTTTAGTTCATACCGCAATATGTGTATGTGTGAGGTAGACAGTAAGAAATCAAGGCTGTATGTGGTTGGTCTGTCTGCACTGTGCTAGATGTTTGTGTGTCCTCAGACAAGAGAGTATATCGCCTCGTCTTGCCCTGTCTCCATTATGCCAATTCTGACATGCGCCGCTTGGTTGCAATCACAGAGCACTATGTAAACACATAGCAAGCGCTGGCAAACCTGCATGGTTCACACACACACACCACTATACCTGTCTGGAGACTACATGTGTCTGATGCTTATGAGGAGCTGGAGTAATAGAAGTAAAGTTGCAATATGTTGTTTGTTGGTAAAAAAAAAACTTGCTCTTAAGTTAGGGAGTTCTCAAGCCAACCACAGTTAACAATGCACTGCTAACTGCTTACTTGCACCCCTCTGCATAGTATGTTCAAAAAACACTCCACCTTTTGGGGAAGTAGGCTCATTTTTAAATCCTTACAGTTAAAACAGCTGAGCATGCTCACTGGTCCAGTCCACTTCAATGACCTATGCTGACCTAATAGTTACAGTGCTACTGCCAGATTCAGAATCAAACAGTTATCAAACTTAACTGTTTAACTCTAAGGGAGTTGGAAAATGAGTCTGTTTCCCCAAAATGTGGAGTGTTCCCTTAAAACATTCAGGGCTGACTACGGCAAGTTACATAAAACAAGTGTGAACAGTTTTTGCAAAAGAGCTAAAAAAAAGTTTTTAAAATGCAAAAAGTTATTAAAATATTCTCACCTCACAATGAACACCACATTGCAACTTTGAATTATTTTTTTTACACGTATGTTATTTTGACAGGGTTTCCTATTCTTGCTGATATGGCTTACTTATGCCCACACCACAGTGTTTCAGTCATACCACTTTATTGGGTGTTGGCTTTTTACACGCACTTTTCACACAGCCCTATTTGGCCCCCCTGCTGGTAAACTTGGGAATGGCAAGGGGTGAATTCTCTGCATGCTATGTTCAAAAATTCTTGTGCAACGTTTTTGGATCATTTATTCTAAAACCCGAAAGGGGGCAAAAGCCTATTTGTTTTTGTTTTTTGATTTTTTTTTTTGGCCATGGCAGCGCATGTCAGTATTTGACCTATGACCTATAACCCCTTGACGTGTCCCCCCACGATCCAACCCCCTTCCTCCCTCCCTCCCTCCATCCACCCAAACCCCCCACCTACCTGTCCCACCCCTGCCCTCACTGCATGCCCTGAGCCTAACGAGTGTCTGTCTCTGATGCCTGCCTTTCCTAACCCGCTGCCAGCCACGCTTCCGCGGAAAGAGAATGCTCTCAAACAGGAGACGGAAAGTAAGTACCACACACACACACACACACACACACACACACACACACACACACACACACACACTTATCTTGTTCTAAACACAAACAAGACATTATGGGTTTCAATGTTGCATGCAGTTCTCTCAGATAGCTTTTGATATTGGTTAACTTGAGAGAGTCCTTATTTAAGCTGCTCATTCTTGGCAGCAGTGTCACATAAATGTGGAAACTCTTGTTTCTGTCATGGGCACTAGCCTTTCCACCTCTGTGCAATATTGTATTTTACCGCCACTCCTAGTCATTACCTAGAATCAGCCAGTGTTGCCCTCAGACCCAAAATCACACACACCAAAGTATTTGGCCACGTCCAACACTGTATTGTTTAGTGACCGCGTCAGGCAAATGTCTGGTCTTAAAATGTGTTGTCTAGTTTATTGTTGGCAAAAAAAGTCACACAATGTACAGGTGAACTTAACAATAGGCCCAGCTTTCAATTGCATGAGCGGCAGACTGAACACTGAAACATATATAAGCAGTAGTGTCTGTTTGCTCTCTAGTAATGATCGGTCAGTAAGAATGGGACACTGACTTGTTTTATTAATGCCATTTGTAAAAAAAGATAGATAAAAGTTTCACATAAACACTAATGATAAGTACATAAAAACATCAACAAAGACTAAAAAAAATAGTCAAAGCAACATGAACCAAAATGAAATGTTTGAAGCTCCTTTTAAAAGCTGTGGTGTGTGTTGTACACTGTGCTACATGAAAGTGACTGTAGCTGTGTGTGTTTGCCCACCCACGGCGTGGCAGGCCTGCACGGGAGCTCGGGGAAGCTGACGGGCTCCACGTCGAGCCTGAACAAGCTGGCGGTGCAGGGCTCCAGCAGCCGACGCTCCCAGTCCTCCTCCCTGCTCGACATGGGCAACATGTCCGCCTCCGACCTCGACGTGGCCGACAGGACCAAGTTTGACAAGGTGGGGGTTACACGGCCACGTAACTTGTAGTGGATTACAAGTGCTGTTCTAAATGTGTGTGTACTGTGTATGTACATGAGGGGGTGAGGGAGGGTCTGCATTTGCCCCTGTGTATGTTTAAGTGTAAATATGTGTGTTCACACTTGTGTGTATGTGTCTGTATTCAAGGATATGTGTGTTAATTATCAAGAGAGAGAGGCCACGAGGTCTGGATTGAGAATGTACTGCTTATATGGCAAAGTTTGAGTACTTGTAGCTGATAACCCGTTTAAATTGGGCCAGAGACCTCTGGAGCTCAGCCTCCTCACCTCAGCAGTACAGCCAGCCGGAGCTGAGCTCCCTCTGCTACAGTATTTATAGTAGTACAATGGAGGGAAATATTGACAACTGTGAGTAAAGAAGGGCTCCCCCTCCTTCCAAAAGCCAATTTAACCACTGCTGATAACCACGCTGTAATGTGCGAGCCAGCGTTCTCTTCAGAAACCGTAATACATGAGTTGGTGTGTTTGCTGAGTGGAGTTTGCCTTCACTCGTTCTGTTTTCCTCCTTGTAGATATTTGAGCAGGTCCTCAGTGAGCTAGAGCCTCTATGTTTGGCTGAGCAGGACTTCATCATCAAGTTCTTCAAGCTGCAGCAGCAGGTTCCCCTGGCCCAGGTGAGTCTGTGTGTGAGTCTGTGTGTGAGTCTGTGTGTGAGTCTGTGTGTGAGTCTGTGGGTGTGTCTATGTGTTGGAATCCTTTTACAAACATGGATTTTGAATTGGCACAGACTTGGCATGTGTGTGTTTTTGAATAATAACTGTATTGCCCATAAGTGTCATCACACATCTTTTACAGGCCGAGGTGGATGACACAGATGGAGCCACACCTTCCAGGTCCTCCGCCAACGAGCACAGGCATTCCATTTCATCAGAGTGAGTAGCCTCTACCATCCCTCACACACCAGTGCCTAAGGCAGGCCTGGCAGGCCTTTTGGTCTCCAGTGGACAAGACACACATTGCTATGCTAGTTTATTTGATGAGTTTAGTTGATGATGACGCCATCATTACTTCTGGACAGGTTTTTTGGCTGTTTCTTTTTGTATTGGGTCTTCCACAGTGTCTCAGCCTATGTCAAACTGCATAACAACAACTGTCACTGCTTTTGACTATTGTAAGCCAATACTTGTACTATTGTGTGTTGGGAACCTAGAGTATCTTCTCCTGTCCTTCACCAGGCGAGACATGGTGCGCTTCATGATGAACAAGATCTTCCAGAGCATTGAGACGGAGCTGAACAGCCTGATTGCCCTGGGCGACAAGATGGACAGCTTCCACTCGCTGTACATGCTGGTGAAGATGAGCCACCACGTGTGGACGGCCGAGAACGTGGACCCGGCCTCCTACCTCAGCACCACGCTGGGCAACGTGCTCGTCACCGTCAAGAGGAACTTTGACAAGTGCATCGTGAGTCTCCTCTTCTGAAATTTGTTCCCACAGGGCCTTTGCTATTTCCCTGATTTGTACAGTATTTTTTATGTGTTTGTTAAGAATCCTTATTAGCTGCAGATATGGGTCTAAATGCAATATTTCCTACTAGCAGTAGTTTCATTACAAAAAGAGTTGACTAGAACTACTTCCACATGCTTTGTGCCATGACATGGTATACATTACATACATTCCTGTACGATCAGTTCATGCTGTCTTTTATTTCTCACTCAATCCCCCCTTTTTCTTCCCACCCTTTAGCAATTGCAAATTAGAGCGATGGAGGAGGTGAAGATCTCGAAGAAGAGCAAAGTTGGCATCCTGGCCTTTGTCACCAGCTTTGAGGAATTTGCAGAGCTGGCCGAGACCATCTTCCGAAACGCTGAGCGGAGAGGTGACCTGGACAAGGCCTATAGCAAGCTCATCAGAGCTGTCTTCTTCAATGGTGAGGAAGTCGGCCAGTCATGTCAGAGCTCTGAAAGAGCTAGTAGGTGTTTTAAGTATGTAGGTATTTTCAGTATGTAGGATTTTTTTTAGTATTTACCAGTTAAATATGTAACACATATCTGTAACTCGCATATGATAGTGAAACTAAAACATCCAAACTGTCCAAATTTGCTGGTCTGGTGGTTTGGACCAGTGGTAACATTTGCATGCCTTCTGTGCTCCTCACACATGAATTTAATAGTGGACATCTGTGCTGCGGAAAAAAAGACAAGAAAACTGCTGACATGGTAGAAAATGTGAGACTTTCCCTAAGCTCATTGTTTGTTTGTGACCTGGACTTATTCTGCAATTGCTTCAGCACTTGTCTGCCTTAATCTAACCCTTTGGACGTGTGTGTGTGTGTGTGTGTGTGTGTGTGTGTGTGTATATATGTGTGCCCTGCAGTGGAGAAGGTGGCCAACGAGAGCCAGAAGACTCCGCGGGACGTGGTGATGATGGAGAACTTCCACCACATCTTCTCCACGCTGTCACGCCTCAAGATCTCCTGCCTGGAGTCGGAGCGACGCGAGGCCAAGCACAAGTACACGGAGCACCTGCAGGCCTACGTCATCACCTCACTGGGACAGCCACTGGAGAAGCTCAACGTAAGCAAGCAGGCAGGGAGGGAGGGAGGGAGGGAGGGAGAAAATGATGATAATGATATGATATGAAGATCGGATGGGCGTTGGAAAATAGTCGGAGCAAGGGAGGGTATTCAAAAGAAGATAAGGAAGTCACAAGGGAAGATGGGAAAAGTCTGGAGTAACCTAGGGATAGGAATTCTGACTGCCTGTTGGAGATCCTGATTGTGTGTCTGTGTGTGTGTGTGCGTCTGTGTGTGTGTCTGTGTGTGTCTGTGTACACACATCCCACAGCACTTCTTTGAGGGCGTGGAGGCGCGTGTGGCTCAGGGCGTGCGTGAGGAGGAGGTGAGCTACCAGCTGGCCTTCAGCAAGCAGGAGCTGCGCAAAGTCATCAAGGAGTACCCCGGCAAAGAGGTGAAGAAAGGCCTGGACAACCTCTACAAGAAGGTGGACAAGCACCTGTGTGAGGAGGAGAGTTTGCTTCAGGTGAGATCGTATTAGGTTTGGACACTTGAGAAAGTTTTAGAAAGAAGTTTTGTGAGTGGTTTAATGTTTGTTTGTTTGTTTGTTTGTTTGTTTATATTCAATTACACAGTGAATTTCACACTGGGTACTGGAAATAGCTGCTGGTGTTTGCTTGTTGTTGTAATGTCCTCTTCTGTCCACCAGGTGGTGTGGCACTCCATGCAGGATGAGTTCATCCGTCAGTACAAGCACTTCGAAGGGCTGATCGGCCGCTGCTACCCCGGCTCTGGAATCACCATGGACTTCACCATACAGGACATGCTGGAGTACTTCTCTAGCATCGCCCAGTCCCACTAAACCATGCGCGCGCACACACACACACACACACACACACACACACACACACACACACACACACACACACACACAAACAAACATACAGCACACTCACTCCTTTCTTGCTTGCACTCTCTGTTACTTCTGTTAAGACAGTATAAATCAAATGTAAAGTATACAACGCGTGCACATTCAGTACAAACACTGAAATACTCTAACGTTTGACCTCCTCGAAAGAAAGGCAGTGATGCAGGAATCAGGTTCATATGAGTGAAGGAGCTGAGAGGTATGTGCTCCAGTACATAGGCCCTGTATATAGTCGGCTATGTAATAAGTTGCTTCAGAATCCTTTTTTGTGTTGACATTGAATCCATTATCTTGTGCAAACAGACTGAAAATAACGGTGTACGTGTGTGTGTGTGTGTTATATTTGAACACTATTATTTGTCATTTCATCTCTAAGAAAACAAATGTTTTAGTTTGATTTTTGTCACAGATTAAGCTCATTTCGTAGTTACTGATAGTGTCTAACCGCTGTGTGCCTATATCTATAAAAGAGAAAATAGGCTTCAGCTGCAAATCTGTCTGCATTGGCTGATGTCATCTTGATCATCCAATTACACATTTTGTTGATTTTTCTTTGTATGCCCACTTGTGCTCCTGCTAAACAAAATAATGCCAAACGTCTAATAAATATTGCCATATTTGTCTTTATGTTGTAGTTTTATTGTATTTACTGTCTTTATTAAGTTGTTAATGTTTTTATTAACCTTTATAATTATATGCATGTAGAGTTTTGCTTGTCTGTTTAAGATGGCTGAAACTTTTAATAAGCATTTCTTACCATAAACTTTAATGGAGATGAGTAAGAATATGCTATGAATTGTAGCCATTTGCATCTATTAGGATATGTGCGACAAATCACGCTGTGCTGTCTATTTAACTGCTCTGGGTTTTAGTTTTATATGTAAAAAGGCTAAACACTATGCTGCTATTTGGCAGAGTTTGACTAGACGCGATGTAGTGGGCAGGGAAATTTCCCGTCTCCTCCCCCACCAAGAAAGCTTTAAAAATGCGAACACACTACAAGTCCCACAATGCATCTTTTGTGACTGTTTCTCCTGAAAACCCCATGAAATGCATCGAGAAAGTTGGCCGGCGGAGTAAGCGCTATGGAAACGTTTTAGGTCGTCTACTTCCTTTGTTTTCGCAAAAAGTCAGTATATCAGAATACCATCATAGGCTTACACCAAAATGCCCGTGCGTAAGCAGGAGTTTGCGAAGAAGGGGGTCAGCGGCCCTCGAGGAACAGCGGTTGTAAACTTCAGACCACTAGTAAGTGCGACGTCTCAACGCAGGGGTTCAGCGGTATTGCCATCAGTCTTGACGTTCGCCGTTATCGTGGCGTCCGGAGGCCTTCTCCTGATGATAGAGAAAGGAATGCTGAATAATATGGAGACTCCACCACCCCGAGGAAACGGCAAGAATGCAAACTATCTTCAGCAAGTGAGGCATCCTGACTCATCTGTGGACGTGGAATCTCAAGTGAGTGCATATCTTAAGTGATTTACCAGTGAAGGTGTAGCCTATTATTGATTTCACGTTGAAATATTTTTACAGTTAAATTTGTTTGTTACTTGTTGCTTAAAATGGTCAATGTTGTAAACCTGTAGCCCAGAAAGGCTCATTTGAAATGATTGACAGGCTATGTGTTTGGACCTGCAACGTTTTCTTTAACACATTTGGGTACAGCAAAAAATGATAGCTGGGTGTAGACACAGACTAGTGTTTTTTCCCAAATAGAAATTGTGTTCTTCCATTAAATATATACCTGAGTACTTATATAAATGCCCCATTACAGTTTTAACCTGTGTGTGTGTGGATTTACTGCACCCCAACTAATCCACGCAAATCTCCAAATTCAGTGAACCTATTTAAACTAAGATTAGTTTAAACGTGACTAGTTCACACAGCAATACGTCTTTGGATGATGCCAGGCTAAAGCAGTGTTTGTTTAAGGAAAACAGAGTTTCTTTCATCAAGATGAGAAAAAAAATGATGCATCTTTGATGCACCTTGGATCTTTCCGGTGAAATGAATAGTGTAGTTGTTAGGTTTTCAAGGCGCTCTTTATAATGCATTAGTTACAATGTAAATGATTCAGACATGAAAACAAATCCCTAAAAGCACCAAAACCACAAATGTAGTAAAAACATTTTACTCTATCATAGAGTCTATGACTAAAGCATAATTACTGCTACAAAAACTGTATGAAGCCCACTGTTTGTTGTAGGGTGGATCCATGAACATTGGATGCAAGGACATTTTCAATGCGTTATAGCTACATTTCTGTGCAAAACCTAATTTTAGTTTGCACTGAACTCTTATGGCACAACATAGCCACCAAAACGTGATTGTAATAGCCTGTTAAAACCTAATAGGTTTCTGTTATAACCCATACCTGGGAAAGTGCAGGGCAGGCGCTCTGATACATAACATGGAGTGCATAAACAATAAAGGCCTGCCAGAATGATGTGAGTTTTTTACAAAATAAATACATAAAAATAAATGTGACATTTGACATTATCAAACTATTATATAGCTTCCCCAGTTGTGCATTTTACCTTTTCGGTCTAGGTGTTATTCTATTTGTTTACAGTTGTCCGACCCTGGCAATGACATCAATATAAAAAAAGACCTAAGATGCATGAAATATACCAAAACATTGTGTACAAAACGTGTCTTTTCCTAACAGTCCTGCATGGGTATGGTTAATTTAAACACTGACAGTGGCTTTAAGGTGTAACTCATCCAGGCCTTCTGTATGCTTACTGGGCAGATTTATTTGGCTGTCATGCATGACTGACTGAAGGGTAGAGCTGGTTCTGGTTGCCAGTGGACCTGCACCTTGTGTCCACATGGCGGAGGGCCTCATCTGGTGTGATTTTAAACACACATGGCAACCACATTTGTGTTTGGCTGTTTTCATAAGATGCCCACTGAAGCATTTTTTTCCCCCTACTTATTTAGTCGGGCAGTTTATACCCCATGAAATGTTTATACTTCTCAGCGAAGTTGAATTTGACACTGGGTTAGGATGCGCTTTCATAGTGGTCTGAAATAGTGTGCAGCTTATTACGGGACAGAATAGCATTATTTCATACACAGATAGTAAAAATTGTAATATAGACATGTATAATCTATGGGCATTCTAAATGTCTTATATGGCTTTATAATGCTGACAAATGTCCCGTTGACTTTGAATGTGCCACTCCAACATTCAGAGGTTAAACATTTTTGTATAATGACCGCTGAAAAAGAAAGATGACCGCTGTCAATAGCAAAGACTTTTGTGCTTCTTTCATACTACTCCACCCCTTCAGAGTGATGCAAGACCCCTCCGCTTCACACTGTGGTCAGGCATTACTCTGTAAGGGCTTATTTCACAACAATGAGCACCTCGCAGAACATTATCCCTTACATATCCCTTACGTAAATACACTCTAAGGATTGATCACCTGAAGCGGAGCTGCCTCAGAGGAGAGTGTATGGTGACTAAAAGCCTGAAACACCTGTTGATCGTGAGGTGCACTACTGATTGTGTGTCCTGGAAATTAGATCCTGCGACTTAGCAAACAAACCCAACAGTAGGACAATTGACTCAGGACTCAGGAAATAATAATAATATAATAATAATAATAATAATAATCCTAAAGTGCTAAGTGTTCAAACTATAGTATGTTAGAATAAGGTTTGTAGTCAGAAAGGCCTGAATCTCTTCTCCCAAAGATATGCCTCCTGGGTGCACAAACATCTTATGTTTTCTTAAAACTTATGCTTGTGTGTGTGTGTTTGTTTGGTTGTTTGTGTCCTGTATGTGTTTATCTGAAGCAGTATGGTGACTGATTTAACACAGCCGACCAAGTAACTACTGTCCTCTCATGACTTCTTCTCCCCCCTCCCTTCCCCAGATTCTGCAGGAGATCCGCAACCGCACCATCCGGGCCATGTGCAGCCAGAAAAACATGCCCCACAACGTGTGGTCGCTGAACGCCCTCCAGCGCAAGACGCTGCTGCAGCACATCCTGGTGAGCGATGAGCACCGATTCCTGTACTGCTACGTGCCCAAGGTGGCCTGCTCCAACTGGAAACGCATGCTCAAGGTGCTGAGCGGCGCCCTGCCCGGAGTGGACGCCAAGGGGAAGATGGACCACCGCTCGGACCTCCTCTTCCTGTCCGACCTGCAGCCGGAGCAGATCCGGCACCGCCTGCGCCACTACTACAAGTTCATGTTCGTGCGGGAGCCCATGGCGCGCCTGCTCTCGGCCTACCGCAACAAGTTCGGCGAGATCGAGTCCTACCAGAAGAAATACGGCGCCGAGATCATCCGGCGCTACCGCAAGGGTAGCCGCGCCGCCAAGGACGCCAACATCGCTGGGGACGACGTGACGTTCACCGAGTTCGTGCGCTACCTGCTGGACGAGGACGCCGAGCGCATGAACGAGCACTGGATGCCCATGTACAACCTGTGCCAGCCCTGCGCCGTCACCTACGACTTCATCGGCTCGTACGAGCGGCTGGAGGAGGACGCCGCGCACGTGCTGGAGAAGGTGGGCGCCCCGGCACACCTGCGCTTCCCCGAGCGCCAGTCCTGGTACAAGCCCGTCACCAAAGAGACCTTACACTACTACCTGTGCAGCGTGCCGCAGAAGCTGCTGCGAGAGCTGCTGCCTAAGTACATCCTAGACTTCTCGCTTTTCGGTTATTCCCTCCCCAACACAACCGCAGAACACTGCAGACACTGAAGCTGGGGGGAAGGACAGACTTAAAAAAAAAAAAATTAAAAAGAAAAGAAAAAAGTGTTATAATTTTCAGGTGGTATTTAAATATGGAACCCTGTTACACTGCCCGTTGTTTTTTTTTATTTTTTTGTGTTAAAGATTTGGGAGTTTTACAGGATGTGGTTTGGATGAGGTTGAAACCACTAGGTGAACAGGGAATAAGGCAGAGTCAGATGGAATGGTAAGACAAAGACAACAGCATCTTTGAAACTTTGATACCATCCTTACTCATTTGCATGGCCTGGGGATTTGGCTGACACAAATGGCAGTCTGTGCCCATTTGCTGTGTCATGCAAATTCAAAATATACACAAGAGTTGTGAACAGCTAAATAGAAAACATAATGTTGTGGAGGGTCCTGATTTAAAATGTCAACAAATGCAGTTAAAAGCAGATAAACCCAATTTCGTTCAACGTAGGCTATGCGGATTGGGAGTTGAACCATCTTTAATGAATTCTTTTCTCATATAATTTAGAAGTTTTAATGCAAATTTCAGGTGTTTTTATTCAAGACTCCCTGTCAAAAAACTCTAAGAAGTTGGATGGAAGCCCAGCCACTGTTGCAGCCTTCCAGACAACTAGAGGGCAACCCCCTTTTCACCATTTTTGGAAGCGGTAACGTTTGGTCACTCCTGAGCAGGTCCGGACTTGATTAGGCAAGTCAGTCTGCATAACATCTGATATGGTCAGCAGGAGTAACCTGAGAAACATGATTAAGCAGTCGATGGGATGCATTGTTAAAATGAACTGGAGAAGAGCACAGTGCATGACGAAAGTGGTAGCAGTGTTCTGTGCCAGAAAAACCATCGTCTTGCACCCCAGAAATCTGTTAAAGCTGCTGTACGCAGTGTTTGCAATTCCTTTTCCCATCCCATGCCATCCTTCATCCACGTTGTCCCTTTAACGTGCTGATTAAACCCAAAGAAACAAGTACACCCTGATCACCACTTTGGAATTTCCCTTACTAGCTCAGGCACCCAGATGTCAGATTTGCTGAATAAAATGCTCATTGCTGTTTTAGGTATGGCTATTACAGGATGTGAACAGAGATCATAAAGTGTCATGTACTATTGTTCACAGCAGCTGTAACTGCCCACCTTCAACCTGTTTGTGATCTAGATATCTTTTGGACTGTAGTACAATGGAACCTTTAAAAACGAAGCAATACATGTGAAAACTGAAGTTGATCCATCACTTGCAGCAGGTAAAAGCACTTTTCTCTGGCTGGCTACAGGGAATACAGAATAATCTGCAACTCTATGGACTTGACGCCTCTTTTGGGGGTCATCACTGCATCATTGATGGGATTTTATTGCCTTTGAATTGACATTTTGGCCAGTCGGCCAATCGTAGTTCCTGTGATGAAGTCCTTCCTTATTTAATTCAACGCCACCAGTGGACCATTTTTCCCAGCATCTGCAGTGAGGAGTGGGATGCACACAGCACTCCGGACACCTCTTGTGCCAGTTGGTACCCAACATACACTACGCTCTTCTGTTGCAGTCACACACACACATACACACACAAAATGCAATAAACACATTCCCAAAGCTCATTGACTGTATCTGTGGTGAGTTTATTGGAGCTGAATTAACAAATTACTCAAGAATTTTAACAAAGAAGTGTTTCTTTGACGCACAATGGCTCTTGCGGGGGGAAAAAAACAAACAAAAAAAATCTCTAGGACAGAGGTACCATTTATGAGCCTGCAAACTGCAGCGCTCCCAAAGAAGCAGGCGGCTCATTTGGGGGGGAAAATAACATGAGGATCAGCTTTGGCTCATCACTGTCCTTTCCGCAGCCTTCATGTGGAATGAATTTCCCAAGAACTGGCAGTGCCTCAGTTAAGGAATAACTCAAAGCGTGGTGTTGTAACCAACCGTAGCCCATAAAAGCTGTGCAATCAGAATGAGTGAATTTGGCCTGATGAAACCTGTTGGTCATGACAGCTTATATTATTGTGAAAGAGCAACCTTGTTTTATCATAAAACCACAGGCGATTGAAAACACAGTCCTTTTATTTACAAGGAATAAATTAGCAAAGACAATTCACCAAATGACTTCATGTTATTAAAGTTAAAAAGTATTGGGCTCAGTTCATCTGTCTAAGGTAACCCAAACAGTGACATAATGTAAAAATGACATCGCAATAAATTTGCAAAAAATAAAATGTATGGCAAAGAAACCGTCATTACAAGCAGTAACCATGTAGGCGATATTAGTGACGACCCCAAAACATTAGGATCAGTTCATTTTAGATTGGCATATTTTCAAAACAAAAAAGGCTTATCAAATATAGGATTTTTATTATTTAAAAACAAAAACAACATATACATATTCACATTTCACAATTAACGATAATGCCGTGAAAGAACTCTTCAAGCAACACACATAATTTCACATCCATGTGCAGAAGAGGCTGGGCTCTCGTAGGCACACACTGCATGATTGGACCTCTGCACCTCCCACAGAGCTAAGCTGCAATTCTGGTGGTGCCAGAGAACAGAGGCCTCCATCCATCCATTACCCTCAGGAGTGGATTTTGGTAGGCCACGAGAAAGTTCCTCTCATATTTTGGGTGAGCGATAATGGCTTGGCAGAGGAAGCCTTTGCAGGGCTCCTGTTTCAGATTCAAGTACAAATTTAACTTCCCCTCTCCTTCATTTCTTGAGGTTTGGCTGCAGGCATTTATTCTTTGAAGCTCACACTTCTGGGGAAAGACACCAAAAATGTTCAGAATTGAAATAGTAGAGGAGAAGTAAAACAGTTAAACAGGTTGTTTGCGTCCAAGAGAAGGAAGATTACTGTGATCATTCGCACTGTGTGCTAAATTTAACATTATTCCAACATCTCTGTAAAACCTGTCCAAAAGAATCCTAAAACCAGAATGAGAAGTAAAATCAGTTTTCTTAGGACGATTGTTGCGAATCACATTTGCAGTGTGTGCTAAATTTAACATTATTCCAAGATCTCTGTAAAAACCCTTAAACGACATAACTGCCCCGTTCTGTCTGCCGTTTACTGCTGTATGCATATTATTCTGTAAGGCATAGATAGGGGCAGGCATTGGCTCTGGGTGGGGTCCATGTGAGGGACTCTGAGGCTTACTTCTCCGGTGATCGGTCAGTGGTGCGCTCTGGCGTACGGATGATGGAGGAGCGCTCGGGCGAGGCGGGCCGCGGGCTCTGGGGACGGGGGCTCAGCGAGGTGCTTAAAGGGGAGGAGCTTCTCAGCGAGGAGAAGGACACACCTTGTCTGCGCATCTCCTGAACTGCCCTCTCCCTGGGAAGCAGGAAAACAGAGGAAGATTTAAGTAAATTAACACACACACACACACACACACACACGGGATGGAAATTTGCACTGGCCACCTGCCAAATGCTGGTAAAATATGAAATTGGCTGGTAAATTTTGAACACAAAATAATAATTTACTATTGAGTGGCTAGTGAATTTTGTCATTTATTTCTCAGTGGCAAGTTCATTTCTACTCTTGACACACACACACACACACCCCTAAATGTTTGACATGACAGCAGACCAGAGGAGAAGCACATGAAGGGCACTGAGGAGGTGGATTGTTTTGTCATGTATATTGTTTGTTTAAAAGCATTGTGGGCGACTGACCTCTCAAATCGTTCGGTGGTCAGCTGTCTCTTCAGAACATCCATCTCAGTCTGTAACTGGGAGACTTTCCCTCGGAGCTGAGAAACCTCTCTGGCATGACCCGCCCTATTCTCACACACACACACACACACACACACATACACGCACACAGTGTACACAGTTAATCCTCTGAGATTACCACTTTACCAACCTCTCTTTTTATGGAAGGCTGTAAAAGATTTACCAAGAGAAAATGCAACCCTATGATTTGTTTGTCAGCCGAGCACTCACTAGTCTGTCACATTGATCCTACTTAGCACCTCACGATGACAGGATATCATTAGAACTTCACAATGGAGCAGAGGCCGTAAAAAAAAGAAAAAAAAACGACAGAATATCATCACAGCTTTGCAGCAGGCTGTAGATGATCACCTTTCCTTACACAGGACTGGAAATCCTATGTGCAGCAGGGTCAAAGATCCCAGTCTCCTGGTCTGATCATACTACTCAGTCATTACTTAGAATAACAACCTCGAGTCAGGAGTACTACTTAGGCCGCACGTGCGTCATCACCATAGCAACACGAGCCATTTGCCATTTACGTCTCCAACATGTGTTATTTCACCACACTGGGTTTACATTAAGTACAGCTATACGCTCGCTACTCTCTGTAATTATAGACACAAAAGGAGACCTTTTAAAACAGACATGCAGTCCTCCTCCTCCTCCTCCTACCACTACTTAAACTTCTGTATTTCTGGACTATAGTGTGAGGGGGCGAGAAGTTCTTGCATATGCTGCCTTTGTTATCCATTCCTTACACAGTGTAGTCTGTTCCTCTGAATAGATGTACGCCTCGCCCTCTCTTCATCTATGGTACTGAAGTCTCCTTACAGTGCATCTGGAAAGTGTTCACAGCGCTTAACTTTTTCCACATTTTCCATTTGCAAATGTATTAAAAATATAAAAGTAAGAAACCACATTTATGCAAGTGTTCACAGCCTTTGTCATGAAGCTCAAAATTGAGCTCAGGTGCATCCTGTTTCCACTGATTATCCTTGAGATGTTTCTACGGCTTAATTAGAGTCCACCTGTGGTAAATTTGGCTGATTGGACATTATTTGCACCTGCCTATATGAGGTCCCACAGTTGACAGTGCACGTCAGAGCACAAACACCAAGCATGAAGTCAAAGGAATAATCTGTAGACCTCGAGACGGACACCGAAAAATGTCTGCTGCTCTGAAGGTCCCAATGAGCACAGTGGCCTTTATCATTTGTAAATGGAAAAAGTTTGGAACCACCAGGACTCTTCCTAGAGCTGGCGGGCCGTCTAAACTGAGTAACCGGGGAGAAGGGCCATTCTGTCAGAGGTCCAGCGCTCCTCTGTGGAGGGAGGAGAACCTTACAGAAGGACCATCATCTCTACATCAATCCACCAATCAGGCCTGTATGGTACAGTGGCCAGACGGAAGCCACTCCTTAGTAAAAGGCACATGGCAGCCGTCTGGAGTTTGCCAAAAGGCACCTGAAGGACTTTCCGGCCATGAGAAACAAAATTCTCTGGTCTGATGAGAAAAAGATTGAAGTCTTTGGTGTGAATGCCAGGTGTCATGTTTGGACGAAACCAGGCACTGCTCATCACCAGGCGAATACCATCCCTACAGTGAAGCATGGTGATGGTAGAATCATGCTATGGAGATGTTTTTCAGCAGCAGGAACTGGCAGACTAGTTAGAATAGAGGGAAAGAATTGCAGCAAGGCACAGAGACACCCTGGATGAAAATCTTTTCCAGAGTGCTCTTGACCTTAAACTGGGGCGACGGCCAAGGTCTCAAAGGAGTGGCTTCAGTGTCACTCTGTGAATGTCCTGGAGTGGCCCAGCCAGAGCCCTGACTTAAATCTGATTGAACATTTCTGGAGAGATCTGAAAATGGCTGTGCACAGATGTCTCACATCCGACCTGATGAAGCTTGAGAGGTACTGCAAAGAAGAACGGGCGAAACGGCCTAAAGATAGGTGTGCCAAGCTTGTGGCATCATATTCAAAAAGACTTGATGCTGTAAATGCTGCCAAAGCTGGATCAACAAAGTATTAAGCAAAGGCTGTGAATACTTATGTACATGTGATGTCTTTGCAAATGTATTAAAAAAGGAAAGATACAAAGAAACAAAAAACTCTGTCATAATGGAGTATTGTGTGTAGAATTTTGAGGGAAGAGATTAATTTAATACAATTTGGAATAAGGCTGTAACATAACAAAATGTGGAAAAAGTGAAGCGTTGTGAATACTTTCCGGATGCACTGTCTCCTAAACAGTTTCCTACAACTAAAAGCTACACAGTGGCTCCCTCTAGTTTTCTCTCGGTGTGAAATCCAAATCATTACCATTATATCACACTAGTCCCTTTGTTTCCTGCTAAAGCGTCTTTACCCTGCAACCTTACCCAGAGGTGTGTAATCCAGCTTCAGGAAGTAAAAGGCCACATATTACCACATACATACTTGCTCCAACCTTTCACAAAACCATCTAATTCGAATGGCCACAACTTTTCAGCCAGGCAGATGAGCTACTTTATCACCTGTGTTGGGTAAACATGGGTAGAACCAATATGTGTGTGGACTTGTACTCTACAAAGCCACAATGACCTGCTGCTATATTGCTGTATGTTTGTCACAGTGGTCTCTTGCCCCGCCCAGTGCTTACGTCTTGCTGTCGGCGAGGGCCAGCCGGTCCTTGAGGACCTTGAGCTCGGTCTCCCTCTCGCTGCTGCTCAGGTGCGTCTGGAACTCCTTCTGGCGGTTGGTGGAGAGCAGTGTCTCCAGGTTGCGCACCGTCAGACGCTCGCTGGCCAGCTGCTTCTTCAGGAGCTCCGCCTCCGAGCGCACGTCCTCCAGCTCCCCCAGCACCTGAGGGCACACACCGGCCAGGGAGCACAGGGTCAAAGGTCACAGAGGTCAAGGGTCAAGAATTCGTGGCCTTCAGAGAACAGCTCATGACCACTGGAAAAATGGCCAGTCACAATCACATTTTTCAAGTTACCCCATCAGTAGTTGCATTGAAATTGCATTGACTCCAGCTTTTTCAAAAGTAATCCTTCAAATAAAAGAGCATAATCATGAGCTAGAAGCATTTTAAAATAGCACTTACTTCTAAAAAAAAAACCCAAACTTTTAAATTAAATTCTCAGTTTTGCCATTTTGTGCACAGGTGTGTGTATGTGAGTGTGCCCGTGCTCCTGCCTCACCCTCTCCAGATCCATGCTCTTGGCGGTGAGTTGGCGCGCGGTGAGCTCCTTGCTGGAGTCCAGCTTGACGCAGAGCTCCCTGACGGCGGCCAGGTCGGCCAGCACAGAGGCCTTCTCCGCCCGCGCCCCCTGCAGCTCCTCCTCCAGCCGAGACATGCCCCGCGCCAGAGACGACACCTGGGCCTCATACGCCTGCAGGGCACTGATGTGCTGCAGATAGGGAGGGGAGGGAGAAAGAGGGAGGGAGAGAAAGACAGAGGGAGAGAGGGGCAGAAAGGTAGAGAGGGACAGGCAGAGAGGGACAGAAAGGGAGAGAGAAAGAGGGAGGCAGAGGGTGGGAGAAAGGTACAGAGGGAGTGGGAGAGAGGAAGAGAAAGGCAGAGGGAGGGAGAGAAAGAGTGGGAGAGGGAGGGAGAGAGAAAGGATAGGGAGGGAGAGAGACCAGTGACCAAAAAACACCAAACCGCAATTTAGCATAGCTCTAAGGTTAAAGAGTCAGTGGACACAAACACATAAAAAATATTGTCATCTTAGTTTTTGTTTGTTTGAAATATCTCCCCGAATGCTTTTCTAAACATGACACTGTTTGTGATTTGTTTTATAAACTGTGTCATTTCTGAATCTCATTTTTCTTAGTTTTGAAGGGAGCCCCAGTTGATACATATTTGTAATTTTGATGTTTGAAATATACTCAAATTATTGTTTGGATGTAGGACCATGTCCCCAAGCTCCTTTAAACAAGATTTAATAAAAAGTCTTGGCAGTAAAACAAAGATGTCTTTTTTCGACAAGCGCTTTTGGCTTTTGACCAATCACGCTTTCAAACATCATAGTTCTCACATTGTATGACAATCTGGGTTAGAAGTAGAAGGGTAAAGGGCAAGTATGGGGGCTTTTGTTAGAAAATGCACTACATCAAAACATTTCCCTGTACAAAAAAGTAAAAAAAAAAAAAAAAAAAAAATCTACTGACTGAAAACCTCATCATGCTGTCTGCCCTTTTCCCAAATAACTAACACTCATCTGAGCCCCCGTCCCCCTTTCTATTCTGCGCACGTCCTATTAGGGGAAAACTGCTCGGAAAAGACAGATTTTGTAATCGTGACTTCATGAATGTTGTATATAGTTCTGTATTCCAAATGTTGCTGTAGGCCACTTGTAACCAATGATCCTGCCCAGAGCATGAGACACACAGCGCTGCTTCACTGTGTCACACAACAAGGAAGAATTTCCTTTCGAGAGCCCAAAAGGGGTCAAAGAGGAAATTCTTTCTCTGCATTTGATCCATTTTTATCCCAGAATACTATTTCTCTGTATTCGACTCTGTGTCCATGTGCAGAAGTGGCTCCACATGAGTAGAAGTAGTTCCAAATGTAGTGATTGCCAGTAAAGCAATCACTCGTCTCAAAGTGTGCGTAGACCTGTACCTCCTGAATCTCCTTGTCCTGGTGCCCCAGACGCTCCCGGAGGTGTCGGCGCTCGGTGTCGGAGGAGAGCAGCTCCAGGCGGATGGAGTTGGTGACGCCCTCGGCCTGCTGCAGCTGCAGCTCCCGCTCCTCCGCCTGCGAGTGGGCCATGCGGAAACGCTCCAGCATCTCACGGCTCTCCAGCTCCTGCCACACAAACACACATTTAGTCATACTAACACACACAGTATGTGCATATTCACATATACACTTCACAACACACTTCATAATGATAATGGTATTATAGATGTGTGTATACACATGCAATATAATAAGTATTATAGTATAGTAGTATAGTATTATATTGCATGTGTATATGTATATATATATATATATATATATATATCCATCTTCCATTCTGTTGTAAATACTGTAACATATACCATATCTTCTACTTGTATAATGTGTTTACAGTTTGCTTTGTTGTAATTATTACTGTAAATTCTGCAGGATACAATACCAATTGCGCTTTTATCTAAACAGATAAAAAACATATAAACAGACATATGAAATCAGTGTAAGGCAGCCAAAGTTTGGGTTTCTTACCTTAGCAGCCATGAGGTTCTCTATGCGGGCCACCTCGGAGATGTAGGACTGGACCCTCATCTTCAGCTCCTCCTTGTCATGGAAGGCCTCCTCCATCTCAGCGTGCACCGCCTGAGCAACACACAACACATACGGCCGTCAGACAGGAGCCACAGGTGTCCACTGCAGCAGGGGAGACGCTGCTGTTTGTGCCACTATTCATCTCTGAACTGGGCCGCCCATAGGAGGGGATAAATATGAACGCTTTTTGGGCCCCAGCTGCCATGGAAGGCCCTGTCAATTGAAAACCATAGAGTTTTTCTGCGGGGGGAGGGGGCTCCATAATTGGAT
>CM059276.1:13669655-13742155 GCA_030347295.1 Setipinna tenuifilis | reverse complement strand
AAGACAAAGACAATCACTGGTAGATTTTTCAGAGGTTTGTGATGCAGTACAGTCTCTCCCAGACTCAGTAAACTAAGAGAGAGAACAAACTGCTCAACAGGCAGAACCACCTTGAGTCTCTCCCTGAGAGCGTCTCTCTCGCAAGTGATCCTCTGGAGCTCGGCGTCAGCCTGATCCCTCTCCTCCCTCAGCCTCTGCTGCAGGTCAGGAGACACACCAGACTCCCTCTGCGCACGCCTCAGCTCTTCCTGAAGCTACATACACACACACACACACACACACAATGAGAGAGAGAGAGAGAGAGAGAGAGAGAGAGAGAGAGAGAGAGAGAAACAGATAGAGAGTCAAACACACACACACTTAATTACATTGAGAACATCCTAATACAGGCCTCTTCAAATGGCGGCCCTGGGGCCAGAGGCGGCCCTTGAGATGATTTATAGTGGCCCCCGAAGTGTAATCTAATTTAGTTATTACACGCGAGAGTGAATATATTCCATAAACACGTCCGTGGGCTATGGCGTTAAGATGCGAGGTCCAACATCGGATAGATTACTCAGCGATGATTTGAGGTCATTGCTTTAATTGATACCTTGATAAGTCATATTGCCCGGCCCCTGGTTTAGTTTCAGTTTGATGAACTGGCCCCAGTCCCAAACTAATTGAATAGCCCTGTCCTAATAACACCTAGATGTTCTCAGCTGGTTTATTGAGCAAGTGTACGAGGTGCTCTTTATCACCTGTTGGCACTGTGCTATGAGCTGGTCCCTCTCTGTGGTCAGGGCTTTTACTTTGGTCTGGATCTCCTCCATTTGTTTCTCAAAGCCCAGAAGAACGGCCTGCATGTCATCCCTCTCCCTGATCACAGCAGAGATGTCCGTATCCCCGTTGTCACCCTTCATGGACGTTGACAAACATACAAACATGCACACATACAGATGCCCACAATAGTGACTTTGGATGAAGCACACAAATTTGATTTAATGTCATTCACACATTAAATGCTGCAAATAAGCCTGTGTCAGCCTGCAGGCGGATAATGTTCATGTGCAGTCCTTATTTAAGAGGTTCATTAATTGACCTATTAAAAACTAATTAAATGTAAAAAAAAAAAATGCTGGCTATTGCTTTTACAAGTGTGTGCATTTTAATGACTGATTGATCTGTAGGGTGTGAATTGGTTGTCTCACCTGCCCGAGCCAGCCTCCCCTGGTTCTGGGGCTTCTGCCCCTGGCTGGGCTGATGGAGGGGCTGCGGCTGGTTCCGCTTCCTCCTCCCCAACCTCCGCGGCTCTTGCGGTATCGCTGGGCCTCCTGCCTATAGTAGTCGCGCTCCTCCTCTAGGCTCTTGACGAAGGCGTCCAGGCGGGAGGGCGAGCGGTCCTTCCCACAGACGCCATAGCGCAGTCGCATCCTCTCCAGCTCCAGCACCATCTCCTTCTCTGCAGGCGGAAACAGGCAGTAATCAATCACTGCATTCATTAAGCAGGCTTTTTTTTATTTACACTGGCTTTCTAAGGGTGAAGGTCATGGGACCAAAACAAAATCAATAAAACTGATAAGATGCAGATACAATCAAAAGAGTATGCCATTTATATTTTACAGATTTTGCAGAATTAGAATCAACTTCAGAGCTCAATCAATTCTGACCAACTAAACCCATTAATAACATTGTGACTTTCTACAATGTTTCTATATACAGAATTCCAGAGGGGACTCATATGTTTTGTCAATAGTGAGAGTTCCATGATCACAAGGGGAAAGTTTCTATAAGATACAATAGGTCTTTTTTTATACAAGTTGGCAGTTTGTGAGTACATGACCTCATTTTTTTTTCTATTTTCTGCTTCACTAGGCAAATAAAACATGCATGTTCTACAGCATTCAGTCTGGAAAATTTCATCATGAAGAGAGGTCTTAGGGAAGCCTAAACAATTTCCTGTAAAATTAAGATATTACTGCACTTTCCACTATCCTGTACCACAATCTGGAATGTAAACAGTATTTTCATCCCTTTGATACATCAGCAATGTAAACAACCATGGCCAAAAGATGGGTACAGGTGTCAGGCCATATGGTCGGGGTGGGTTTGGGGGTGCAGTGGGGGTGTCACTGCTCACCGGCGTGGGTCATCTTTTCCAGTTTGTCCTGGAGCCTCCTCTTCTCCTCCTCCAGGAAATTCAGCAAGCCCTCCATCTTCTCGTTCTGCTCCCTAGCGTCAGCCAGCTGGTCCCTTACACGGTCTTTATCGTACTCGCCCTCCTGCAGGTCCTGCAACAGCCAATTACAGAGTATAATGCTGCTGGCCAAGGCTTGTGTGAGCCAATCAGGGCACAGTGACAGCAGACGGTCTGCCCAGCAGTAATGGCACTTAAAAGAGGTTAAACTAAGCCACCGCTGAGATTACCCAATAAGACGCTTTAGAAGGGAATTCCACCCAATTGCAACTAAAGAGAAAGTCTATTTATACATATAACAAATGACATAACCCATTACGTTTATATACATCTCACTGTAGTTTGTTACCATAACATGATATTATTTGCTGTGCTCACTCTTTACTTCATTAGATCACTGCTGAAAAGGTCACTTCCATAGGTAACACATATATAAGCGATGACTTTTACCCCTTAACCCCTCCTGCATCTCTGCCCTGTGGTAACACAGAGACTTCACGTTCACACAGCCTGCGTGGCCAGATGGTACATTTCACACACCATTTAACATGACAGCATCTGAGCAGCAGGCTGCCCGTGGACACACACATACCCTCTTCAGTTTGGAGACCATGTTCTCCAGGTCCGCAATCACTCCCTGCTGCCTCTGGATCTCGTTCTAAGGGGTGGAAACAAAGGAACAAAACAAAACCAGTCAGCAGGACTTTCGGCGCACCTGTCTACACCTGTCTACAATGTCCTAAGGAGAGAGTCAGAAACTGACAAAGCAGTGAGGTCAACAAAGAGCACGCAATCAAATTGAGAGACTGCAACTGCCTGACAGGAACAATTACAAGGAAAAGGAAAAAGAAAAGCACTGAAAAGAAAAGAAATGGTTTTGTATAGGGCGAGTCTGCTCTACAAAGATGGGGGATCAGTACCTCAAGCCTTGCCCTGTATTATTATCACATTCTTGAAAAAGCTGAAGAGAACTTTTCATCTTCACTAAACATGGGACTGTTCATTTTAACTTGCACATATGTGTAGTGAGCAAATGAGTCCAAAACATAAAGTTGTCATAAGACTTACTCAAGCAACTGTTAAAACTTTGTCAGATTTAGAGTCTCTACCCACCATTTAGAGAGGAGCCTGATCTTCTTTGCCCTAAATAGCTGCTTGGGGATAATGCCAAGTTTTTTGCCAATTGAAGGACCTGCCTAAAAGGACTTTGACTTGATGCACTCACAGACGATTCTCTCATAAATATAATTCAAGGGTTCTTGCAAATAGAGACATAATGCACTTACCATTGAGTATTTGTATAAGTATTACAAGGAAAATCTATATCTCCCCTTTTTAAGAAACCCTAACCACATTCCACAGTTGTGTTCTGCTCCATTTGAGGAGTCCACAGGAAAAACGGGCAGGCACAAAATCACATTTTTCAAGTAACCCCCCCTATTGGTAGTTGCATTAAAACCCCAGCCTTTTCAAAAGTAATCCTGTGAATAAATGAGCATAGTCCCTAGCTAGAAGCATTAAAAAAACCTAATCTAAAATCACACTTACAACTTACATTTTCTCAGTTTCTGCATTTTGTGGCCATGACCGTTTTTCCTGTGGTCCTCATTTCTAGACTATTTACTCAGTCTGTTATTATGAAGTCATCCCTCTTCTGAAAAAAAATCTAACTCCAATGCCATTCAAGGTGCTCCGCTTTTCATTACAAAGATGCCCCAGCAAATAAAGTGCTTTTAATTATTTTTAACCTTAATCTTAATTTCCTTGACTAAGTGCGGGTAGTGGCTGAAGTGGGCCTGGTAGCCACCATGTCTTTGTCTACGAGCCCAGGGAGTGTTACCTTGGCCTCCAGCAGCTCTGTGTCAGCCGTCTCCAGCACCAGCTCCTTGTCCTTCTCCAGCTGCTGGGCCAGTTGGTCGATCTGGGTGAGCTCCTGGCACAGCTCCTGGTTGCGAACGCTCAGGTTGGCCGCCTCAGCGCTCACGTCCGCCTTCCTCTGCTGCAGGCCCTGCACCTTCTGCTCCAGGGTGCGGTTGGTCTCCTGCAGGTACTCGATCTGAAAGTGTCCCCCAGTGGGCCAGAAGAGACACAGAGGACTTTTAAGCAGTATTACTTGCACATCATTAGATGCACATCTGTGTGCAAAAGTAACAAGAGTAAATGCATTTCTCAAGGCCATGCCACGCTTACAAAGCACTAGTAACTTTTGCTGTTTGCTTCATGTAAGCAAACATCATATGTCTATAAAAACCATCTACCTAGGAGCACAGAGAGTTCTCAAACAAGTTCATTTACTCAAAACAATAACATACAACTAGAGGAGGCAGAGGAAGGGCAAGTTAAGTGCTAAGCACGTAAAGGGTTTTACAGGTGATGAAAACCTAGTTTATCAACTACCATTAGGCAGATGCTCTCATGTAAGTTACTTATTCTCTAGCATTAGAGGTAGTTAGGGTTTCTGTGTTTTGCACTGAGTCATTCTGACATCCTGCCAAAAACAGCCTGATCTGCATCTTTAGCTCCTTAACTGCTGCAATACTCATGTCTGCCATCAGGGGGCACTAGTTCCACTACCCTTCCTTACAAGGTTTATATACACTGACATTACTAAGTTCTTGGCTTGCCTGACAACATGTGTGGTGTGGGCGTGGGCCATTGGACCGCATACTGAATGAGCCTTCAGTAGGGCCATGAGTGACAAACAAAAAGGGGAGGACTGAGTTGACCGACTTCCAACATGCGCTGCCAACAAGGCTGCTTAATTCCTTCTGTATAAGATTAACTTTTTAATCCATTCCACCATCGGTGCTCCGAGTTTACAGACATACTGTAAAACAGAGGCACATCAACACCAAGTGGGTACCTGCAGGTTGAGGTGAGCGATGAGCTTCTCGTTGCTGATGTTCTGGGCCTCCAGAGAAATGACATCATAAGGACGGCCCCCATCCAGAGCGCGATTCAGACGCTCAATCTCCTTGTCCCGCTCCTCCACCTGTTGCCATGTAGGAGCCAAACCAATCGGCATTTCTGGTAAGTTCCGGTTTAAATATGTGTATGTGCGTTTGCATAATTTTCATGGGACATTTAATGAATATATGAGTGAGTGTTTGTATTGGATCACATACTTGAGTGTTGAGGTGTTTTATTCCAGCTTGTGCTCTCTCTAGGTCCACCTGGAGCTTGGTGACGTCCTGTTGCAGCTCCTGGATACGGTCGTCAGCCACCTGCAGCAGGTCAGCAATGTACGGGTCATCAGGTTGCGCCACCACTGCTGGAGTGGGGCCAGGCGATGGTGGCAGCAGCTCATCGATTTGCATCCTCTGTCGTCTGAAAGGGATGTTTCGCTTCTTTCCTCCTGTCCAGTCACACAAGACTTACAGTTTGCTTCCAGGTGTGAGATAGCACTTTTGATTTACAATACTGACAAACATGTGATAGTACTACATTAGGCTAACAGTTTATTTCCAGTTTATGAAACTGAGCTTTTGATAGAAAACTTCATACACAATATACTGAGCAATACTGACAATACTAAGCATAGACAATGTAGTACCAAATTACTTAATGTGGTTCAAGCGCCTGAAAATGGCTGTTAGTTTGGGGGTTGTTTGGCGGTCAGACCTGGCGTCTGAACGACGGCCTGCATGTTCTTCTCCTGCAGCTGCTGAATGCGCTCGGTCTTTGCCACGTTCTCCTTCTCGAGAGATCGCACCTTATGCACGTACTGGTTGTTGAGGAACTTCAGGTCTGATGTCTCATGGTCGAGCTTCCTTATGTAGGCCTTCAACTCTACAAGGGAGAGGCTGTGTTTAAGACTAATACCACCTTAATCCCATTACAATTTCTGTGATTTGTAAGACCATCAGTGACCATCCAAATACATATGCACGTTTTCCAGACTATTTCAAGAGAAGGCACCAATAGTATATTTCTGGCTGACGTCTCTAAGCTAAAGAGGTGACTGAATAGATAGTACATTAAACTAATTATAAAACTGTAAGTGCCACTGATTCTGTGAGGGTGGACTAACTCTTGTTCAAAAAGTTAGCTGAACTGGCGCCTACCTCTGCTTAGCCTCTCCTTGTCCTCTCGGAGTTTCAGGAGCCCCAGGTGCAGCTCGTTGTTATCCCGCACCAGGCGAGCATTTTCTGTTTTGTAGGGCTCCAGGAGGGCATCCAGATTTCTACTCTCCTTTTCAGTCTTGCCAGCAGATAGCTTGGCATTGCGAAGACTCTCAGTGGTGTGTACTAGGTCACTAATAAGGATAAGAGCAAAGTAATTTGGAAAGATGCAAGACACCTAACGTTATCATTGATTGACATGTAGATACGTAGTTGGGGACACATCAATCCACTGCATTAACAAAGAAGTCTATAAGTTACAGATACTTGCTGTCTCTGGGCCGGCCTTTAAAAAGTTGTGACCGTACAGAACAAATTTTCATTGGCGGGTAAGCAATAATCTTGATTGTAGCAAACAAAGCTCTGATATTACGAACTTTAGCTGGCTGTAACTTACCTGAAAAGTTTCTCAACAAGCGGCAACGAATCTATACCCAGCGGTTGTCTATATCCAAGCTGATCTAGCCGTTTCCTTAGATTGACAAATTTTCTCTCAGCGTTGGTACTCATGGCTACGGTACGGTCGACTTAATAAATAAAGCTCACCTGTGGAGACATTAGAGGTTGTGTTAAAAACTTATCTCGTAAAATTTCGCCTCCTTTCAGTTTCACTGTCATGTTGCATCACATCATATGTGCAAGTTATACCAGTAACTTATAATTATCAGAACAGTACGTGTATTGTCCTAGAACACTTACTACAGCATAAAGTAGTCCAGGGTGACTTATTGTTAGCCAATTTGGCACTTGCAGGGTAAAATGACAAACCTTGGCCATCACTCATTTGCTCAAAAACGTTTGTGAGTATCCGCATGTTACCAAGTTGCATGGTCTGAATTACTAATTGTAACCCAGGAGACAAGTTAAACGTAATCGATAGATTAACTTTAGTCTTAGTCACCTATAAGAATGGCTACCATGGGCTGCCAAACATACTAGATAAGCGTATGTTTAAATGGCTTAGCATAGCAGGCTAACTTCACCTTAGTTAGCATAAACAGCTAGGTGGGAATAATGTAACATTACCGCTCATTGCACGAAACGCGTTACTCACGAAATTGCTGCACTGGTGTCTTGGAAAGGAAAACTGTATCAGCAGTTCCTTGGAGACATTTCCCCACCGTTTCATCCAAACGACCGTGACAAAAGATGACACCGATGAAGTTGCTTGGCTAGTATGTTATGCTGCCTGGCTAGCTTGCAGGGCACTTTAAGTTGTCAGTTTTAAAGTCAGCTAATGCTATTTTGCGACGTAATTCGCCTAACAAGCATAGTAAATAATGGCATGCAACATTTAACTTAGCTTTTGCTGCTTAGCTCAGGACTTTGTTGCAGTCATTCGCTAAGTTAGCCTGCCACCAAACGTTAAGTAATACACCGGTAGATGATGGGCATAGGCGGTAACGATGTTTGAAAATGGCGCCGAAGTTAGAGCCTGTGTATCACCAAATCTCCATGGAGACAACACTTGAATGGTCCTGGATTTTCCAAAGATGCCCGAGTTGGACTGCTAAGATTAAAGTTTCGTATAATTTCCCATGAAGTCTGTAAACGCGCACAATACTACCAGTAAAATTTCCTAAATCACCTAATGCAAACTCCACTTCCTAAAGTTGACAGCTTGTGTTACTCGCGCCCTCTTGCGGACAGCTTATTGCCAAGTTGTCTGGAGACAGTCTGTGTTAATAAACACTATACAGTCTATGATAAACACCCGCTTATAAATTACACCTTCAACGACCTCTCAGTTGCAATGCTTGGTGAAAAAAAATGAACGTACTGAATTGGGCCGTCAATCCTCATGGCTTACCAGACATCATTCTTGTTTCAAATTTCAGTTTATCGATGGTTTTTACAGTGAAAAGGGGGAGGCAATAATATACTGGAAACTGCCCCATGCCTCGCTGCATTGTTATATCAAATCAAAGATGCAGAAAATATATAGCCAAGTTAGGTTAAATAGGTCACATTTTAGAAATGCAGTCAGTAACGCGTTACTATGCTATGTATTATGTTATTAGGTTATGTTATGTCCATAATTTAAGCTATGTCAGGTTTCTGATTGAAGTAGCCTGAGGAAAGGAATATCTTACGCTATTCGCCCATGGAAATATCATAGCCCAGTCTGTTTAAGATATGCTAACATTTGCATATGTCCAAGGAAAGGTACACTGCCCAACTAAGGGCAAGGTTAAAATAGTTCGATTACTGATCTTGGTGAAAGCTGGCACTGGTAGCTTTGAGCAAGCGAGATTTTGCAGTCTGCAGGCAGACGCCTTTCTTTGCCAAAAGCGGCCTCGTCAGCCACACCCTCCGCGACTCACGTGCAGCTGTGCGGGAAGCGGAGCCTCCTCGCGGCAGTCAACGCTCTGGACGACTGCTCATGCATGCTTGTCCGTCTGACGGTAGGAGAGCGAGCGCTCGCAGCATCAGCAACACACAAAGGAGGTTGGGAGCTGATCGTGAATGGGGAGAAACGCGGGTTACCAGACGCTCAGGAACATCTCATCTGACTTAAGATCTCCAAGGTGGTAGGGGTCTAGTCTTCACTTTGTCATAATATTCTTATGATGCCTTTGTTTTTAAAATTGACCTTGCCATGGCAGGCTATTTTATGTTCTGTGTGAGAACAAGGCAAATGTGCATTTTCCACAGACGTGCGCGCTGCAGGAGGGCCATACAGATCGATTATCTGAATTGGCATTTTGTTTTATGAACATTATTCCACACTTGTTAAGAAAATACGCTATTGCATCCTCTATAGGCTATAAGATGATTTTCATATCAGCATAACACTATTATTGTCTAGCTTGAATGGTCGACATTGTCCAAAAACATCTGGTATTCTGCCATAGGGTGTCATAGGCTGATTTGATGCGTCTACAATAAAATAGGTTAAAATTGGGCTGAGCCATTCAACCTATGTTGCGGTTAAGCTATATTGGCACGTTTTCGCTGATTATGCCAACAGTGAAAACGTTTGGTTGAGGGTGTGTTATGAGTAGTTGCCCCTCAGCCACCGTGTCGCCGACACCACCATTCTCTCACGGGTATCACTGGCTGCATTTTCTTCCATAACGTAGCCTATAAGCTACCTGTGACACCGTGCATGCTGTTGTTTCAAAGATGTAACCCTTGTAGTAGGCTAGCTAACATCATGCTTTTTCAGACCTGGCTTGGATGGCATTGCATGGCTTTGTCTGTCAGTGTTCGTCTGTGATTTCTTTAGGTAAAAAAACAGTCTGTAGTATTTGAGAAACCACATCGATCTCACAGAGAATACCTTTATTCGACCGATCAAAAACGTCCACGAGATAATAGCTGACGTAATTAGGTGCGCATTCCCTTGATGGTTAACTCAATAATGCAGGCTACATACCTCAGTGCAAGCAGTAGTAGCTTAGTTGAAAGCAACAGAAAAGTCTTCTGAATAGTAGGCTACTCTTCCTGTCCTGCTTCAATTTAAGATAAGAAAACAGAGTAGCCTATTAAACATGGATTTCACATTAACTGAGAGTTTATGAATCCCACACATTTGGCCTTGTTTGAAATACAGTGCATCAGTAAAATCCCACACCTAATAAGAAGGGCATTTATAAAGGTAGAGGAGTTAAGAGCCCATTGTTGACTGAAGATGTGCCATTCGGGAGCTCTCTGGGTCTACTTGACACTTACTGTTTCCTCTCCAAAAGAAAAGTGGAATCACTGCACTACAGTGCAGTTAGTGCTAAAGGTTAGAAAGGTGGGCAGACAAACAGACAAACTAACTGACTGACAGGTGGGCAGATAGATAGATAGATAGATAGATAGATAGATAGATAGATAGATAGATAGATAGATAGATAGATAGATAGATAGAAAACTAGTCTTTTGAATTTAATCAGCCAGATGACACCATTTTACTACAACGTTTTGTAAATGACTCGCTTCTTTGGTAAAAAGTTTGCCTTCAGCCACATTGGAATGGAGTCACCTCCATCACTTGACAAGGATGCAAAAAAAAAGGCTCCTCACAAGGATGGGCTGAGAAACAGCTAGCCCTGCTCCCCAGTGTAGTAGAGTGATCTTTTCATTCACCATGTGGCATCCTTTAATCCTGCTGGAGAAACTAGTGACCCGCAGCTTCAAGGTCTTTACTCCCAGTCCCAGCATTAATATTTAATGGCCGAGGAGATTAATATTAATAGATGAAAAAGGGGCTGCATCAATGCAAGCAGCCTACCGGAGGAGAACCCCCTCCTTGCCTTTGACTTAAGTGTGCTCTGTATGACAGGTGTTGTGATGTGACCAGACATGTCTAAGGCTATAGGAACAGGGGGGGTGTCATAAAATTGTAGGGATAGCTTGTTAAGTGCTATGACCAAGATGTTTGGCTTTTTTGTTCTTTAGGAAACAAAATTAGGAACTCACATTTGTATTGACCTAGTAACATACTGTACTTGAGATGGAGGCCTACATATCTGGCTTAGGTAATACCAGTGAGTCTATTCATACTTCTGAAGGAAAGCAGTTTCAAACCAATGAGTTTTTTTTAATAATGCATAGTCTTCTTAAAGTAATGCAAACATGTTTTGGATGAACAACACTAAACACTTTTAAAATAAATTCTAAAGTTTTTGTAGACCTTGGCTGACGCAAGACAAAAATACCTTCAACACCTTCATGATGGTGATAGAGGTTTGGTGACCGAGCCTTTATGGGTGACCTAGTTAAACGTATTGTCAGTTGGCCGAACGTTGCCAGGCAGAAAAGATTCAGATTAACACAAAGATCAATAAGTCATTGTGTAGCACATGTCTGTGACTCAAAGTGAGAGCTTAAAGCACACACCACCCTAGGCCCCCACAGTCTCATTCATAAATGCCAGTACACATTATATGCAAACACACACACACAGATCACAATGCATCAATTTTGTGATCTCTTTGGTTTGTGTTCCCTACTTACCTTGACACCTTAAATAAACAGACAGGCTGGTCTTAGCCCTCTGTGCACCAGCCTCCTATGGGTTCATTCATCCACTACTTGTATACAGCACAGCACAGTCCCTGTGTGCTGTCCCACATTTTGTCCACCCAGATGCCTCTATGCTGTCTGGTCCCGGTCAGTGAGCCGCAGAGCTGTGTGTGTGTGTGTGTGTGTGTGTGTGTGTGTGTGTGTGTGTGTGTGTCCAGTTGAATGGCCACAGTGGCAGCTGGAACTGACTGAAGTAGTCGGGGCTCAGAGGCCATAACTCAGCTTGGGGCAAAGGGACACAGTGCAGCACAGAGTGCAGACATGCCAGAGCAGGAGATACGCATCTGAAGCAGCCGGCCCCTATGCCTGGCGGAGCCAACACTGTCCGCACAAGACCTCGGCATCTGCCCTCAGAGATAGAGGGGGAGAGACAGAGAGAGAGAGAGAGAGAGAGAGGGCAGTAATGTGATTTTGAGTGTGTGTGTAAGAATGTAAGCGAGGCAGGAAGAACAAAGAGGCGAAGGAAGGAAGGCAGTGCTGCAGAGAGAGAGAGAGAGAGAAGGAGAAAATGGAAGGAGGGATACAGGAAGGGGACAAAGGCAATTATGTAATGCAGCAGAACAGTCACTTCAGAAGAGATTTTATAAGGAGGAATGGCATAGATGAAGAGAGTTCCTGATGCTTTGACAGGTCAGATGAGATAAGGTGGTAGGTTTTTGGTGGTAGTCTGCGATAAAAGAGAACTGGGGAGGACAACAGAGACATTGGAAATCACGAGGTTGGAGAGGAAGGGGAAAAGAACAGAAAACGATAGTGAGAAAGAGCGTTTGACTTTCAGAGAGTCAAGGGCATGGACAGACACAGGGCCCAGTATGAGTGATGTGTTTGTTTTGCCATGTGAGTGATGGCACGAGAGCATGTGGACAGTGCTGGTCCTGTTTCCCATCGAGAAAGATGAGGGTTTATGTGTCCCACAAACACAAAGGGGCTACTCTGATCTGGTGTTTGCCTGTGGCATTGTTTATGCCCTAAACATGATGTAAGGGTCGTATGCCTGCATACACTGTGTGCTGGCTGACAGACACATGACAAAGACAGTGAGGAAGAGGAAGAGGGAGATGAGGAAGACGATCCAGTTCCGCACAGGGTAATCACATTTCTCAAAATCTCCCTTCTTTTTTTTTTAATCGCCTTTGATGCTGTAGTTAACCTAACCCTGAATCTCGTCTGCAATGCTCAGTGAAATCCCAGTCTCATTAAGGGAGCCACATATATTTTTAGACTGAGATCACACTCGTGCCTAAGTGCCTGATGAAACCACAACTGTAACTTCAAAAGAAAATGTAGGGCCCTTTCAGGAGTGACATAATCCAAAGTGCAGATATCTGATGCGAAAGACCCAGCGCTCCTGGTCAGGGTATGTCACAGCTGATGTTTCTGCCTCGAAGCGCTGGCTATTATTGGCAGAGCACTCCGTGACTGTAAGCTGGTGTGTCATTCTGCATGTCTCCCCACTTGGCTTTACAGTTTCTGTGATTACATCACAAAGCATCCTATGGTATAAAGATCACAGTGCAGAGAAGGGCGCTGCTGACCTTTATCTAAGCTGTCATTTGCCTTGGATTGAATGCAAAGGATAGCTTCTGGGTGCATCTCTGCAGTGGCTATAGGGTTTCAGCTGGGAAGCGATCTTGAATTTATGGCCCTGGCGGCAGTTTCAGTGCGACATGGCCACTCGGAAGATTGATTCAGTTGTCCATTGCTCAGAGGAGTTTTGTTTTTTTAATAATCCGAAGACACGATGAAAGAACCCAGACCATCATTATACAGACCGTTTGCAGATAACTCAGATTTGGCCACACTAACAAATGCACACACACACACACACAGGATTTTGTGAAACCCTGAGAATCGTCCTGCAAGTTTTGAACTACAACGGTGCGATTGTAAACACGACCAAAACCGGAGTGTATCCAGCAAGTGGAGATGCTGAGAGTTGGCCTATTTACACCGACCTCTTGCTCCACAGTTCCAAAGAATGTGTTTCCTGACTCCCCCTGCTAATATCTCTGGAGTGTGTTTCGTGGGAGCATCGCTGTGTTATTATTAAATGAGGTCTGCACGATCTCGGCCCAGGCTGCCAGCATGCAGCTAGAGGGAATCACTCGGTGCTTTGAAGTGCAATGCATCTGAAGAGCAGCCAGCCTCCACGGCCTGCAGCCAAGACCCAGTGCGAGGAGATCACTGGAGTCCCTCAGGGCTGATTACCATAACCTCCATCAGACATCTCAGTCAAACTACACCAGCCATAAGGGACTGCGGTAGCCACAAGAGATGACTTGGTGATGCTGTAGTACAGTTGGCCGATACAGCCCATGAACCGGTACCCCATGGAGCACAGTGGTGTGGGGGTGGTTTTGTAACCCATATTTAAATGCATGGGGGAGTTCCTTCACCCACATTATTGTCCTACAAATAAACCATAGGAGAGAATAGAATCTACTACAAGTGTGTAAGCTCTACTGTCCATGTTGTATTTGAAGTTCATAAAATACCCTTTTTGGTTCTCAAAAGTGATACAGAAAAGGTTTATTATAAGATATTAGGCCTTGCACCTAAAGTAGTAGACTGATGACAAGCATGAGGTAATGTACTTAGTAGAAGTAGAATAAATAAGTAGAAACTGCTCACTTTGCCATTCTGTGTTGACTAGCTAGCATAGGTGAGATGTGTGAATAACAGTAGTGGCATTGAGGTTATGTAACCTCAACAGTCAATGTTTCTGGTCACAACCACTTGTGGTATAATGCAAATCAATTTGTTTTACGTGGAATTTATATTATTATCACTTTGATTGATTAACTAGTGTACATTTAGTTAGGGCATGTGATAGAGGTACAAGAATACAATCATTATATCACATTGGCAGTGTTAGGTAGGGTTCACGGTTAGGCGGTATTCATGGTAAACCATTTGTCCCTACATTTAAAATGGAAGTGATTTGAATTGTAAATTGAAATCCATGAAATGTAATCAAGGGACAGCAATATGATACGAACACATACACACACTTACAGTTAATCAACAACGATTCTCTTTGTGCCAGTTAGGGAGTAGGGATTGATCAATGGCGCACTGTTCTCCCCTGCACTGGTTAGCTGGCTGGCCAACAAAGTGTATCTTTGTTAGCAGTTACAAACACTGCTGTATAATTGTCCATACTACCTCACCAAAACCTCCCTTCCTTTTTCTCTTCCTCTCTCTGTCTCTGTTTTTGTCTCTCTCTCTCTCTCTCTCTCTCTCTCTCTCTCTCTCTCTCTCTCTCTCTCTCTCTGTCACGCACACACACATATACACACACACGCACATGCATGCACACATAACATCAACCACACTGCATTACTTTATTCCATGCATAGTTTCTTTATTCATGTGCACATGCAATGGCAAAACTCTTGTGAAGAGATGTTCCTCTGTTACCATTACCTTATAACATTGCAGAACAACGCTCTTTAAACTTCCTCATCCTCTTCTTCCTCTTTCAGACAGTCTTGAAGCAACTTTTTTTCCCTTCACACACACACACGCACAAATTGATGCATTCTGACAGACTGCATAACACATTTCCCTATATATAGCCATCATAACATGCCTTGCGTGCACATGGGAGGGCAGGTTCAAACATACTACATTATACATTTCGCCATAACATAATACATTATACATTGTACATTCTCTGATTAAGTTGAGCCCTTGTGACTTCTGCAGGACAAACAACCAGCTACCTATAACAAAAAATAAATACTGTTTAAAATAAATACACTTTAAACAGGCCAAAAGAGAGGTAATAGAGTTTAAGTGTGAATATACAAAACCTGGAACAATAAAATCTGTTACTCCTGAAAATTTGCTAAGTATGCTAGTAGTAATAGTATAGCACACACCAATCCATATTGAAATATGGACATAGACACATGGGTCTTGATGAGCACATACACACCTGTGTGCACAGGCACACACAGACACACGAGCAGACACACACACACACGCTTCAGCTCTTACTGCATCTGCGCAATGTGACACCTGACTCCAGGTAATGCCCCAGTTCCACAGTAACAGCAGGCAAGTGGAACGGCCCCACACACACTCAAGCATACCTTTAAACAGTCAAATACAAACACGGCACACACGCATCTATACTCTAACCTGGATCAGAACTACAACAAGGTAAGCCTCTATTCTCATACAGTCCAGGATCGGAATATAGACTTGAAATTCCTAACCCATCTTTTAATTTCAAGAAGAATACGCCAGGATAATACTATCACACATAATTCGATGCTGTCTATTCATACATCGGTATAATCAAGTAGAATAAGTAGAAGTCATGGCATTTAATTAATAATTCTCAAAGTTTTGCAGATAACATGTAAACTTAAAAAGTGTGTTTTATTAGTGTGTCAGGGGACATAGTGTTGATGCGGTTTTAGTGATGCTGGCAGCACGAGTACTTGTGGAAAATGTAACCCTGATCACATGAGCTGGTTCTCCTTCTACCTCCACCCCCCCCACTTCCCTTCCTCCCTCCCTCTCCACTTCTCTGTCTCTCTCTTGACCTCTCATGTTCACGCCATTCCTTTCATCACTGCCTCTTTACCGTCATTCATTCTCACACGCGTGGCTGTGTGATTGGCATATCTGGGGGCCTGGCTAAAGAAAGGTTAAAACAATTACCAGGGACACCGCCTACTTTGTGTTGGGAAAGGGGGAGAAGAAGGTGCGCATGAGTGGCGTGAATGCTTCGGTTTTACATTTGTCATGTTTCACGTCTGTTACATGGGGGATATTTAGAGTACAGCTGCACTCTCTTCAATATATGTGCCTTAGAATATGTTGCTGGCATAGTGCATCCGGATGATATTTACATTTGCCTGCATGTGGAAGCTGGCTAGCATCATGACACTTATGGCATTTTCGGTGATGTGTGCTTTGCGCCTGTACCGGAAAAGGGAGAGAGGCAGCACATGATGAAAACACCATCCCATCCGACCTCAGTGCTGTAGGCTTACGCTTACTCATGCGGGTATGTTCACAAGGCATCTGTGTATCCATCCTAAATGATCTGTTGAGCACTGGTGGTGGTGGTGCTGTCTAAATGCTGATCCAGGGCAAAGTGTGCGCTCTCCTCATATTGCTCGAAGTGGAACCTGACCCACCCATCAGCATTTAGAGTGACATTTCCATCCATTCTTCATCCAAGTCTCCACCTTCCCTCATGTAGACTCTCAATGAAAATGTTTGTCCCTGGGCTGCAGCCTCTAGACACCTTAAGTAGCCATAACTGTAAGATAACCTATTGAGATACTTTGTGTTATCATTATTATTATTTGTTTTGTCTTGTATTTCTCCAAAGCAACTGAGGACCAACACCGGGGACTTGTGAGACATATAGCAAAACAAGAACAGACAGGAATCACAAGGTGCAGAAGAGCAAGTCAATGTTTCCTAAGGTTTTACTGCAATGGTGCGCAGCTTTGTCGAGCTGTGCAGCTGAATTAGGTAAAGGGTATGATAAATAGCCTAAGTGTGTGTGTGCGCTAGTGTAAACACATCTAGCCAAAGCTAAGTCACTGTGCTGGCATGCTTCTTGGCTAAACCTGATGGTAGGCTTTGTCACTATGCCACACAAATAATGACTAGATTATACCAGTTACAGTGACTTAGCCCATCATGCTAATGTGATTAACTGTTGCAGTTCATCAGCCAAGTCATATTCATTTAGCACAGGTGGAGCTCTGCAACACTAGCCAACAGCTTTGGTAAGTCAGGATGCCCAGCTTCTGGTTATCATTGTTTCATCATTTCTTAGGGTGACCAGACTTCTAATGACAACTAAGAGGGGGATTACTATATTAGATATAACTAGATTTCATCATTAAGAGGTAAAACACATGTCTTACTGTAAGAGATGGCAATGATCATACGAAAGAAGAACCAAACACATAGCCTATAGTCAGATCCTGAAGCCTGGCAAATAGTACTGGGTGCTCGAAAAAGGGTCTCTGTCTTCCTTACTGTGTAGGCTACAGAGTAAATCACATCGATGAGGAGATAGGAGTGTGCAGAGGAGTTTACCTTTTAGCATTTGGAAGTACTCCATGGCCAACAAAAGGCATATCAGTTAAGATTGAACAAGGTCAATAATGTGAGTGCCAGGATCACTTTACATCCAAGGGTTTGAAAAGGTCATGAGTATTAAGTGGGAACTGCAGTGAAAGTCTAGCTCTTACTGACAGAAATGCATCTTTTTGGACAATGTAGAGGTACAATAACTACAACTTTTGAATTTTAACTATACTTATTGTTAAATATTTACACAGGCCTATATTTAGTTAGTTGTGTAACTTATTGTACTATGCATTTATCCATTTATGTTACACCGTTCCCCCTCTTAGGTTCTTGTTATCTGGTCATCCTATAGCTGTGCTATTGTGCCCCAACAGTTAGCCACAATCAGCCGGCACAAAACAATTAGCCCCACTGCCGAGCAACAGCCACTAACTCATAATATTTGCAGCTAATGATCCATGCTGACTAACTACGGCGTTGCGGGACACTTGAGACATGCCATCAAGCTTTGGCACATTGATGGGGATGTGCAAACGCCGCACTGCTCCATCCGGGGGGGGAGATGTAGAGCCGTCCCTCTGCGTTAATGGCCATTCTTCACGCAGGCAAATGTCAAGCCATCCAGCTCCTCACGCTCTATTGTTGTGCCGCTGCGTGCCCAGAGCACAAACACTGTGATTATGTCATCACAAGAGACGCTGGAGGAACTGAATGATTTTTTTGCCACAAGGGAAGGTTTGGCCCTTTTGCTGCTAATACCTCCATTGCTGCATCTGTGTTATGTGATGTGGCCCAGGGCACCACGCCTTTATCCCACGTTACAATGGTGGCACTATCAGGTCTTGCCTTTTTTTTTTTCCTCTTTTCTTTCTTTATTTGATGCTGAGTCGTGCCAAGCCTGAGCACTGCAGTACACTCCTGTGTGGCTTTAGTGGGAGCTAGCTTTAGCTCATGCTGATGCTGTTTGCTTGGGGCGCTGCTGCTAGCTGGCCCAGTATGGGTTTTACCCTCGCTGGGATGCTTGCTGCAGCTGCCCCCCCCCCATTCCCACCCCCAAAGACCTCTCTCTCTCTCTCTCTCTCTATCTCTCTCTTTCTCTTTCTTCCAGTCTGTCTGTATCCTCCTCTTTTATTCTCTCTCTGTCTCTCTCCCAGTCTGTCTGAATCTCTCTATCTTATTCTCTCTCTCTCTCTCTCTCTCTCTCTCTCTCTCTCTCTCTCTCTCTTTCTTTCTCTTTCTGGCTGCCATTGCGGGGCACATGTCCCACCCCGTGCTTCAGCCATCCCCATCCACAGCACAGCTGAGTGCTCCATTCAGTGTACTGCAGCATAGGAGTCTTTCTCTCTGTCTTTATTTCTTTCTTTTTATGTCTCTCTCTCTCTCCCTCGCCTCTCTCTCTATCTATCTGTCTCTCTCTTTCTCTCTGTCTCTCTCTAACGCACACATGCACACACACAAACTTTTACACAGATATACAGAAATATACTAAAACACATACACAAGCCGCTTGTACACATACTCACAACACACGAATATACTGTATATCGTTGCAGATGCTCCCTATCCCCATGTAAAATAGCTTGGCTTACTATACAAGATGGTGGTGACATTTTTTATATTAACATAAAAACACATCCACATACACACAGATACACACAGACCCATGCACACGAACACTGATCTCACTGTCCCCACAGACTGCCCAGAGCTCACACAAACAGACAGAAGACAGTGCAGCTGTCAGATGTTGCTGTTGGACTTTAGGTCCAAAATAGACATGCAACAATTGATGCATCTGTCACAGTCACATGCTTAAAAATACTGTCACGGCAGTTTGGCTTTGTAAATAGCCGTCATTTACATTTTGATGGCTACCGATTTAAGTCGTCCTCCGTATATACCTACTGCGGGCCTCTCTGTATAATCAAATTTGCAACAGAAATCTTGCAGCTTATTAAGGGCATATGCAGCTTATACCCTGGTGGATCAGATAATGAAAGTGTGTTAAGGCCTGCATTATGGTGAATGATGGGGGATATAAACATAAACACCCTGCTCACAGCAGAAGACCTCAAGGCAACAGTATAGATATGTAGAAAAAAAAGGAAGGTAGAAAGAGAAAGCACTAGATAGAGCGAGAGAGCTGTGTTTGACGTTAATAATGTTGATGATGAGGAGGAGGAGGATAGGATAGGATACCAAGGCTTCAGGCAGGGGTGGAGGAATGCAGATTTTCTGTCTGCAAGTATGTGGGGTGTCAGGCAGAATCTGTGTGGTGTAGATGCACAGACAAATACTCTTTTTGATCTCAGAGGAAATTTCTTTCTCTGCATTTGACTCATCCGGGAGTGGTAAACACACATATTAGGATCACTAAAAATGAACACACACACACACAAATGTGCAAACCTTGACACAGTATGGTATAGTAGAGTGTAGTGTAGTAGTGCGGTGTGGCGTGGTGTGTGGTGCGGCAAGGGTGGGGACTGTACAGAGGTGCTGGATGTTGGTATGTGAGCAGCACTGCTGGGTGCTGTATGGAGCTGCCGTCAGTTGCGGTTTTGCTGACTCAGGCAGACATTGGTAATATAATGCAAGGCTAATGGAGGAGAAGGCACAGGGGGCTCCCTTTGATGTTAGCTACCTTTTTTTTCCTTCTCCTTCTCTCTAGCCCTCCCTTTTCTCCTCTTTTCTTTCCCCCTCTCGCTATTGCTCTCTTTCCATTCCCCCCTTTTCTGCCTTTCTGTCTCCCTCCCTTCTTTCTGTACTCCTTTGTCCCAAACCCCCCCTCTAACACTGTAAGATGGTAAGAACATGCACTCGAACACGTGCCCACATGCACACACACACACACACACACACGTGCCCACACACACAGACACACACAGACACACACACACACACACACACGTGCCCACACACACACAGACACACAGACACACACACATTCCATTAACAGTACTTTGGAGTTAATGCATCCTGTTGTAAGGGGCCAAGTAGCAAGGCACAAGGACGCAGCAACAAAAGTTTAAAAATAACAAGAATTTATTTTTCATAATCAACATTACAAATAAACATAAGGTTAACATTACCCCCCCTTCTGTCAAGACAGGAAGTTAACTGTGGCATTGAATGTCCCCACATTGTGAGTGACAGTGACACAGGTAGGCTGCAGTGCAAGGTACCACCTGGTGATCCACCCATTGGTGACCCTCATCTTCAACTGGAGTGCTCCATCTCCAAGATAAATTCCCTTCCAAGGAGGTAACACTTGGGGCCAAGGGCCCACTGGATTGTCAAGGCCTCTACAGTGGTGTAATAGACCTCTCTGGGGAACAATGCACCACTAATGTAGGCTACCGGATGTCTGTCCTCAGACTGCAACTGCATGGCTGGTTCTTTTTTCTGTGCTGCCACAACAATATCTGCCAACTCTGCTGCATCAGCCACCATCTGAGGATTGTGCTCAGGCACCCACACCTGCAACTCAGAGGACAGCATTTGCAAATATTGTTCCAGAATGAGAATTTCACTGACCTCTTCCACCGTTCTACCTGGGGGTTGGACCCATTTCCCAAAGATCTCCTTTAGCCTGACTTTAAGTTCTTTAGGACTCCCCTCTGGCCCAACCTCAAGGGAACAAAACCTCTGGTGGTATGTCTCCACATTAATGTCATACTTTCTCAAAATAGCTCTCTTGACTCTGGTGTAGTCATATATGTTTCTGGCTTTCCCAGTCAACAATGGAACAAGACGCAGGGTCCAGTCTTCTCCTGGCAAGCCACAGCAACATGCTCGAAGGTAATCAGAAAGTGCTCTACGTCATCAAATTCAGACAGTTTCTGTAATCGAGGTTCAGGAAACCGGTACTGGCCTGGCAGGAGTCCTGCTGGCTCACGACGGACTGGTTCCAGCTACTCATCACGACTGCTGACATCACTCTGGCACCTTGACCCATGTAGGGCTCCTCCTATTGGTGGCAATGGAGACTGACGTTCTTCGATGCTCAGTTGCAGCAGCCCAAACTGTTGTTTCAGTGCCTCAAACCGTTTGACCTGCTCAGCTGATTCCTGAGTGCGCTTCGCTTCTCTGGCATCCTAAGCAGCAATATGCATCTACAGAAGACTGACAAGGTCACTGAGGGTCGGTTCTCCACCATCATCTCTGCCATTTCCTTGGGCCTCTTCTTCATCGTCATTGCTGTTTACCAAAACCTGACCCACAGCTTCTGATTGCGATGAGCACTGTATTTTCCTCCCTCTGCACCTTCGGCTCAACATCTTGGAGGTAGTTGCTGTCACGAAAAAAATTAAGCGACAAAATGTCAAGAAAGTGGTATATGGAGAAGAAGAAGAAAAAAAGAATCGTCCAACTACGCCCCTACTGGCAAGATCCCACAGCTGTCACTATATGTAAGGGACCAAGCAGCAAGGATGCAGTAACAAAAGTAAAAAAAACTATGAGAATTTATTGCTCAAAATTAAGATTACAAATAACCATAACGGTAACGTTTTGGAGCGGCAGAGTTTATCCACACCATCCTATAATCAGCCCTACATTGTCAGCCTGCAATCAGCCATCACCCAGTGACTATGTGCCGCATAGGGGTAACAGCATCCCATACTGACAACAAAGAGATTGCAGCCTACATGTAAAGAGATTAAAGGAGAGAAAGATGGAGGGAATCAAGGGGGACATAGAGAGGGTAGCAGGACAGGATTAAAAGGTGAGTTTGAAGGGAGCACCTTGATTTTACATAAAAGACTGATGGAGAGGCAGAGATGGGAGAGAGAGAAAGAGTGAGAGAGAAAAATGTATATGGAGTGAGAGAGACAGGTAAGAGAGGTATATGAACCAAGGGAGAGAAAAAGAGAGAGAGAAAGGTATACGAAAAGAGATGATGAGAGAGGTGTATATGGAGAGAGAGTGTCCTGAGAGAGAGAGAAACGTAGGTGGAGAGAGAGATGGTCCTAAAAGCGAGAGATAGAAACAGAGGAGGAAGAGATGGTTCTGAGAGAAAGAGAAAGGAGGTGAATGGAGAGAGAGGTGGTCCTGAAGTAGAGAAAGAAAGCTAGAAGGGGTACAGAGGAAGGGGGGGGGGCTGAGAAAGAAAAGGGAAATAGGGCTTTTGGGGGGGGGGGGGGCGGTGTCATGAGAAAGGAAAGGGAAATAGAGTCCTGAGAGAGAGAGAGAGAATGTTCTGAGAATGGAAAGAGAGAGAGGGTCTTGAGAGGTGTGCCATCTGCACTGCAGCCTGACTGAGCAAGGGAGTGCACTCAGTTACGCCCCTTTCATGCTAGCTCACGTTTCCCTCATCTCTCCTTCCTGCAGCTCCTCCAACTCCTCATTCCTCTCAGGAGCTCTCGCTCATCTCTCTCAAATCAAATCACATCCAATCACACACACCTTAATGCTATCATTGAGTGAGATCATTGCTCCCAAAAGCTGCCTTGCTATCTCAATCTTGTACACTTACACAGACATAGGTGCACACACGCACATGTACGCACACACACAAACTTACACACACACTCACACACACATACACACACACACACACACACACACTGATGCTTCACAGTGGAAAACATCATCCCAGGCTCATGCCTCATTTTTTCCAACTTCTACCACAGACAAAGATCGCCATTACTATGGCGACGGACACCAAGGAAACTAAGCACGAGGCGCATTTAGACGTAACCGTATCCGATGGCACAGGTAAACAGCAGAGAAGCCTCTTAGGCCTCCTCTTAAAGAGACAGCACCACATTAATGACATAACAGCAAAACTGCAGCATTCCTTTGCAATGAAAACAAAATACTGTTTATGTCTAATGTTTGGTGCTGTTCCTTTAAGATGCAGCATGGTGTGGAAGCAATGGGTGGTGGTCACATAACCTCAAAAACCCCCATTGGCAAAGAGTGTGCTGTGCAAATCACTCTCTTGTGTGTGTTTATTCTTTGTGTGTATATTGCTTGTTTTTGTTTGTGTGTGAGTAAGCGTGTGCTTTTTTTACCCTCAGTGTGAAATCTTTCAGAAATAACCGCATGTGTTGTTTACTTTTTTACAGGAATACCAAGGTAAACACAACAGTTAGAGCCTCAAGTTAGAACAATGCTCCCTGGTGTTTCTGTGGTGTACCCACAATGAATTGTTGGATATCAATTTGGGATAATGGCCAATGTTAAACCATGTCTGAATGTCCACTAGTGTGCCCTGTGCATTTCAATCACTGGCTTGACGCACTGTGTACTTGTAGCCTGCGATATCAAAATGGGCTCTGATATAGTGTAGCCTGGTAGTGCTGTGCTTTTAATGTGCGTGCATGGCCAGCTAGCAGACGGCTTTGGCCTCAGCTTCCCTTGAGTGACATCACTCAGGTCAAGGTTCACTCCAGAGTAATATGAGTGTGGATTGTGTGGAAGCATTGTGAAAGTGGGACAGTTCTCTTTTTTTTCCATTCTTTCTTTTTGTGCCATGCCCAAATGTAGTACAGCATGTGTGTGTGTGGGTTGTTTCGGTGCCACTCACAGTTATTGTTCCTGGATGGTGCCCACACCGTAATCTGCCTGCAGGCATCTCACATGTAGGTCAGGCTTCAGAGTGAAATGTTATTTAGTGCTGTCAGTAGGCAAAAGATTGATTTGGCACTTTCCCTCATTGTTGTTGCAGCAACTCAGTATTTTCTAGACAGTTGATAGCTGGTCATTTAGTGTGTATATGTGTGTGTGTGTGTGTTTAGTGGGTGGAGATTGGCATTTGTGTGATTTTGTAAGCTGAGTTTAGGATGCTGACGGTGTGAGTTTAGCATGAGGAGGAGTGGGCAGGCAGGGCCCCAAGGGAGTCTGATTGCTAGTGTGTGTGTGTGTGTGTGTGTGTGAGAGAGAGAGAGAGAGAGAGAGAGAGAGAGAGAGAGAGAGAGAGAGAGAGAATACATTTGGAAGTTTTGTTGATGAGTGGATCACACACAATCTGCATGAGGTGAAGACAGCATGTGTGTGTGAATGTGTGAGACTGCATGTGTGTGTGCCCGAGTATGAGTCTGTGTCTGTGTCTGTGTCTGTGTAAGTGTGTGTTCTTGACAGGGCTTGTGTCCTAAGTGCTTACACGCTTGGTTGGCTGAGCCTGCCGGGGGTGGTGCATTGTGGGTCAGCATAACAGAGCAGGAGCTGGGAACAGGTTGTGACACGGACAGACAGACACACAGAGGGATGGAGGGATGGACAGACACAGAGGGATGGAGAGATGGACAGACACACCGAGGGATGGAGAGATGGACAGACACAGAGGGATGGAGAGATGGACAGACACACAGAGGGATGGAGCGATGGACAGACAAACAGAGGGATGGAGCGATGGATAGACAAACAGAGGGATGGAGGGATGGACAGGCACACAGAGGGGTGAAGGGATGGACAGACACGGGGGGGGGGCAGAGGGAGAGGAAGTGGTGCATCATGACTGCAGTGTTGAAGTACAGACAGAGATATGAGAATAGAAGGTGGAGAGGCAGAGAATGAAACAAATCAAGGGAGGTCAAGAAAGTGTGTGTGTGTGTGTGTGTGTGTCTGTCTGTCTGTGTCAGTATGTGTGTGCTGGGTCACCAACACTGTTGTAAATGTCTAAATGGTGCAGGTTCTAACAAATGATGAATTCCTCTGAATGAAGAACACTATTATTCAAGTGAAAAATTCTCACCCAGGGCAGTAGAGGGTGATCCATTCTGGGCGCAGAGCATCTCTAATAATTGGGGTTGATGAATTGTTAGGTGAGGCTATAAAGAACTTTTACGCAGCTGGAATCTCTAATCTGGCTTCCCCCCGGTGGAGTGTCAGTATGAATGGCCTTCTGTCCAGATCTCATTGGCAAGGGTACATTTTTAAGGCGTTTACGGCAGACGAGGCCTTAAATTATAGACAGGCTTTCATCAGCGTTTGTGAGGGGGTTATAATGCTAGGTGAGAAATGTTTCATCCTGTTGTATAATATACAACTGTCTGGGTTTTTTACAGGCTGCACTTGCCATCATAATTGTAGATGCGTTAATTATTAATTTAGGTTTTTCAATACTTTACCAAGTCTGATCAGGATCCTTCCCCCAACATACAAAATATGACACACAATAATATGGGAGCTCAGGGTCTTTTCACATCAAAATTTAATAACATGTCACTTGAATCATTTGCCTACAATAAATGTAGAGATTTATTGAAGTTTATTAAATTTAACTTCAGTTTTTCTTATTGTTTACTGGATATCACCTTCATTAAACCTACCCTCTTGCACTAACCTTAACCATATATGGTCTGAGCACCTGTGGATAGTCTACAGAGGACAATCCAGATTAAGTAATAAAATGGTCAGTGCATTGTGCATAACACATAAACAACAAGTAGTGGCAAATACACACACAAACCCATAGACGCATACAGAAACACACACACACACGCACACATACACAGAGAAATAGGGCTTGGCACACACCCTTTTTCCCTGTTTATAGTTTTCCCACAATGGGCCCAGCCCAGTGACGCTGTCGGGGTGAAACTCCACACGCGTTTCTACTTTTAGCCCGGTAAGAGATACCCCCTGATGCGGAGGGAGAGCGCAGAGAGCGTTTGTCTTCACTGTGTGCCGCAGTGTGGCCCTGTAACCTCAGACTCTTCACCAAGGGCCCTCCCACTGCCTCGTCACAGCTCTGTGTGGGCAACATACAGGCATACATGAAGCACACACACACACACACACACACACACACACACACACACACGCTTAGAGGCAATTGGCACCAGAGCAGCTAAGAAGAATTGGGGGAAATGGATAGCTTGTGTAATTTAGGGTTGTTGTAATGTGAAATGGTGATACGTCATAATCAGACCCGGCTGTTGGTGCAAAGTTCACACACGGTCAGTGTGTGGATGGTCTACATGTGGTTTAAGGTTACGACTGTTAAAAAGAACAATAATGGTTCATGGTGCACAGCACATAATTCCAAAACTCTTCCTGTACATGAAAAGTTAATTTTAGTTTAGATACTGTAGGGACATCCCCACAGTAATCCCCATGTCTATTAACGTGGTGGATGATGTTCAGCGAATAGGATAATCTAAATTAGTATTTTTATCCCTTTGATGTGTGAATGACAAATGAAGCAAAGGTTTGTAGTGGAAAGCATGTGGTAGCAGTTTTCCTCAGTGATCTTGATACTTGCCCATAAAGCTCTTATGGAAATAAAATATAAAGTCAAAGGTCCTTCTCTTATCTTTCACTGAACGCAAAACGAAACAAGCTTACATGTCCAGTCACGTTACTTGAGTCTTACTTCCTTACTTAGGCACTCATTTGGACAGGTAAGACATCCACATATTTCACACTAATCATCTTATGTATCATTAATATGCACAGTTTATTTTTATAATAACATTATAATATTTTATATATAAATATATAATTTATATTTGAGACAAGAAGAAAGTTGGTTTACTTTGGTTTAATTTTGTGTTTGAATCTCTTCCTGATCTGTCCTTTTTGACGGTTTAAGCCATAGGCATTGTATATCTGTGGTTTTAACTATGGGAATAATTGCACCCTGGAATGTTGAACTTTCTTGATTTTTGTCCTGGGGATGCACACTAGAGCAGTTTCTGCTGTAATCTGAAATCTTCACCGTAATCAAGGGATGAATGCTGAACTTTTTGCTGACCTACAAACAACCACAAAACAAAGCTGGTTTGGAGGTTAACGGATTAGACTTGGAAATCACTACAGGATTGCTTAAGACAGACTTTTGGTTAAAATGCTTCCATAATGTTCAGATTCAGATGTTAAGATGTTATGTTGTATAATTTCATCTTCACTAAAAGCCATGGTGTTGGCACAGTGTTGGTTGTTTGATTTACTGTGTGCTGTGCAAAAATAAGGATAGCATGTCAGTTCTCACTACCTCCCAGTGTGGATTCATTTACAGGCAGATAAAAAGACCTTATCAGACTTTGATCATTTTAGCCATATCGTAAAGATTGTATCTGTTGTCACTACCCACTTGTGGTTTTGCAAGTTGCTTTGTCTCTTTAGCTTAAATGAGAATATGAGCGTAGTGTTTGTGCAGATATTAAAAAGATTCTCCTCCTGATGGCTGTATGCAGCACATGACAGTTGTCAATGCGAGCAAAGGACAGAGATTGTCTTTTGATTATCTGTTGAGTGAATTATCAGGCGTTACACCCAGTGGTCAGCACAATGTGATAACAGCTTGTGTAGAGTGACTGTGAGTTACTTGTTCAGACATCTGTCTGTTGATGGGGATTATGTAATTTCTGTGGCTGCTGAGTGAGAGTGCAAGTCCCTGCCTCTGCCAGTAAACCCGAGCTCAACGGTTCTGAGGTCTATCTGTCCCTCCTCTGTTTGTCACCCGAGCCTGTGTGGAAGTCGCTTGTTTTTGTCCAGATGTAACGAATGGCGTCTAGTCATGCTGACTTTCAGAACAAAGTACAATCAGAAGCCCTTGGAATCAGAACCTACTTGTCTGACAGAACACCATTACATATCCTGTCTCTCTCTCTCTCTCTCTCTCTCTCTCTCTCTCTCTCGCTTTCCCTCTCTCTGGGAGACATAAACACATGCATAGTTACATACTGTATATATTTTGCACATCCCCACTTGGCATGAATGTGCTGATTAACAAACACAGCGATTCATACACACATACACACACACACTCACATTAGCATAACAGCATTAGGCTAATATCAGAGATACATATTTCTTATGAACTTTCTGCTCTGCACTTTCAGAAAGGAGACGACAAGGCAAATTCCAGCCTTTCCGACGTCTCTTTGGGAAGAAGAAGAAGAGGGAGGGCACTTCTGAGAGGGGCTTTGCCGAAGCCGAACTCAAGCCCAGTCACTCTGTGGGGGACGTGTGCAATGGGGTGGTCTTGGATGATGAAGAGACAAACCAGCATCTGAGGTAGGACTATCTTAACGCTGAACAATAACCTAACTTTATGTAATAAGAACAGCACTTAACATAAAGGATTCAGTGCCAACAATCTTACTGTAGCACTTTATGTACAATCTCGGTTTCATAAAGCTGTTATTAGAGGGAAATGTAACCATAAATTCTTGTGTGTTGATAACATAAAAGTTAATTACAACTGGAAATTGCTGTATATAGATAATGTGTCCTCAGTAATCATTAATGTGTTCTTAGTCATGTGGTAATGATGATTGTGACATTTTGATAACACTGTCATTCTATTTACAGCACCAGCACTGTAGTATTGCTGTATTAGACTGCTGTATCATGATGCTCATGCACTGAAATTTGTAGGTTGTGTAAGTTACTTTTGCAAACAAGCTACAACCATCTATCATCAAGGTTCATCTCGAACACACGTCACTGAAGCATTAGTGTGAATGTTTTTTCTAGGACTGCAAGGACAGTATATGCTGTATTAACACTTTCTCTGAGAATGTCTCACAAAAATGCAATTGCAGCATGTGATAATAGCAAAAAAATGGCACTGGAAAACCGTAACTAAATACTTTTACTGATTTACATGTTCTTTGACAAGAGTGTGTTTGTATGTTTTCATGTATCCAGTTACTTCCTGTTAAGGGACTCTATGTGTATGTGTGTGTTTTCAGGGAAGCGAATCCCTTGGGGTCTAGAGCTTTGTCACATGACAGTATTTTCATCCCTGAGGACTCAGCTGAGAATCCCAGCGCAGAGCAAAGCATGTCTCAAGAGAATGTATCAGACAAGGTCCGCAGCCTGCAGGTGAGTCACATGCAGAACATAGACACACACACACACACACACACACACACATACACACACACACACACACAAACATAAAACAAAGGACATCTGAGCACTGACAAACTAGAATATGTGAAACATAAACATCTTATGTGATTTTAATTTGTGTGGTTTGTGTATATGCCCCAATGTATTATCTTTTTGATTGGACACAGAGGCAGATAGCTCAAAGTATCAAGTTTGGCCAGAAACCACCGTCGCTGAGGAAGAGTGAAGGTGATGAAGGTAGTTCAGATGAAGAAGAGTCCCCCAGAAGTCCTCTGAAAGTGATGGCACAGGTGGAAACTGAGCCTGTAGCAGCTGATGTTGAAACTAAGGTATCTATACATAATTATATATATAATTATTAAACATGCTACGTTATTACATACATGCAGTAGGTAAGAGAGTGCACTCTCAAGCAGTAGCTGTGAATATGTATGTATGTGTGTTGCTTGTTCCTACCAGGCTGCCGCCCATGCAACACCTGTAAGGTCCCCTCGTTCCAAGCGTATTTTACCGCCAGAGGGTACAATCGAGTCAATTAATTTGGATGCCGTTCCCCAGTCTGGCCCTCGACTGGATAACGCAGCAGCAAAACACAAACTCTCAGTCAAGCCTAAAAACCAGAGAGTGTCCAGAAAGCATCGCAGGTTCACTCAGGTAATGAGTGATGGTTCAATCTACATTCACATGAATTACATGTTCACATTGCTGAATTTTATAATTGCTTTTGATGACCACCTTCAGATTTTTTACTGTTTTTGCATTTTAAATCTTTTGTCCAGGAACTGCAAGAGGTGAACCTCCCAGACATCTTGCAGGAGGAGGCAGAGGCAGAGAGAACTGCAGAGGAATCCGTTGGGCCTCCTGAGCATTCTAAGAAGCAGAAGCTTCAGGAAGATGAGAGAGAACAGCGGGAACTTAGGCGAAAGAGGGAACAGGAAGAGGAAAGACTCCGAGATGAACAGAGGAGGAAGGCAGAAGAGCTGAGGTTGGCTGAGGAGAGACGTGTAAGATTAGAGAAGGAACGGAGACAAAGGGAGGAAGAGGAAAGATGTAAGAGAGAAGAAGAGGAAAGGAGGAGAAGAGAGGAGGAGGAAAGGCTAAGAAGGGAGCTGGAGGAGAAGAGAAGAAAGGAGGAGGAAGAACGGAGGCTCCAAGAGGAGCAAGAGAGAAAGATAAGAGAAGAAGAAGAAAGAAAAAGGAGAGAGGAAGAGGAAAGGAGGCGCCTTGAGGCTGAGCACCAGCGCCTGGAGGAGGAGAGGAGAATAAGAGAAGCAGAGGAGGCAGCGAGAAAAGAAAAGGAGGAGGCTGAAAAACGAAGGCTTCTAGAATTAGAGGAGAAAAGACGGAAAGAGGAGGAAGAGGAAGAGAAAAGACGGCAAGAGGAAAAACAGGCAGAGAGAAAGCGATTAGCTGAAGAGGAGGAACGAAGGAGGGAGGAGGAGGAGAAGAGGAAACAGCAGGAGGGACGGGAGAGGACCTCAGAGGGAGGAGAGATAGAGTGGAAGAGGAAAGCGGAGGAAATGCGATGGAAAGAGATGGGAGAGCGACAGCCTTTCACCTTCAAAGTCTCCTCTGGGGAGAAGCAGATCCTGTTCCAGAAGGTCAATCTGACACCAGTCACTCCTGGTGGAGGCCAGCAGGCATCTCCCTCTTCTGAAACAGGAGAGGCAGCAAAAGCTTCGACATCAGCAGGTGCTGACTCGCCAACTCTCCCCTCCATATATGTACCCCATACAGCCATTCTTGTTACTGGTGCCCAGTTGTGTGGGACTGCCGTTAATTTAGATCAGATCAAGGACACTGCCTGCAAGTCACTACTGGGCTTGGCTGAGGACAAGAAGGCAATCGGGACACCAGGAAAACCCAAGACCTCTCCGGACCGTAAATCTGGGAAAACGAAATCCTTGAATTTGTCTTCCACCCCGACGGATCAGTCCGGCGCCTCTGTGCTAGCAGAATGGGCAAGCATCCGATCCAAAATCTTTAAAGGTGTGGAGGAGGGCAAGTATGAGGACTATCCTGAGCCCACACAGAGCAGAGCCACAAGTGAGGACCTCAACCAGTCACCCTTTCCCCACACCAACCTTAGAAAGACTCTGTCAGCTAGCGCCAAGTTTTCCATCACCCCAGCACGAAAGAAGTTTGGTGACTCCAACAGGAACTCTGAGATACTATTTCTAGATGAGAGAGATGACAGGAGGGTGGAGTCTGTCTCTCCTGAACCCTTCCACCAATCTGGACCTATGCCCCCCTCCTCTTCTTCAAAGAACCAAACCAGGGGCACCAAAAGTGTTCGTATCTCAGACAGCTCTGAGGAATGCATGTTTGCCAAAGACCTGCCTTCCTTCCTTGTCCCCAGTCCAAACCAGGGATCCCCCAAACCTCAAATGCCTGATTTTGACCTCCTAAGTCAGACAGAGTCTGAGTGCTCCATCCCTGATCCCAGGGATGACGGTGATCAGAGAGAGGGAGGGGAGGATCGACCCTCACCCTTTGGGATCAAGTTGAGAAGGACCAACTACTCACTCCGCTTCCACAACGAACAGTCTAGCGAGAAAAGGAAGAAGAGGTACAGTGCTGGGGATAGTTTTGAGGGGGTCCCTGGACCCTTTACCCCAATGGGCTCAGAGTCGTCCTCCCCTGTGGTGTCTGAAAGGTCCAGCCCCATATCACCTCTCAGAGAAAACGTTGCAGTGAAACCCACACCACCACCAAGTCAAGATTCACAGATGAAACCCAGCAGATCTCCGGTACCGTCAGTGCACAGTGACAGTGACCGGTTCATCCCCAGACCTCCTGCCTATCAAAAACCCCCCACATCCCCAAAGCCTACAGATGTCACAACCTCTCCACCCTCCCCACTCGTCAAAGTGGGTAGACTGCCCCCTGTTGGGGACACCGGGGAGCAGCGGAAAGGATCAGTGCTCTCATTCTCTAGCGATGATCGGGATTCTGGAAGGGATGATGAAGCGTATACTTCTACTTTTTCACCTGGGGAAGAGGAAACAAAAGAGAAAAAGTCTTTCTTTCCATCCATCAGCATTCCATGGAGAGAAAAAGACAGGAAGGCTGAACTGATCAGAAAAGGTACATTCAGTATTAGGATTAAATATTCACATGAAATTATACTAAAAATTCTTTGGAATTCTTTGGATATACAAACGCCAAATATATGATCATCTTGCTCTTTGTACTATGGTTTGGGTAGTGTTATGTAGCTGGGAAATTCACCCCGGAAATTGAGATTGACTGATCTCAGACAATACTTTAAAGTGATGCATCTGGTTTTGTTTTGGTTTTGTGATCCTTTCCTCCCTATAGAAAAGCCATCCCTGCAGAGCAGACACTCTCTGGACAGCTCGAAGGTGCAGGAGAAGGCTGTGGAGGCTGGCCCACTATGGATCACCCTGGCTCTGCAAAAACAGAAGGGCTTTAGGGAACAGCAGCAGACCAGAGAGGAGCGCAAGACCCAACGGGAAGTCAAGCTGGCGGAGAAACAGGCCAGAGAGAGAGACAGCGTACGTCACATACTCGTGCACCACATGTACAGCCACCACATTTTATAGGTGTGGGAATTGTCACAGAGGTCCATAATACAATATTAGTGTGACTGTTGTATAGTAAAATACAGTCAGTTATTCAGTTGTGTAATACATAGAAATTTGTTTCCAACATCTATAATATTTTTATGGGAGCCATCTACCTGGGTTAAAGTTGTTCTCCACTGACTTTCTTTCCAATGTTCAGTACAATTTAATAGAAAAATTAGGTCCTGTGTCACACCGTGAACTTAAGAAGAGTTATCAGAGTAGGCACTTTGTTTCTCTCACCTTTGGTATTTTAAATGTAAGCAAGCTGAAAGTTTAACTTCGCAATGGACAATCAAACTTTTTATGTGTTTGATACACTTTAATTGTTCTCTCAACTCTTATTTTATTTTTTCACAGGGTGGACTCAGCCCAACAGATTGTAAGGGGAGTGGAAACACAAGTCCTCCTAAACCCAAGACCCCTGAGGAGGGAAAGAGGCCAGACAGTCTACTTGGTCGGTTTGAACGTCGCGAGAATCTGAAAAAAGCCAACACCTTGCCCAGCTCCGTTACTGGTAGGAGTTAAAGCTGCTTAGTTTTTTTTTCTGTCCATTTACTGAATGTGCGCATTGTTTCTGAATACTTTTTCTCTACGCCTTTACTCTGCCACATTCCTCTCATATCATTTTGCTGTTGCATTGGGGGCACTTGTAGTCTATCATTGTTTCAGACCAGAATGCCACCAAATCTAATATGTATTTATATATTTATTCCATATCTAATAAAATATTTATTTTGGTGGTGGTTGTATGTGTGTGTGTGTGTGTGTGTGTGTGTGTGTGTGTGTGTGTGTGTGTGTGTGTGTGTGTGTGTATGTTTGTTGTATGTGTTTATCAGTTGAAATCACAGATTCTACTCCGTCCCCTCCTGCGGTGAAAGAGGTGTCCAAGCGCTTCCCTCCTGGAGACTCCCAGCAGTTGTCCACTGAGCCAGCATGGTTGGCCCTGGCCAAGCGCAAGGCCAAAGCCTGGAGCGACTGCCCGCAGATCATCAAGTGACCATCCGCCTTGAACTCTGACCTCTGCCACAAAGCAAATAAGACTAACACACACAAACACATACACACACACACACACACACCCTTCATGTAGGTCCCATCATCATGCAATCCTGGGATGATGGCCTCCTTTTACTTTTGCCACCCTCATGCTCGCCAAATAATGACACAATCTGACACATCTACCTTTTTCCAGATGTACATTAAACTTGGTGAATAATCACAGAATATCACGACAGCTCTCATACCACTGTTGTTGTTGCACCATTATTCCATACAGTTAACCGGCTAACCAAGAACACCAGTGTGTCATTGGAAAGTGCCATCAAAATTTGTTTTGGAGTTCATGGGAATTGTTTGCCTTATTGAGTACCCATTCATGATTCTGACATAATTGTAGACATTTTCAAAAAAATATCGCCTAGCTGTTTATTGTTTTGGTAGTATTCGGAGTTCAGCTTTGGTAGATTTTAGTGAGTTAAGGAATCAATAAAGAGTAGAATACAGGGTAAAAACTAGGAATATTTATGAAGAGGGGATTCCTTTTTCAGTGCACTACCCTCATTGTACATTCTTATGCAGAAGATATCTTATGTAGACATACTGATGCCTACATACAGGGGTTTCTCCTGGTTACTGTTCTAAAATCAGTATCTAGCAGCCAATCAGCTGCTTTCAAGCCCCGATGAGCCAATCAAATATACTCGTTACTGCTTCAGTAGCCAATCACAGCCCAGCAACTTATTTCACCTCGAACAATTAGGGTATCTTCTCATTTTGTAAATACATGTTGTAAATGCATGTTCACATGTTTCAGAATTTGTTCACATTCTGTAAAGTTTTACATCTGTTTATTTATAATGTAGCTTAACGTAATGACATTATGGGGGATTATTTTGGGAATTGTGTTTTAAGGGCTAAATATATCACATGTAGTGAAAACCTCTTGCATCATTCTCTTAACCGTGCAAAGTGCATGAAAATAAATGCCGGCTACTGTTTTGTATGTTTTTTTAAATGAACATTATTACATGGCCTTCACCTTTCTAAATGTGTTAAGTCAAAGAAAAAAAAAAAGACAAAAAAAAAGACAAAAAAAGAACACAAATGACAGCATTACTAAGTACGATACTCACTGTGTCCGTAAAGACTGTGACTGTTGTTATTGAAGCTCTTGTGAAATTCACCATAACAATGCTAGGTCACCTTGTTAACATACAGTAAGCAAGAACTGAAAAAGGGAATCTGTCTCCTTGGCACCACGTCCATGCACTGGGTCACAGCTTTTGAGGACCGATCTGCTTCTTGCACAGTGTTTATACCCCCTGTGACGACATACCCCTTTCCTTTGGGTTAGACTACAGCTGACTGCCTGCTTGGGCTCATACACACTGTTCGTTCTCCCTGTCACAAAGTGTGCTAGCTACTCTCACAAGCAAGCGAAGAGAGGCACCCACAGACCCACCAGGAGGGAGTGTCGCAAAGCACGCTGCAAGGTTGACCAAACTATGTCCAAGTATAATCTACGAGTTAACAGGGCCTTGTTCTCTCATACTCCAGTCCCCTCCCACCCACGACTTAATTTAACATTATGTATGTATGTATGTAGGTATGTATGTATGTATAGAGTTGGCTCCGATGAATACTCTTCAAGAAGCGCAGCTGCTTTGTCTCTGTTTTTTTCCCTTTGGTTGTGTGCAATAGTGTAGTGTAAACAGTGTTGTATGTAACATGAAACAAACAACAAAAAAAATGGTTTGTTGATAATTGCACTTTTTGTTTCACTTAGAGCTACCGATGTCTCCTCAAGTGATGCAAATGTTATGAACTCTGTAGAGAAAATTAAAATATAATGTTGAAATTTGTGTCAGAGGAAGTATTTTGTCTCTTTTTGTTCCCATTGATTGTAAGCTATTTTATATTACACTAACAAAACTCCACCAGCTCCATCCTGTCACAAACATTTATTTCAAACAATTAGCTGACTAATAAATGAACATTATTAATTAATCCTCATCATCCAGGATGGTAAATCTATTAACTTATTTTATTACAATTATACTATGACAATATTAACAATGTTTTTTTTTTACATTTAATTTCACTGTACTTCGTACTTCAACATATAAAGGAATGTCAACATTCTGTAAGTGCTTACGCAGACAAACTGATGAGTCATTGCTGTGATGCAGAGTGCATTAAAGGGTCCTGAGTCAGCTCCAAGCAGTACACATAGTCATTGCGACACCCTATTACAAGAGTCTGTTGCCATACGACAGGGGAGGAGAAAAGCTCTCCCGGGAGAGACAGAGAGGCACACACAGTCCCATCCTCTCCGTTTAGGACCCAGACTGTCCCATCTGTCGAAGCCGCGGCCACCAATGTCTGCCGTCCTCCTGAGTGTGGGCGAAAAACGAAGGGGCTGGAGTAAACCTTGCCTGCCGTCTGGAACTTCCACCGCACCGCGCCATCTGTGCTGCTCAGGCTGTACACACAGCCGTCATGTGACCCACACACCAGCCTCTGATTGGATGCTGGAGGTGCTGACACAACGCAGGGTGATGAGAACACTGGGGCACTGGTGGTACACTGCCATAGCTATAAGGTGGGACAGGTTTAAAAGAGGAGAGTTAGACGAAGATAGCGTGCAACATGCAAAGAAAATAACACATTAATGTGTTCTAAAATATACACTGATGCATAGATGCACAGCATGCAAAGAGGCATACATGCATTCTTGATTTCCTTTACCATGTCACCCATGTGGCTGAAACTGTAGATGTTTCCATCCACTGATCCAATGAAGACAGCGCTGCTGGAGCAGCAAGGCGAGGAAAAAAAAGGAACTTCTCTCGACTGCGTCCACACAGTGGCGCCAGTCGCCTGTAATTACAAAGAGGCATCACTTCTCTAGCCAAGTGCTGAAACTTTGGCACCTTTTTCATTTGTAAATATAACTTCCATCACGCAATCACAAAAGGCTTCTTTGCACTTTATACACTAAACATAAAGTCAGGATGTAGAAAGTGATAATTTAAAAAACAGTCCTGTTGTCCTTTGACTTTGCTCTCAAGAGTAAATCATGACTGTATGTGTTGGTTTTACATGTTGTCTGGTTGAAACAGTGTGACAGACAGAGAGACAGACTGCTAGATAGCTAGAGAGAGAGAGAGAGAGAGAGAGAGAGAGAGAGAGAGAGAGAGAGAGAGAGAGAGAAATATTAAATACTTACTGAGTTGAGGCATAGCAGGTGTCCCTGTAGTGTGGCCACATACAGGAGCCTGAGAGTGGAGTGGAGACAGGGAGAGGAGAACACAGCCCCTCCACTACAATGGTGCTTCCACACCAAACTCTTTTTCTTAAACACAAACAAAAAAACATCCACCAACCACCAATGGCAGTGGGTATAAGTGAAGTGTTCACAAGTTTTTTTGACACTTTTTACTATTGCAAATACAAGATCTTGCTTGCACTGTAAATTCGGCTCAAGAATCTGTAGATTGCATGTTGCAAGTTTAGAAGGTTCCTGCCATACCTGTGGGTTTAGAGCATATACATGGCCATCATGGGAACCCACTATGACCAGGCCACTGAAAGAGTCCACGGCGGGACAGCTTTTGACAGCATCCTTTGTCTCATAGGTCCACCATGTCTCCCCCGAATCCACACGCAGGAAATATACCTTTCCATCATAACAACCTGTACAGGGACACACAAGACCAGACACTAAACAACAGGCAGAAATGCAGCACCAAAACTGACTTACAGCCTCTTGAAACTGGAGTTAAATAGTGTTGTAGCCACACTAGTGACCAGTTTGGTAACATTTAAGTTCAATGTAGATTCCGTTTATGTTAAATGTAAGTTCAATTTAGGTGCAGTTTAAGTTCAATGCAAGTTTAGTTTAAGTTCAATGCCAGTTCAGTTTAAGTTCAAAATAAGTTCAGTATAAAAGCCGTAGAAAAGCACATCTCTTCACTGAGGCATTTGGTCTCTCATGTACCTCTTCATTTGTTAAATTAAAAGGTCCTATATAAAATGAAGTCATTATTATTATGATTAAAGAGTGAGGTTGAAAAAATGCAAAAGCCTCAGTATTCATTCAGCTTAGGTCATGTTGCTTTCTGGGTAGTCATGGCAAAACAATTGTGGATACTGACCCACCACAACTAGAGTACCACATGCAGAGATGGCAGCAGAGGACTCTAATCTGTCCCCAAGAACTCGCTCCCAGCGCACCTCTCCACTAGCCAGGTCCAGTGCCTGCATCCTGTGGGAGTGGGACCCGATGAACACGGTGGCTCTGCCAGAGGTGGTCTCAACCAGTAGCACCGGAGAGGCGTCCACACACCTGCCCGTGTCTGAGCTCCACCGCACTCTCAAGGACATTCGGGGGCTGTCCACACTGGTGCCTGCTTGTAAGTCTGAAACTGCTGTGGGAACATAGTCACTTGTGTTCTTTGATGGTTTCAATAAGTGAGAAGGTTTAAGGTCATCATTGTCTTTTACAGTTGTAGCAAGGTCTGTTGTTTCTGAATTCACCTTTTGTGTCCTACATTTATCCGTTTGATTGGTTTTTAGGCTGCTTTCTCCACTCTTCTCATTCGGAGTTTCACTCTCAGCTGTGTGTAAATGACCAACCCTGACCACCTCTCCTGCTCGCCTGACTACATATCCCACAATCCTTGTGTCAGAAGGCACCGCAACTCCTATGGGTCTAATTGATGTCACGGTCATGGATGGATCTTCAATCAGCCTCTTGGGAGGAACAGGAGAGTGGGCCCCTGCATCAGCATGCTGTCTCTTCAACGCAACCTGAGCCTCTAAATCAAGCTCTTTGGGGAACGTTGCCATAGTGACATGTCTTAGAATGTCTGAGTAAGAGCCATCCAGAACGACCTCCAGTAGCCCCATGGAGCTTATCCCCGTGGCAACGGAGATGCTGTCACAAAAGCGCAGAGCCTGAAGAGAGTCTCCTCCACTCAGCAGGAAGTTGGCCCCTGCCTCGACAGCCACATCTTCAGACAGGCCAAGTGTCTCCTAAAGGGAGTTACAGTTAATTACGTGGTATAGTGTGCATACATCAGTAGTGTTTTGTAAATATAAGAGTAAAGGACGTAGTTTGACAATAATACCAAAGATGGAAACAGCAGCCCGTGGAACGCTGTCAAACAAAACTGACATCTTGTGTTGGTTTGGGTGTTTGGGTAAAAGCCAATCAACAGAACTGTCTATAAATCTAACTGACTGCATTAGACTAATTGAAATTTGAGAAGAAAGCAATATTGCTGATGGTTTAGGACAAGTGTTCACTATTCCTGGGCAACACTTCAACAGTGAATGCGCCGTGAGGCTTCTTCCGTTGTTTAAAACAATTAAATATGTTCACACATAATGCATAATGAATTGAATGCAAAATAAATAAATTAACCCATATTAGCAGATAAACCTGTCTTATTATGCCTTAGCTACTAGATCCCTCAGTACAGATAGTCTAGAGACTGCTATTAATCAGGGTATGCAAATCTAAGCCTTTAAGTCTGCTCTTCAGAGTTAAACTCAAGCTAATGTTATTTTTGTGAAGACTGATGTAGCCCATTTCACATTTTGGAGAAACTGAGCCTATAGATGAAAATGTGCAAACATGCATAATATCTGATTCATACTGAATTTAATGATCTAAATCTGTCTAATGGAACACATTTGCAATGTTGAAGCTAGCAACTGACATTAAATATGCATTACTTGGATCTTTGCTAAAATATTAAATGTTTCAGAAAACATCATTGCTCTTTCTGGGATGTGTCTTGTGGGAGAAGAAGCAGTCATCTCTATGTTCAACGGAAACTGAAGTTTTCAGGAGGAAAGCCGAGTTTTTAAAACAGGCGTTTCCTCTTCTTTTAAAAATAGGCTGTGATGTGACCATGCAAAAATGTGTTTTTACTGTATCCCAAATCCACACATTGGCAAAGTTTGCATTATCACCAGAGTTCCAGACATCCTGTCCAGGCAAAAAAAAAGATTTCTCAAAGTGTTTTTTTTAACATTAATCTAAAGCTCTTAAGGAAGTAGGAAGATCAGCTAAGCAGTAGATATATTATTGACCAGGTACTTACACACACTGCAAAATAACGTATTATTAGCTATTATTTAAATATAACTAAATACAACTTAATTTTCATTGAAATTAAATATTTAGTGAGCAACGATGTAGTGTTTATTGGATGGATAATTAAAAAAAAAATATAGCAAGATAACACTTAGAAAATATTTTATACAATAAAGAAAGAGCTCATTGCACACTTTACCTTCCAGAGAATAAGCAATCTTTTCTTGAGTCCGTCTGCAGACTGCAGTCTATTCTTGTGGGTTCCTAAGCGCTCTCTGTATCTCTTATACATTTGCTTCAGCTCCCCAAGTGCCACTTTACCTGAAAGGCCACAAGATTATATTGCCTTTTGAACAGACACAGAGGCTAAACAAGAATATATGTAACCAGACAGCCTTGGGTAATTGCCAGACATCTGTAGAGGAGGAGAGAGACTTGAATTACCGTGTGAGGTGAGTGGCAAGTTTGGGACAAGAACTAGACAGTCTGGGATGGCATGACTGGGTAGGAGGTCAGATAAACTGCGTTGGATGCTTCTCTCCAGGCCTGCTGAAGAAGTGGCAACACCACCATCAAATCCACTGTCGTGAGCATTAGATGAGGTCGACAGTGCCTCTATGTGCTGGGGAGATGGCACAATGAAGGCAACTAATCTGTCTCCCTCGCATAAGCCTACAGCACAGGCCTCGACCTCTGTCAAACTCTCCACCACCTAAATGGAACAAATGTAAAGAAAAAGTACATTGATTCGGCATTTCTGTTAAGACAAATGAAAATGTTCACACCGAAAAGCTCCCATTGGGGTTCTTTTTTATTTTAGTTTTTAGTAGTGATGTTTTGAGCCCTCACGGCCCTTCCTAGTCCCTTTACCGTTTGACCATGTTAAATCCTACACTTGAATTACATAGATGTGAGTGACTAAAACCTGGCATGTTCATCATTTCTGTTAGATTAACTCTGGCATTTCCCACCTGCTGGACAGAATCAAGGTGAAGCTGCTGTCCATGGCGTTTGATCAGACGGTCCTTTCTGCCGAGGTAAAACAGCTGAGCATCTCGTATCATCACCCAATCCCCTGTTGCACGCATGGTTCCAGGAACAATAGTCTCCTCCTCATCCAAAAGACACACTCTGTCCAGCCCACCTGTGTGTTCACGAATCAGTCTTAAAATTTAATTTGTTGGACATGAAGGCAGCACACTTTACAATATGCACACTCTCAATATAAAGGTTTTTTTTAACTGAAATGAAATTTCACAATGTAATATAGGATTAGGCAATGTGGGGATTGGGTGAGGGTCTTGAGTGAAGGAGTTGAGCTCTCACCAATGAACACCTGTCCCTGTCCTTCACTGACCAGTTGTCCTTCATCATCTCTGACCTCTACCATTGTATCCATCAGCGGTTCACCAAGGGGCACTGAGTCTGTGCTCCTAACAATAGAACAAAACACAGTGTGGTTTGGTTAATAATTACACTGTTTTGTTTATTCTGGAATAGTATACGTATGTATACTTCATATACTTTTCAAAGCTTGTATTTCAATTAATCCAAACTTTGCAGAATGCATATTCAGAACAGAGCACGCAAATTAAAAACAGGGCAAGCTTTCTAAGGTTTCTAAGGCTCATGTATTTATGCCTCATTGTGATACAGAACAGCTAAGGTGCACTTACGATTGGCTAAATTCTGTTTCTGTGACTCTATGATAGGTTGCCCAGCAGGAGACCTCTGTCGTGCCGTAGAGGTTAAAGATGTGTGTCCGATTCCCTTCCTGCCTCCAACCTCTCAGGAGGGCAGGTAAGGGACAAGCCTCACCCCCTAGAGCTAAAACCCTCAGGGAGGAGTTAGCACTTAACACTTCCTGCTGTAAGACGCGCCTTCCAAAGCGTCCCAGAAGAGTGGGTGTGGCCTGCAAGAAAAGATTCAACCTCATGAATTAAGTCCATGTCAATACGGTTATTTCCTAAAACAGTGAGTCACAATGTTAGCCATGCTTTGGATTAAGTGCACACCACTCACCTGTAAGATTGTTGTCTTGTGGTGCGTGAAGAGAAGTTTAGCCAAACGGGCAGGCATCCTTTTGATGACCGATGGTACAATCAGCAGCTGAGCTCCAGAGGTCAGGGCCAGAAACATTTCTACAACTGAAGGGTCAAAGGTCAGAGGAGAGGCCAGGAAGACCACATCATTGGCAGTTACCTGAAAAAGGTCCCTGTGGAGATATAATTCACATCAATCACAACTGTAAATAAAGCTTCAGAGGTACTTTTATTCCACAACGCTTCAGAGTAAGTACAATGTCTGAACAGCCATATGAACCTGAGATGCATGATGTTGGGTAGTATACAACAGTGAGGCACTCTGACGATCTTGGGCTGTCCTGTTGTGCCAGATGTGTGAAGGGCATAGGCCAGCAATTTCTTGCCGTCAGTAATCGAAGCCGAAGTCTTGATGACATGGCTGGGGAGGACTGTCTGGGCTTTATTGTCTGCCTTCATTTCCCTGTTATGGGCCTCAGTGAATGGTCTTCCATGTATCCTAACTAAAGCTAGATTCTGTGTTGGCCACTCTGCACAGATGTCCAAAGCGAAGTGGCTGCAGAAATCTGCCTGAAATTTCTGATCAAAAAAAAAAGTTTTTAAAATCATAATCAGACATCAATAAATATAATCAGACAATTTGCTGATCTAATGAGAGTACTATGTGTGATCATTGAGTTATCCTGTTGTAATGCAGATACACTTGCAAGAGCTTCCATCTAAACACCTTTACCTGAAGAAGTTCATTTTGAACAATACAGTATGTCAGTTTACACTGGTCAAGGATTCTGATTGTTTGTGCTGGGGGCACTTCTGGGTTGAGTGGCAGATAAGTTGAAGGTAGCTGAAGTATGCTGTTGAGACATAGAAAACAACACAAAGTAATAGTGAAAACAAAAGCAGAATATGACAATTTATGATGGATTACTAAAATTGATTATTGGATGGATTATTAACATGCTCTCATACCCCAGCACCCAAACAGGGAGGTTGACTTCGGGATGGCAGAAGAGTCCAATTAAATGCTCGTTCTGTAAACTGAAGCAACGTAAAAGGTTTGTCAGTTCGTTGCTTGCAGAGAGCAGCTCTTTGTAAGTAAGAGTCAACACTCCTGTTGCTGTGCCAGTGTCAAAAGTGACAGCTGTGTTGCTGCTTTGAGCCGAAGCAGCCTTCTGCACCACTTCGTGCAGCGTCTTCAGGCTCATTTTTCAGGTACGCAAAGCATCTGTCAGGTCTCCTTTGATTTGCTTTTATTTAAGGAAGTCGCGAAGATATTGCACGATACATGGATTCGCATGGAACGCATGGAACAAGTCGCATTTTGTTGCAACATTTGCAACGTGCAGACAACGCTCAAAACACTGCAATCTGTAGTCGGTCTATGCTCGGTACTCGCCACGCTGTCGACCACAATAGTCGTATCGACGCCTAAAGGTGACGTCATGAGTGGCGGGGGATTCAAATCGTTGAGGATGTAACGTGCTCTTTTGGTTAGAGAATGTATTTAGCTAGTATTTAGATAGCTTAAAAGTTTTGCGTTGCTTTTAATGAATATCTTTTGCAATTAATGATTTAATGATGACGGATGCAAAGATGGACCCAGAGCTGAGTAAACAGTTCAAGGCGAACGCAGATACTTTCAGACAAACAATCGAAGATATCTGTCGAAAGGTCAGTAAACTGGCTAAACACTAAGCTCTCCTTGCTGTTTACTGATAAGTAAACATATAACCTGTCCCTGAATAGGTTTTTGTTTCTTTTGTAGAGCAAGGTTATGCATTGTAGCTCTTATACTTGTCACCACCAATATTGCATGTTTTACTGCTGCTTACCTCTAAGCTAAGCTACTGTTCATGTTTGCGGAAGATAAAAACACACACAAATTGGTATAATGTTATAACTACACGAACATCTATCTAAACAAATGTTGGCAGCTTATTTCATCATTATTAACCGTTTAGTAACAAAAACCCATGATATAAAGAGTGGATCTTAGGATAACGAAGTTGTCGTTAACCTTAGCCATTGTAGTTACTCTCAAGTTGTTGGTAACCGTCATCATTCTAGTAAATCAGATGTTTACTTTTACTAGTTTGTTAATGTCAGTGTATCTTATTCTTAACGACAGTACTCCAGTGTTGAAGATCCGGGGGTTGAACTGTGTTTACAGACCATGACCTACAAAACACCAAATGGTAGGTCAATAATCTGGTAATGTTCCAAGTCTAAAATATCAGATCCGTGATGTACTGTATGCATTCATCCCACCCCCTAGTGGTTACTAGTAATATAGTAACTTTATAATGTCTTTCATTTAGTGATGGACACTTTTCAATAATTCATCTTTTAAAAAGCACTGAGGTGTCATTTCATCTCTTGCTTACATTGCTAGTGAAAACATGGCTAGAGACATACAGCCATGAAACCAACATGATCTTCTCATTTAGGGGCAATACCCGCAGACAGAACTGAAGCAGAGACGACACTAAACGTCTTACAGGTAAGAACATCCAACCACTATAACGTACATTTAGGTCAATAAATTATGGATTTACCCTTTTTGTGACCTCTGAAGGCATATTTTTGTAGTTCCTTTTGTGAAACCATTTCTCACCCATTTGTGTCTTAGAGATTTGCAGAGAAAAACATGGCGACAGAGAAAGGTAAACAACAGCCATTGCCTTTTGCTTTTGTTCAGTTTGTACTGCAGCTGAGTTGCTTTCAGCTCAAGAGGAAATTGACAAACGTGTGTATTTATATATTTTTCAGATCTGAACAATGCTGAGGACGATCTGGTAAGTTTCTCGTTTTGTTTGCACATCCAGCTGTGCGCAATTTGCATCTTGTGTTGGCTTGTTTTGTGTGTGTGTGTGTGTGTGTGTGTGTGTGTGTGTGTGTGTGTGCGTGCGTGCGTGCGTGCATTGGTATGTGTGACATGGGTACAACAAATGAGAAGTGCAACACTGCTTGCTAAACTGACAAATTACTTAACTGTTTCAGTTAGTCAGATGTTCATCAACTCAAGCTTTCTCTAGCTGTATATGTAAATTAAAGACAGATATTTTCTATGCTTTGGAGGACATGGAAGAGAATGAAGACCATGAGCATTACAGTGCACTGGAGACTGGTACTGAGAGTCATCTAGGTATGTGTCTGCACAAAATCTGTCTCCTTTAAAAAGTTTCCAATGCCACTACATCGAGGAATGTTTCTACTGAACTGAAAATCTCACTTCATAAAGTGGTGCAAATACCAAGCCATGATGCTCAACAGTACACAGCCTATCTTTAACACAAATTGTTTGTGCCCTTTTTTTTAAGGGATTTCCTTCTTTGAGACCTCACGAGTCTCCAGTGTGTTGTCATTGCCTGAGGAGCAGGACCCAGAGCTTGAGCGCACGTTCAGCAGCCAAAGTGAGGGCCCGTCCTTGCAAGACCTGTATCCCGGCATGCTTAGCCAGATTGCTGGGGCCTACCATCGCGAGCAGGTGTCGGAGGTGGCAGGAGCCCTGCGGCGGAAGTACCAGCGGCAGCGCTGGAAAGCTAAACATCTCAGTTCTGGACTTAGCTTCACAAACAGCTCCGTCTGTGGTGCAACTACCTCCAGTGCTCTTGGCCTACCCAAAAGAAGTTCTCCACAAGGCATCTTTGTGCCCAGGGTCAGGGCCCATACTCTCAGACACAGTGTCCACGATGCAGGCAGCAGTGGTGGTCCTAGGCCTTCTCCGAAAAAGAGTGTGGACACACACAGACCGGTGCTGGTCATGAACTTCTCTACACCACCCTCATCTGGCCCCTCGAGCCCCAGTGATTTGTCCTCTGAGCTGAACGAAACATATGTAGTGAGTGATCCACCACCCTCGCCTGGCCCCTGTAGAGTCAGTGACTCCTCCCCGGAGCTGGACCAAACATATGTAGTGAGTAATCCACCCTCGTTTTCTCGTGGCAAACATCATTCTGAGCAGCAGGTTGGAAGACAAGAGAGCAGACTCATGAAATTCAGCCCCCATAGTGGATCTACAACTGGTGTATTAGATGTCGGGCATTACACACAAACGGCTCCCTCACCAAAACGCAGGGACTGTGTGGGTTCTTGGAGTTCCCCCTCCAAAGCAGATTCTGTGCTAAATCCGTCTTTCCCTCATTGCTACAGTAGTTCAACCCACAAGTATTCCTTTCCACACCAGCAGGAGGAGCGCTCCCCTCCTAGGCGCTTTCCACACACTCAGCAGGGCTTCCAGGAAACGCACTACTCTTCACCTAGCAGGCCAAAGGCTCTGTGGACCTCCCCAGTCAGAAGAAGTGCCATGGGCCATTTTCCCATCAGCAGCCAGCAGCAGCCAGACCTGAGGTCCTTCCTGAGAGACCCTGCTGAAACCATGCACAGCTCTGCTTTACCTTTATATATGGAAAGTGATGCCTGCAGCAGTGCTGTAATGCAAAATTACAGCCCACACAAAGAGAGGTTGCTCATTGAGAAGAGTTTTCATCGCTCTCCTTCCAAGGCCAGCCCTGCAAAACCCTCCAGTGTCCACGCCTCTCATAGCTGGTCTGCCACAAGGCCCTCTTCGGTGCACCCACGTCCATCGCCTAACCACAGTCATCAAAGCCAGAAGAACCTCAGGCCATCACCCAGCAAGCAGGAGGCTCTGCAGACAAGCCGGAGGTCCAACTCCAGTCCAAAGGACAACAGGCCGCCTCCACCTTCTGCTCGGCGGCTGTCCTCCTCCATCCAGAACATCAACCAGCAGTTCCGCCAGCTGTACCACAAGCATGTCTGCCACAGGAGGGCGTCGTCGCACAGAAATGGCTCCTCGCATTGCCTGTGCGAGCAGACGGCAGAGGGTCACAGCTCAAGCTCCAGAGCCAGCCCCGTTACGGTTACCCACACCCCCTCTGCTGGCACCACCAACTCCAGACTAGCTGCCCTCTCACTCACCCCCGTCCGGAGACGTCACTTCCTGCCAGAGCTCAACCCCCTCTTGAGACGCGTTCATAGAGTCCGGCAGGCGCACAGTCAACCACGGCATCGGCACAACCAGCAGAATCTGGGTTCAACAGAGTACAGGGATGAAGAGGAAGCCTCTGTGTTCAGCAAGATGTCAGAAGAGAGCTTGTCACCTAATCTGTACAGCCGCGCTGAGACCAGCAGTGGCGGTGGCCGCCAATCAGCCGGCTCTTCCTCCTCTTACTCGACTTCCTCATTGGCCACCTTGGGCCTCACGCCCTCCCACTCCCACCAACGCCTGAGCAAGCGCCGCTTCCTGTCAGAGTCGAAGGAGTCGCCCAGCCTCAAACGCTTTCGGGAGGGTATCCAGGCACTCAGTCCACAGTCAAAGCCTCGCAGCTACCCCGTGCAGTCACACCCTCAGCCTCAGCAGTGGGGGGCAGAAGACGAAGATGACCATGACGATGACCATGACGATGATGTGATGGCCCCAGTGGTGGAGAATGATCGCTCAGAGGAGAGCCGCAACCGCAGCATAGCCCTGCTGCTCCAGTGCCCCAGCCCCAGCCTCCTCACGGCAGCCATGAGAGTCATGAGGGCTGGTCGCTCCAGGTCTGGCCCTGGGACTCACACCTCAGCCTGGGTAAGAGCTGCAGAGACTACATTTGCCATATGTAAATGTCTTATATGATGTGTCATTTAAAATGTATATTTTCACATTTTAATTTCAGAAAAGGCAGCTGGATAGTCTTAAAGCTAAAGGTGGGTTGTTGTTTGTTCTCAACAAATGTCCAAATTTAATGAGAATTTTATATTGTATTGTTTTGTGTTGTATAACATTACATTATATATATCTTTATATTGTTTCAGGAGGAATATCAGAGAATGAAAGTGAGATGTCGCCCAGGTAATTACTTAAAAAAAAAAAAAAAAAAAAACTAACCACACATCCAGATATGTTACGGGAAAGGCTTTCTAGGAATTATTGTATGTTTCTATGGTCATTTTGTGCTGAGAATATTGCACAAAGATGCTTACTATCAAATATTCTTTTGTACTACAAATGATGCTGTACCTTTTAATGGACAGACTATGTAAATTATAATTAAAATAATGCATAGGTAATTGATGCACAGTTGTAGAGAATTAATAAAAATGGTTTAAAAACATTGTAAATGTAAATGTTCAAAAGCTATGTTATTCTTTTTACACATTCACAAGTTGGTAAATACAGTGAACAGACATTTTGGTCTGAAACCACAAAAGGCACGCAGAAACTGAACCAACTATACAGTTACTGCTAATGCAAGCTTGCCAACAGGTTTGCTGTAGTCCTGTTGCTTCTTATGTCTTCAGTAAATGCTCTGGACTGAAACACAGAGGCAGATGCATATCCCTGAGTTTTTTGTTTTTTAAAGATCTTAGTTTTGTGACTCACCTCAATACATCAAATCGGGGCAGTTAGGAAAGGGTCCAGTTGGAGGTGCTCTATGACTCAATATTGCAAGCAAAATAAAGCCATATCACTTACCTCTTAGCAGGGTTTAATCTCAATAACTTTCCTGTTGGTGGCTAGTGGGAAAAATGTATGTGTATCCATTCTCTACCCAACACCCTCACCACAAGTTTGAAATGACATGAAAATTAATTTGACGCAAAACTAATTCCCAAGGAACCCAATTTAGAGCTGATCTAGTCTACATAATGCCTGCAGCAGTACATGGCATACAGTGACTTATATTGTATCTGCTGTACATTTAAACTGCTTCCCACAGTGGCTCATTGGAATTCAAAGAAATTGAGTGTAACAATAATTTAGTATTGAGCCTATGTATATCTGTTAAAAAAGACAGCCTTTTTTGTACCAAGTATCTTCTCTTATGTCCATACTCATTTCCAGTAACTGTAGAGAGATTTCAAATATCATTTGGAAAAAACACATATCTGTGTAAGTGAATTAATTTCTTTTTTTCGCTGCCACCTTTAGTGTGTCCCGAAGACGACTCCAGTATGGTGTTCCCCGATGCTGAGGTCATCTTGAAACACTGGATTTCAGCCGCACGAATGTGTCCATCTCTAATCTGTCTGTACTAGCCTTATACTGCTATGCTCTGACTTCACATATAAACTAATCAAATGACTTTGTGTAACTAGTTTATTGCAAGTGTTGCCAGTGTTGCTGTCAAATTCTGTACTCATTTTTAATAAATGTTTTTAAATGGGTAACATCCTTGGCCACTTAAGAGGAAAATACAAAATGCCATCTTATGACATTTTTACATTACGATGGCAATCCATGTAAATATTTAGTGTTAAAGGCATTTTATTTTTTTGGAGTTTGGCATCATTTAACAGAAGTTTCATTTGACATTTGAAATCATTGAATGTCATTGCCTTGATTGACTCTGATCTCATATGGAATGTTTTGAGGAAAAAAATACACAAAAAAAATAAACATTACAAAATCTAGTGTGCGTTGGTTTGAAGACAAAATACTTTCACCATTCACCCAAAAGAATCAAGTGTTTCACATGCTGTGTTGTAGGATTGTAGTGTGTAAGAAAGGGATACAAAATCAACTGCACCCTTTTAGGCCTTTGTAGTGACTGACAGCTCTGTACCCCAACCATTGCTGAGATTTGATCTATGTGAATCTTAGGAGGCAGTCCACCGCCAGCACAATCAATCTACAGACAGTTGCCGCATATTCTGTTGGCAGTGCTATGATTTAAGTCTGTGGCATGTCTCTGCTGCCTTGTTGGAAATAATTCAGAGTCCAGATGATTCCCCACAGTGGTCTGTCTACAAGTGAGTAGATGCAGTGGCTCAGGTGTGGTAGATGTGCTCCAGTTCTTCTCGGACCCTTAGTGTGCTGTTGGTGGAGCCCTCCTGCAGAGGTCTGACCCCCGCCCCTGCCACCTCAACCTCCACCTCACCACTCCAGCTCCACGGGGTATTTCCCAGTGAGACAGGCGGTGCAGTGGCCCACCCTCCTGCTGGTGTTTGTGTTGGCGTCAGTGATCCTCTCCTTATCCTGGTGGGATAAGATGCCAGCCTGCACTGCGGACACCAGACCCTCCACAGACAGGTAACGCACGCTGGTGGCACCTGAAATTACAAGAGAACTAATTAAGTTTACGGGAGAACCAATCAATTGTTACAACCGACAACAGTGGACAGAAAAACAAACACAAACTTGCTGATATTTAACGTCAAAATAAAATCATGTTGGAAGCACCGTAAGGAGTTTGTAACAAATCCAAATTCTTAACGCTACTTGTAAAACTGCCCGCCATGGACATATCAACTCACCAATGTACCCTGCAATGTCCTCAAACTCTGGCTTGTTTGCAATGAGTTCTTCTTTGGTAGGAATATTGATGCCCATGTAACATGGGAACCTGATGGGCGGGGATGCTACACGTATATGGACCTGTGTGGGCCACAGCAACACGTAACATGTCAGTCAGTAACATGATTTAAGATGGGTCAACAATCATCCAAACCATAGTTTCAGAAAGATGGTGTACAATGCACCGTTGGTGAGGTGTTCATTTTATATGACTTGTCCAAATAAAGGGCAATGTTTAGCAGTGGTTCTGGTCAGACCTAACAGTTTGGTTACACATTTTTTAATCCCAATTTATTTACTGTTGACACACATTTTGTCTGTTCTGCAGTATTACATGGGCCTTGTTTGTTTCTGCTGGCCACTTTACCTCTGACACTACAGCCCAATTTAATGAACAATTTTAAAAATCATTTTAACCACAAGAGGAGAATGTGCCTTTACCTCAGTAGCTCCCGCCTCCTTCAGCAGTTTAATGATGGGGGAGATGGTGTTGCCCCTGACGATGGAGTCGTCGATCAGCACCACCCGTTTGCCGGCGAAGTTGTCACTCAGCACCCCAAACTTCTTGGCCACGCCCAGCTGCCGCATGCGTGTGTTTGGCTGGATGAAAGTGCGGCCCACGTAGCGGTTTTTGCACAGGACTTCCACGTATGGCAGACCAGCCTGGAGCACAGATGGACGCACACACACAGACACACACAATTTGAATGCTTACACACATGCAGGGCATAACGCAAAAAACAACCTATGCCTAAAATTAGCAAACATTTAAGCTTAGCAATTTCAGGCAGAAGTTATTATGATTATCTTCTAGCAAATGTTAAATGTAGCGTACTGTGCCACACCTGATTTTAGACATCATGCCTGAGATCTTTCAGGCTCGCACATAAAAAAAATTGTAGAAATAGTAGTATTATAGAAAGAGGAGTGTTCTGGAAGGTTGGTTCCTGTACCTGTTGGGCGTATCCCAGTGCAGCAGGTGTGGCCGACTCTGGCACTGTGCTGACCACATCACAGTCAGTGGGGGCCTCCATGGCCAGCTGCCGTCCACAGCGCTGCCTGACTGTGTACACCATTTGACCTTCAACACCAGCAAAAAAAAGACCCTCAGCATGGAAATATGGGCTACAAACTGTACATGGTTATTGGAATATACTGTATAGGACCTTACATTTTTTTTAACTTAAGTTTGGTGAAAGGCACGTACAAAAAGCATTGTTGTGAATTGTTAACTCCGCAACTAGGTTTACATTTGTATATGACTTATGCATCATTTAAATTATAACTACACTACACTGTTAAAGGGGAACTTCCATCGTTATTTTATTCATATTTCTGTGTCACCACTATGGTTGAATGCATTGTGCGTCATTTCTGTGAAAAATTATGTCCTAGATCTCTTGTTTGACGCTGTTTTCTGTAAGCTATAACAGGTCTAGTGGTTGAACGACTGGCTTTTCCGGTGTGTCTCGTGAATATCCATGACGTGTCAATAAGGCACTTCTGATTGGGCAAATTCGCTGTCTTTTGCTCACCTAACTTCTGTCCACCAATCCTTTGGGATGTGGGCTTGCCATACATGTCTCTGGGCGGGGCTTACGACCTAGTGACGTAGATAGGTTTAGCATGCTCTGATCCACTCGTTTTGGTTAGCTCGACCCTTCAATGACCAGTAAAATTTCACGTCTTGGAATGCTGCGTGCATATACTGCTTGTTGTGACCCACCACATTGTAAATAGAACTACTAAAAGTGGAGTTTTTGACGGAAGGACCCCTTTAAACAAAAAGTAAAATTTTATTCTCTTACTTTTGACGATTAGTGCTGCCTTAGAAATGAAGTCATTCTGGATGAGTGTGGCATAGTTGACATGCATTCCTGTTGAAAATTGACATGCGGCGTCAAACTAACCTTCGAATATGGAGTCGGGTCTGGCAAAGTACACGTATTCAAAGATGCAGAAGGCCGGCGGGTCTCCTGCGGGCCGTGGCACCACGCTCAGAGTCTTGACGCCCTGTCTGGTGATCTGCACGATCTCTCCCGGCTGCACCTCCCGGTAGTACCTGCCCATAAGGAGGCCAGAGAGATGGAGCCCTGTATCAGTACACCTGGGGGAGGTGGTGGTGTTTGTGTGTGTGTGTGTGTGTGTGTGTGTGTGTGTGTGTGAAATGAAATGAAAGTGTTTGCTGTGGCAATAGGCTCTCACTTGGCACCGATGGACTGGAAGCTGCAGGACTCTGAGGAAACCACCCAGCCCTCCGTCTCACACGCTCCTCCTCCTGATGACAAGACACAAGGGATGTTCACTACTCACTGTCCCACTACTCATCATGACTAATACATTATAGATTAAAAATGTTAAACTAGAAAGTGGAAAACATGTGGCTTTAGAAGGCAAAAAAGCCCTGCCACCTGTTTCTAATAAGTAACACTCTTCACCCAGCTTAATAAGCTAGTTAGTGTGAATTAACCAGTTTTGAGGGGAAAAAATGGAACCATTAAAAGGAAGATAGACTTTTACTCTCTGATAACTGAGTTTTCATCTGTGCAAGCAAAAAATGTAATGATGTAATATTGTAAATAAACCTGTAATGATAAACAATGAATTTAACAATAATCCAATTGGTCCAATCAAATTCCATCAACAACAAACACAAAGTATGTAAAATGATAGAACGAGGATAATGTTAATGTCTTCACACAGATGTTCATGTTCATGCTCATGTCTGTTGATATTTGTACATCAATACCTGAAGTGTGGAGTTTGGACACGGGCACCAAGCGGCCCAGCGAGAGGGGTCTGTTGCCATAGGGGTCCCTAACAGCGTAGATCACATCTTTGTGCATCACCAACAACGAGTAGGAGGTGGGTGTCTCGCTCATTAGGTTCTTTATACTTAAAAACAAACAAAAACAAAACAAAACAAATTTAATTGCCATTAATATTTTAAACTTACATAAATAAAACATTTAAAACTGCATGCATATGCATGTGCCTACACACGTACAAACACACACACACGACACACACACAAGCGCACAAATACCAGCAGTTTAGACATAGAACTGACCGTGCCACCCAATCAGGGACATCTAGCTCCTCCATGGGCGGAGTCAGTGCCAGAAGCTGAGTGATGAGCTCACTATCCGAACTGGTGGACAGGCCAACACCATGGCGCATCACCTGAAACACACACACACACACACACACAGACAGACACACACAGACAGACAGACAGACACACACAGACAGACAGACAGACACACACATACACACACACGTAAGCATATAGAAGGGATTTGGTTCACATACTATGTACAGCATGAAGACTTTCCCTTCTCACCTTTTTCCGCAGGGCAATAGCATTGACCAACTCTCCGTTGTGTGCCACCGCTATCTTGCCATGCAGGGTGTCCACCACGAAGGGCTGGCAGTTCTGGAGCTCGGAGTTGCCCGTGGTGGAGTAGCGTGTGTGCCCGATGCCCAGGTTGGCATAGCGATGCTTCAGCAGGTCCTCAGGTTTGAAGGCAGTGCTCACTAACCCCATGCCCTAGGGCCCCAACAGATGAGCAAAATGCATCAGATACATTGACGGTTCAGGCCAAATTGGCTCTCTGCCTACCGCTGCACCCCATCTGCTTTTTTTTCACTCTTATAGGACATGTCCCTTTTAACTGCATCAAACAATAAAACTAAAGTTTAAAAATGGGGTGTGGCACATTCCATTTCCAAAGTCTCATCGTTTCTGAATAGATTTATGTGATAAGCATGACTGTTCTTCAGACTTCTCTTTGACAAACTGTACCAAAAGTATGTAATGTAAAAACAAAATCTAGTTCTGGTTTTGACAGGTAAGTAAGCACTAAATATAAAATAATATGATTCTCTATATTTCTGAATCCCCTCTCTCACATGGCTAAACACTAACATTAAACATTAAAAGCAGGGCAAAACAAGGAATATTTATTTTTAAGAGCCCATTTAGATGGCAGAAGTAGCATAAAACGGTTAACCACACAAAAACTAGGGAAAAGGAAGGCATAGTAGTAAAAATAGAAGATATTGCAGTAAAATGTCCCTATATGAACTGTATAAACAGTAAGCATTGACATTTTAACCTGACCATTTTGTCAGTAGAAAACTAATAGAGACAACAATGCTCTAGTACACAATTAAAGGTCAGATGAGGATACCACAATCCTCACCTGACCTTTAATTGTGCACCAGAACATTGTTGTTCTGGTATTGTGTGTGTGTGTGTGTGTGTGTGTGTGTGTGTGCGCGCGCATGCATGGGGGGGGGGGGGGGGGTAATAATATCTGGTGTGCAGTGTACATTTCATTTTTCACTTTCATTAATAATGTTAAGAGTAACATTAGTACCTTTAAGGAGTTGTATATGGGTGGACAATCTCCATTGCATGTGACAATCCCAGCACTTTCCTGCCCCCTTTAACAAAAAAACAAAATAAAGAAACAAAAAAAAAAAAAAATTTGTTTCAAAAAAGTATAAGATTGAGGATGCAATTTTATCTGGTTTTAGTCTTTGCACAATTCATAGTGATGCCCGAGGGCATCACATGACACGTAACAGCAGTCAAGTAAACACATTTCACAATCCATTTCATTCACAAGCTCACACACGTAAAGTCAGTTAATAAGCAAACACGTTCACACACCACAAGCAGCAATGACTCAGACTAATGGGCACATGCCTTCAATCAGATGAAACCGGTTTGTGTGAGGGGGGTTCGGTTGCAGAGGAAGAGCACTCAGAAACAGGGGAACAAGGAAGCACGAGAGGGAACAAGAGAGTGGGGGAGAGAATGAGGAGGGAAGAGGGAGGGAAGGAAGACACACACACACACACAGACAAAAATCGCCCGCTCTCACACGCACGGCAGGCTGTGTGCACTTTGTCGGCACTCCATTCCCTGGCTAGATCCTCTGAGCCTCTTTCGCTCTCCTTATTTGGAGAAATCCTCTGCAGCACTGGCGCCTGATTGGCCAAGCTGCTTCTCGCATTAGTGCCAGCACCACCCCCGCACCACTCAGCTTAAGCCAGTAATCAGGCTTGCTCCGCGCACGTCGCTCTTCCTGACTGGCTAAACTGCCTGGTTGCCTTGGGAACCGAGCTGGCGGGGGAGGGGTGGAAGGGGGAAGTGAGCAAAAGAGAAAGAAGAGACACAGAGACTGGGAAGGGGAGGGCATTTAAAAAAAACACTAAACGCGAGAGCCGCTTTCTAGGGCAGCTCAAAAACAAACATGGAGACAGATGCAGAGAAACAACAGAGAGCTGGCGCAGAGAAAGAGGAGAAGGAGAAAAGGAGAGGAGGAGGAGGAGCAGGAGGAGTAGTGGGAGCTGGGAGCTGGAGAGAGGAGGAAGTGAAGGCTCTGCTCTCGGTGTGGCCTGACAGGGGGCCAGGGAGTGAGGGGGAAGGGCAGAGCCACAGCACCAGCAGGACTGACTGGGAGAGGATCTCAAGCCGGCTGCGGGAGCTGGGCGTACAGCGGAGCTGGATCGAGTGTCAGGCCCAGTGCAAGGCCCTGGGGGGCCAGATGCGGCAGGTCCAGCAGACGGCAGCTGTCTTCGGCCCAGCAGCCATGGGGGAGGCGCGTCTGACAAAAGGCCCATACAACATGGGGCTGGAAAGCGGCTCAGCCAATCAGAGAGGCCCTACCACTGTAGTCCCTCTGCAGGAAGGTAACAGATTGGTGGCAACTGGTGACTCAACTCTGAAACAATACTTCATTACACAGTGTGACACCACTCTGGTCAATGAAGCTTTTAGGCTATGAAAAATCTGTCTTATTTATAACAATATAACAATTAGAGTTTGTAATATGGATATATTACATAAAAATATCAACAAAAAACAATAAAAGTAATAAGAAAATATAATAGCATTAAATACTCATGGTTTCATTAAATAATGTTAATTTAACATTATTTAACATTATTTTAAAATAATTTAATCCATCCTTTTTTGTGATTTAATCTATAGGAAACTGTTAAAATGGACTTCCAGCTGACCCTCAGCTAATTCATATACCATCTTCCTTTCCCATCTTTCCCAGGTGGCCTGGTACAAGCGAGCGCCCCCTATGTGACTTACACAGGCTCCGAGGGCGGGCGGCACTGGTCTGATGACGAGGTGCGCGCCCTGCTCTCCGTCTGGGCCGACCGGCACGTGCAGCAGCGGCTGCAGCGGACGCTGCGCAACAAGACCATCTTCCAGGAGATGGCCCGCCGCCTGCAGCGCCAGTACGGCGTGGTCAGGGACTGGAAGCAGTGCAGGACCAAGTACAAGAACCTCAAGTACGAGTACAAGATCAGCAAGAGTGCGCAAGCCGCCGGTTTGGCGGCCGCTGGGCAGGTCAGGGCCATGAAGTTCTTCAGCGAAGTAGAGGCCATACTGCAGGGCAGGGAGCTGGACTTGGGGGAGGAAGAGGATCGAGATGAGGAGGAAGAGGAGGAGGAGAGGATCGTTGGGAGGCCGGCGGAGAGGGACCTGAGCTTGAGCTCACACATAAGAGTGCTGGATGGAGACCAAGTCATTAAGATTGATGACGGTAAGAGGAAATCTGCTGGCTCATTGTAAGATGAAACTTTAACCTGTGTGACGGCAGTTGTGTTTCTAGCACAGCTAGTGATAAGAAAATATCTTTCATAGATGAAACTCCCGAAGAGATGGCTCCAGTCTCAATGAACTCTAGTCCTTCAACACCTTCAAAAGCCTCTGGTAAACCCAAATAATCCCTCAATGAACTCTCTAGTTTGATGCAACTCCTGTGCATGTTTTCACTAATATTCCATTTAACTGTCAGTCTATATGTTGGAACGTGTGTCATCTGTACGAGTATGTGTATGCGTGTGTGAGGCGTGTGTGTGTAAGTGTAAATGTGTGTGTGTGAGGGCAGGCCAAATGTACGGTCACTCACTGATAAACCCTTCTTCTTAGGGATCCTCAAGTCCCCGACCGTGTCCGACCAGTTCAACGTGATCACGGTGCACGACTCAGGCCGTAACTGGAGCGAGGAGGAGGTGGACAAGCTCATCACCATCTGGTCAGAGGACGGCATCCGTCGGCAGCTGGAGAACTCCACGCGCAACAAGAACATCTTCGTGCAGATCTCCCGTCGCCTCTTGCAGCAGGGCGTGGAGAGGGACTGGAAGCAATGCCGCACCAAGTACAAGAACCTCAAGTACCTCTACCGCTCCCTGCAGAGAGGCAAGGCGGACATTGGTGACCCGCGGCGCATCATGAAGTACTACGACCAGCTGGACTCCATCTTGAGCAGGTCTGCCAGCAGCTCCGATGTGAGCTTCATGGACTCGTTTGAGCCGAACGCTGTCCTAAGGACAGCCAGGCTCTTCCCAATGGGGAACTTTGAGGAGCAGCTGCAGGCCAGCCAAGACCCCAAAAGCTCCAGGGACTTTGCTGGGGTTGGCTATGAGCCACGGGTGATGGTGGAGAACATCCTGAGAGACTCTGAGGCCATCAGTGTTGTGAGGTTAGATAACCCGGAGGAGACGGACGCCATCATGAGGATGTCAGATGATATCCTTCCTAAAGCCTACCTGGAAACTCCTGTCAATGATGACAGTATAGACTTGCATGACGTAGGCCCAACCCGCAAAACCATAAGAGGTGAAGCCATTATGTGCTTTTTGGTGTGTGATTTTATATATATATATATATATATATATATATATATATATATATATATATATATATATATATATATATATATATATGTAACACCTTTTTTCATAATTTTTTGTATTTTTCTATTTAGTAGACAATATCTTCCAAAGCAACTCACATTGTAGATAGGGTGTAAACTGTATCAATGTTTTTTTTTTTTATATCTGAAAATGACATCCATGACTTTGACTTTGACTCAGGTGGCATTCTGCATTAGCAGCCCAATTCAGCTAGGTATCATCCATCACTCCATACTATGTTGAAGCGGGATATGTTATGACATATGTCAGTAACAAAAATACAAAAAAAAAAAAAAACACCAGAATATTTATTGCCACTGTTCTTGTCAAAATGTCCCTTATTTTAAGTGACACCTGGAAGTTAGTGGTACATAACTACGACCAGAAGGTGGCAGTAATGCCCTTAAGCTGCTTGCCAACATGCTTTAAACAAATGTCATTTCAGATTGCACTTCTGCTGGGCAGCAGTCAGTGTGATAATACCAATGGGTAAAACGTGTACTGGCAGCCATGAAGGTACTTTGGGTGATGGTCCTTTTACGAACAAAAGAAAACGAGGCACCGTGCATAGATTAAGCTAGGATATCATACGTCTACCACAAGAATGCACAGTCTTGCACAGCAGCCAATAGAATGTCCATTCACAAAGCAACAATCAATGGCTGGCTATGTCAGTGTAGAGAGAGAGAGAGAGAGAGAGAGAGAGAGAGAGAGCGAGAGAGCGAGAGAGAGAGAGAGAGAGAGAGAGCGAGAGAGAGCGAGAGAGAGCGAGAGAGAGCGAGAAGTCCGTTTGCCAGCATCTTTAAGATGATGTTGTCAATGGGTCTTCCTTTGTGTATGTGTTTCTGTGTGTGCGTGTGTCTCCATATGAAGAGTTGTCCCAGCACAGACCTAGTAGTTGGTTTTGCTTGAAATACCCAGCCCTATGTCTAAATGTAACTTCTGTTTGCACGTGTTCCTACAGAAGTATCTCAGCCTACATCCACGCAGAGGGACCAAGTGCAACTCAACCGGCCCAGGAAGAGGAAGGCTACTGATGAAGGTTGGTCATAATGACCTCCACACTGCAGGGATGGTGTCCTTCATTTAACGCACATGAGCAGCTTCACATGTAGGCTAACCACCAACAATGTGATTCGGTCTTGTGACCTGGGAGAGAATAAGGATCCTAATTCAATCTACAGATGAGAAAAGTATGATGAGCGTGCAAGAAAGACACGGAAGGGGAAGAGAGGTCAACCCAGGTCAAAGGGTGACGCTGCCTAATTTCTCATTTAAGGTTTTATTAATCTAACACAGCAGTCAGGAGTACTAAAAAATGGTATACATATATGGTATATATAGATATATAGTCCCATAGGAAAAGGTACTATAGAGCACTATGAGCATCTTAAAGTATTTTGGGACATTTTATTATAGAAACATTAAAGGAATACTGCAGATAATAGGCTATAGAATCTTACAGTATTTTGGGACATTTTACTATAGCAGTATAAAATTGTACTACAGGAACACTAGGAAAAAAATATACAGATGTATTATACAGGGATGGTAGCAGTAATATAGAACACCATAGAGGTATTATACAACTATTATACATACTATAGAGATCTAATAGTTTTCCTATAGGACCTTTTTCGTTTAGTGGTGGAGTAATAAGGATGCTTCAGCTGTGCTCTCTGCATAGTAATTTGCACATCTCAACTATATCTGCAAATTACATAACAGAATTACCAAAATGGGTCAAAAGGATGCCAGCTCGTGAGCAGAGCAGCATCTAATCTGGGCTTGTCACGAAATGTTGATTTATCCCTCAAATGCTACAATTTGAATACTTGGCAAACGTGAAGTTGCAGGACAGTTAGCCAAAAATATATTTTACTGGCTAATTATATTTTCTTTTTCCCTTTCACAAAACACACTTTTGGTGCTGATATGCATGACTCAACATTTATAGGCTGTTGATAATAAGAGCCTTAAACTGTGCTGTCTATGGTGTCTAAGACACTAGCTCATGGCATTCTCTACTTAACCTAATTAGGCAGTAATTTTCTTGTTCATTTTATGTGATTCAACAGACAATGTGACCCTCAAGCGTCTCCAGCGAGAGTTGGGTGATGGGAATGGCAGCACGGACTGGTCTAAGAGTTTGGACTTCCAGTGCAAAGAGGAACAGGATCAATACATTCCAATCATTGAAATCAGCTCTGTCTGTTCCATGGCCACACCGTCCCCCGCTCAGGTGCGTGGGGGTTGCTGCTGGGAGTTAACACCAGATTAAAATGTTCCTTAGTCGTCTGATAATAATGCGCTGGAATTGTGCGCAGTCTTGAAAAAACACGCAACTTTCTATGGTGAAACATTACAAATTGATGATACAATTACAAATAATGATACAACGTTACTATTATACCATACAGTAGAGGGAGTCAGCATAAGACATACTGAAGGACATTTCAGATTGGCATTTTGCAAACTGATACAAATTGAAATATTCCGACCTTGAAAAGTTCCTTTGTCGCACGCAAGACTGCTTAAAATTTTAGACTAACATGCTGACTCGCCGATGGCAAAATGCATTGCATACCAAATGATGAGCCTTATGAGTTAGCCTTATCTCTGCAGTAGCTAATCGATGAGTAAACCAAGTGACTGTTCTCGTGTGTTTTAATTAGAAAGAAGTTAAACATATTCAACACAATTAACATCATAGGTAAAGTAAAGTTGATCGCACCTGTGCTGCAATGCAACAAGTCCAAGCGTTAGGACTTGGGCAACGTCCAGTTGCGTCGGCCACTCTCCGGCTGCAACACATCCAAACACCCCACATTCTTCTCCGATGCCAGACTCCTCAAATTCCATGCCCAGTTTCTGCCGATAGATCCCGCGAAGGTCCTTTAAGGCCACACGTGGTGCCTCCTAAAAATTCACAAAGTTTTAACGTTAACGGTTCCAAAATACAATTGAAACACACAGAACAATAACTCTTCAGAATTTGTTAACGCCACCGCCGTCCTGTGCATAACCATGTTTATCTGCGTTTCTTTGGATTTAAAGTTAGAGCAAAGTCGAGGGTTATCGATTATGGATGTAAATGTCCTGGCTTACCCTGTAGTTTATGTACAGGGCTAACCTCTGACAGAAAATCAATACCGGGTCAACTGGGTAGCGAAAATACAAGGTTACAGGTTTACTGTGGATAGTGGGGTAAAACAAACTTATTCTGATGCTGATAGATCAGCGTATTTTTTTCTTCTGAAAGGGCGGTCTATCCACGTGGTCTGGGCAGCATGGTTCCCATTGGTTTTGAATGAATCTGTCTACAGTGTGTCGTAATTAGCGACACGAGATATATCAAGATATCGCTTTCCATTCAGTTTGTGAGGGGTTTGTTGCATTTCACTCTGAGTCTACAGGTAAGCAGTTCTCTGAACTATCTTTGTTAGCTTGTGAAGATGCTAAACATAGAAAAAATAAACTGCGTATTGCACAAAAGATAAAAAAAACACGTTTTTATTTTGCAGGACAACAGCCGATACGCAGCAGATATGGCGTCTACTACCACAGGTTGGAACTTTTCCCCCTTTGAAACTGATTTGATTTTACAGCGGCACTGCACTGTCTTGACTAAAGTTTGTTATAGCAACTTTTACTAGCTTGGTAGTTTGCTTTGTGAATGGAATGATGTACTGTTACCTGGATGTGGAACTTCTAGTCGGTCTCTTCACTTGGCACACTTTGAATTAAGTTTGTAATTGTTTGGAGTGAGGGTGTTATGCAACTTTAATCCTTTTTGTAACCTGTGTTCGAAAAGATTTGAACGTCGGCCAAAAATTGAACGAGGGTAAGACCAAGCAGATCTTCGAACTCCCGCATGAGCCTGGTCTTGTCTTGGTGCAGTCGAAGGACCAGATCACGGCGGGAAATGCTGTCCGAAAAGATCAAATGGAGGGGAAGGCTGCCATCGCCAACAAAACCACCAGCTGCGTGTTTAAATTGCTGCAGGAAGCAGGTGAGTTGGTGATGGCCCTGTTTTAAATCAAAGTCCTTGAGTGTGTCTATCTTACAACTGAGTGTGTCTGTTTTCTGTACAACTGTCCATCCACACATACAGAGTTTACCTTCAATTAGTCAAGGAGTCAGTTATATTATGCACACTAACACACAAGTTGATTTTGATGACACACGTGTCACCATGAGCTTGTGCTCTGGCATTATCAAATCTGTATTGTTCATCCTCTAATATTCTAGTCCACTCAGTGTTGTTAATTAAAGATGACTCCCATTTGGTGTGTGTGTGTGTGTGTGTGTGTGTGTGTAAGGTACAGAGAGAGAGGTCAGTGTTTATCTAATGATACAGCTGGACTGAAAATGTCTACCATGTGACACCGCCATACCTCCTTTAATCAAGCTGAACGTGATGCTGGACACACTGACACATTTACACACATTCACCCACATCACAAGACTTTCATCTGCAGTGTTTCCCCACACTGAAAGTGGGACAGGCTGGACCTACAAGATTATGTTTATCAGTAATGATTCTCCCTCTCATTGACATTGTGCTACACACCTTATAAGCAAATGCCATGATGGATCAGCACTAAGCTGCTACTATTTTTATGGTTTTTAAGTGCAATCAAAAGGCCAATCTGATATGTGTACATGTGATTGGCTGTCAAACGATTAAAAAATGTTTTGTGTGTTTCCAAGTGACCAGTTTATAGCTAGAGCCACCAGATGTTAATGCAACAAACCGGCTAATTTTTTCAGACATAATGTGCTCCTGCCATAAGGCTTTTTGTGTGGTTTTATTAAATGGCAGAGATGAAAATTTACCTGCCAAATGAATCAGGAAAATCGTGAAAAATAGTACCGGAAATTTGCACATTTGCTGCATGTTAAAGAGGTCTTCTGTTCTGAGCCATGGCTTGTGGTTGTTTGTCCTCCATCCTCTATAGGCGTCAAGACTGCGTTCGTGCGGCAGCACTCCGAGACGGCTTTCGTGGCCGCACACTGTGAAATGATCCCCATCGAGTGGGTCTGCCGAAGGGTGGCCACCGGCTCCTTCCTCAAAAGGAACCCCGGGGTGAAGGAGGGCTACAGGTTCTCCCCACTAAAGATGGAGATGTTCTTCAAGGTGTGTGGGTGGTCCAGCCAGAGTCTTATGACAGACATACGAAACAGTTTTGTTTGGTGATAAAGTGGGTTATGGACATGCATATATTAACAAAGTAGAAGTTGGTTCACTTAATCGTCAGTTTGCATACTATAAATGGTGAATTCATCATTAATCATTAATTTCAGACCATTTTACCAGTTTACTGTAAAATTAAACCATAGATCAATGGGTTAACCGCAACAGTCATACTTTGACAATGTTTCATTATCCTACCCTTAGCAATACTCTTGCAGCCAAACCACTCAGCTCAAGTGTTAAAAAGACTGTGTGTGGCACTACAACCCTGCTGTGTGCCTGTCCTTTAGGACGATGCCAACAACGACCCGCAGTGGTCAGAGGAGCAGCTACTGGCAGCCAACTTCAACTTGGCCGGCCTGGCCATCGGCCGCTGCGAGGTGGACATCATGGACCGCAGCACGGTGGCCATCTTTGAGATCCTGGAGAAGGCATGGGCTACTCAGAACTGCACCCTGGTGGACATGAAGGTGAACAACACCAGATTGGTTTCAAGATGGTTTTTAGCTTGTTTTGATTTATGGTTACTACTTGAGGGTTTTGAAATATTTCCCATCTTCCCTGGTCAATTTAAAATTGTAGCCTTTATTTTAAATCTTGTGGTCATTTTGATAGCTTTCAGTTTACTTAATAGCTTGAAGGATATCACAGATATAGGAATTTTGTTTTAACGTGTAATTTTAGTTTTAATTCTTGTATATCATTTGTTTGTTTGTCTCAATACAGAAGATTTTTTTTAATGCGTTCTAAACTGTGTCTCTGTGCCTTGTCAATGATCATCATACTTATGCTAATCTGGCCTAATTGCTGCCTTCAGATTGAGTTTGGAGTGAATGTTACGACCAAGGAGATCGTGTTGGCTGATGTGATTGACAACGACTCATGGAGACTTTGGCCAGCAGGGGATAGGAGTCAGCAGAAAGACAAACAGGTAGGTGCCGTTAACCTGTAGAACTGTTGACGTACAGTATGCTACCCCGACAAGGAGGTCAGTGTTGTGTGTTGCATACCAGTGATGCAATGCAGGTCATGATGTAGGGGGTATGGTTTGATGTATGATGGCACTGTAAACAAGGCAATATGCTGTGCGAGTGTAATTAGGACAAATGTTACTAAGAGTACACAACCTCATGAATAAAATTGGACTGGAGTGGGTCAGATTATAATGTATAACGCTAAATATAGCAGTTTCTGCAACAAATACATTTTTGTGAACTTGTGATTAAAAACTTCTGCAGTGTTTAATTAATATAGCCTCAAAAACATAACTCTTATTATTTTTACCCCTGAAGTATGTGCTAGGCATAACCAGTTGGACCTACTCATGTAACTCTGGAATGGCTGTTGTGGCTTTTCAGCATTTATTTCCTACCTGATCTGTCCTCAGACAGGATTTGAATACCTTAGACATGAGGCATTTTGTAGTCATACTGAAAACAGTAAGTGTAGGTGATTATAACAACAGTATATATTAATATGCTTGTCAGATATCGGCAGGTGGCATGTTGACTACAAACTTGTAACACTAAAATGGCAAATAAAATGGTATAGAATAAACTGTCTACGCAAACCATTTCCAGCTGCATTTTTGTTTGTCATGCATCCCTCATGACCGTGTGTGTGTGTGTTGTTTAGGTTTACCGTGACCTGAAGGAGGTGACTCCTGAGGCCATGCAGATGGTGAAGAGGAACTTTGAGTGGGTTGCTGAGCGTGTGCAGGTACAGCAGCCCTGTTGCCTCCCTGCTGCCTCCCTGCTATCTGGGCTTGGACTTGGACCCTACAGTTACTCATCCACTTGCTAATTGATACACAGACCCATAGAGTGGGCTTTTGTGCTGGAGGTTATCTCCTGTGTACTGACCCTTACCTAGTTTCTCATCAACTCGACCTAGAAATCTCTGAACTCGCCTTTTAAAACCTTCACCTTAAGTGGACAGCTTTTTAAAAGACCTTTTGAAATATGCACTCCTGAACTCGTGATTGCAACAAGTTTGAAGATATGGTGGGCGTTTGAAGCCAAGACCATTGCATCATGCCATGCGTTAAATTTGTATGCATTTGCTAGTTTGCGATGAGCTCCATCTGTGGGCAGTGTGATGGTATTGCAGGCAATTTACATCTGTGGGCTTTATCACAATATGTCACAAGATCCTGTTTCCCATTCAAAAATATTTTTGTTTTAGATGACCATTAACTCAATATATGTTTATTTAACTTATTCTTATCCAACACCATTACAATTGCCATTCTGGCTATGGTGGTCTAGTCTGAGATTCATTTTACCATCTCGATATCAACAGCGCATGTCTAAATTCTGTGTAGTGTTTACAGATACAGGCAGGACATGCATAAATGGGATATAATATCACTGTACTGTTGTGTCTGTGTGTGTGTACAGCTTCTGCTAGAGCCTGCGGCCTCTGGCCGTGTGGTGGTGCTGATGGGCTCGACCTCAGACATGGCCCACTGTGAGAAGATCCGCAAGGCGTGCGGCTCCTACGGAATCCCCTGCGTCCTGCGGGTCACGTCGGCACACAAGGGTCCGGACGAGACCCTCCGCATCAAGGCTGAGTATGAAGGTACGCAGCCAAGGCATGACCACACAAACACAGATTCATTGTGAGGTTTAGTTACGAAATTACTGAACCGTTAGTTTGCTTTGAAAGTCTGGAGAGAGAGAGAGAGGTTCCCACAGAATGTTTTTTTAGGACTGTAGGCCATGCTTCAAATGAGTACGCTTTTAAAAGGTCTTTCACGGCTCGGTCCACCTTTCCCCAGATTTGGTCTGTCTCTGGGGGAAACTACAGTGCCTTTAGGCCGTGCTTAAAAATATGCCGGGTTTCTAAAAATGAGAGATGTAGGGTAGAGATTTTTCAGAGATTGAATTACCTGCTATTTTCTGCCATTAAACAATGATGGAAAAATCTGGTGGCATCCATCATTTTGACAGATTAGAACACAGAAGGGGAGCTACTGTAACTTTAAGTAATTCACACCTGTACAGGCAGTGGAGAGTGTGTATATTGATTAGATATTGTCTGGTATTGCCTTTGATCCATCTCCCCTGCATGTCCTTGTTGTCTAGTTGGCTGTACCCTTCTGCATTAGTGTAGGTCGTAGAACTAATGTAGTTTCTAATTAGTGCAGTTGGTACTGCCCTCACCCAAAGGTAACAGGACAAGAAGTGTCAGATGTTTCTTTAAAAGGAGTTAGCATGTTGACGTTACTTGCTGAATGAGCACTAGTTTCAGCTCAATATGCTGGTATCATGATTTTTGCAAAGTATGCTAAAAAAAGTTACACTTGGAAAAATGGCTTCATAAGACTATAGGATTCTAAATCGATTGCTTTAAAGGTTAAATTTCATCATTTTTTTGTGTCTGTGGTATGGTAACATTAACTTGTTAACACTGAAAGCTATAGTTCCTTTGTAGTATTTGCTGTGCAACCTGTAATTGATTTTAAAAATGCACTGTATTTGTTTTGTTGCACATATTTGTTGAGCAGCAACTAATGACTGTCTCCAAACTTTACATCTTTTTCATTCATTACCGTTGTGACCCGCACAGCTACATCAAGGCCACACACAGACATAAAATATCACTTTCAGGTGTTTAACTAGTTGAAACGTCAAACTGTGTGGTGGCCAGGTGACTGAGTTGGTCAGGTTATGGCAAACCAACGTTCATGTCAAGGAATTTCATTCCTGGTACTTTTCGATTTTTAATTGTAGGAAGCACTGTGGATGAATGTTTTCAGGGGAACTAAATTTTGTTCTTTTTCTGTATTCTACATGTTTCCTTACTGAAATTCCAAATGGTCTGACAAAAAATAAAACCACTTAGTATGAGCAGTCCATGCATGACAGCATTACTTGGGTTTTTTCCCCCCCCTCAAACTGTCTTGAGTGGACCGCATTCTTTTGAGTTTGCTGACCTACTTTGGATGCCTTTGATGTATTTCAAGGTTGTGTGTCTGTTTTTTTTCCCCACAAAATGCCAGGTGCCAGTATCACCAGAGCTAGTGATAATACAGGCAAATACCTTTCTTGGATCCCATTTGGCTGACAAAGCAAAAATATGGAAATTGTCACTCAACAATCATATTAAATTGAAAGTGGCCTTGCCTTTTTCCCCCCTGCTTGCCAATCAGCACCTGCTTTGAAAATGTTTCACTAGAAATGGCTCCATTAATTTTGGCACCTCAAGGGTTTATCAGTCATTTTGAGTGTCATGGATAATTTCCCAGGCATAGATTAAGTCTAGCCCTCTAAACAGCAGCACTCAAATGCAGGGGGACCAGCTCCACCATGCTAATCCCTTCGCCTGGGAAACGGCCCAAGTGACCAAAGCATCTGATTAATGGCTCTTCTCTCCCAGGGGACGGTGTGCCAACGGTGTTTGTGGCAGTGGCGGGCAGAAGCAACGGCCTGGGCCCTGTGATGTCCGGCAACACGGCCTACCCCGTCATCAACTGCCCACCCATCACTCCAGACTGGGGCGCCCAGGATGTGTGGTCCTCTCTCCGCATGCCAAGCGGTGAGTAAAGCTCAGCAGTGTCTGGGGTTGAAAGGTCGAGGGTCGAGTCTGTCTGTCTGTCTGGGGGTGGGTTTTGTAGGTTAGGGGGACAAAGGTATGTCTAATTTGACACAGCTGGAAAAGAGTGGGTTTGTTTTATGGGGGGTAAGGGGCAGCAATTCACATACCAAGAGATAAAGAGTTCTTTCTAGAAGTGGGCTGCCTGTCTGCTTTTGTTTGTCTACGTGTTGACTGGTCTCCCTGCTCCCCATGTAGGTCTGGGATGCTCCACCATCCTTTCCCCGGACGCCGCTGCCCAATTCGCTGCCCAGATCTTTGGCTTGACCAATCACCTGGTGTGGTGCAAGCTGCGTGCCTCCATGCTCAACACCTGGGTCTCCCTGAAGCAGGCAGACAAGAAGCTCCAAGCCTGCAGCCTGTGAAGATTGAGTTGTTGATTTTTCCTTTTTTGTCTTCCCCCCTCTTGGTCTTTTTTTGTATGTTTCTATTGCCATTCTGATCTTCAAGGTTTCTAAATTGCCTTCTTCCATCGATAACTCTTCCTAGGGGAGACAGCCGGAGCAGTAGCATTTCTAACACTACACATTCCAGTAAATAAAAGCACTAAAAATATATCCGTGTGGGGTTTTCTTTTTGCTTTTGCATTAAGGGCTTATGGGGGTTTATGGATTATGGCTTTTTATAATCACCCATTACCATATGCCTTACGCACTATAAGATTCACACCACAGATATTACAAAACCAAGCATCATGTGTTTTTATGATGACCACTGCAAGTTAAGACAAATATGTGATGGAATAAAAGTTTTTGTTTATTCTCTGCATAGCACATGGCAGTTGTACAGTACAAACACCGAAAAACACAGTGTAGGCAGGAAAGCTGAGGTCCTGATCCGACTCAAGTGATTTCTCTCCGTCAGATCAAAGTGGAGGGCAGACCGCTGCACATGCTGCCTCTCACCGTGTGTCACGCACAGGCATCCTCCAGCCTGATGCATACGGGGAAAGAAAAGAGACATGTTTTTATCAAGTGGATCTTCCTCATTCAGGGAGGAGGGTGTAGTTGGATGAAAGAATGAGGTCTGATCAAAGCCCAGGAGATACTACATTTGAAATGAGAATAGAGAACTCGTCTGAGAGAGAAAGGGGGAAAAAGGGGTGAGGGGCTTATCATGAGAACAGCTCTTAGACATAGCTTCATTTGGTGCAGTACTGGTGACTCATCAAAGCAGTGTGTGCCTTTATGAAACAGCTGCGTTGTTAATGAATCTTAGCTGCAATGATGAATATGACTCGTGTCAAAAGAGCTTTAAGTGTTCTTCATTTAGAGGCCGGCTTATTATCTCCGTTTCTGGTGGTACATGGTTACTTATCCATTTAGCATTACCTTCTGTGCAAAATGAAAAGGGTGAAAGGAACAGTGTAAAATTAAGGGCTTAAATGTTCTTTAAGATGAAGGTGATGACTAAAATGAAATGTATGGCTTAGCAAATCATTCCAGGCCACAGTGGACTATTGGCAGAACTGCTTTTAAATTAAGCGGCAGTAGCAGTTAGGCCCTTTGTTCGAAATAAAATGGATTCATCAAAGCTGGAGAGGAACAAAATTCATAAAATGTACAACTATGTAGATTTAAGGAGATTCCTCTGATCTGGCCAACTTGACAGATTGACAGTTTGAGGAAAAAGTAATAAGAATTACAGCCTTGCAAAGATGAAATATGATTCTATAATATTCGCGTATACTTTTTGCCTTGACATGTACAGCCAAGTAAAGCCTGTGGAGAGATGTGAAAGGTTTCTCAAAACCATGAATTCAAGTAAGTGGTGGGTTACACTTTATTTTACTGTCATTGTTACATCAATTAGTATAAGTACATAATATTACATGTTACATGCAGATACACTAAAAAGGAATCATAAAATAGTGTTACCAAGTGGTGCGCAACACACTGGTGCACTGATGAGCTTTTATTCCTTCTCAACTACAAGTGCCTGAAATTATAGTGCACAGAGGCGGTTAATTACCATATTACATATTGCTTTTTCATTTTTAGCATCATGTCACTAAAGACTAAAATGTATCCCCAGGGTTCGGTGTGTTTAAGACATAGAGAAAACACAGCCTGATGCTGGTATGTACTTGCAGAGTGTTTCTGGCTTTGGGCAACAGCCGTGACGTATAGACAGCGTCTCCTTTAACCAATGTTTGTTTTTTAGGTTCACAGTTAAGTGCGTCTCTGGAGACAGCTACACTTCCCCCTGTTATTCCCGAGGTCGATGAAGAGAATGCTGGATGTGAACAAGGGAAAGGAAGCCCTTGCTTTATAATTAGCAATAAATAACCAGTTTATCAACCAGTTGTTAGATAATCAGCTCCCTCCGGCCTGTAGGTGTTTACACTGAAGTGTTGATATCGACAATCAATATGTGGGAGATTTCTTCTGGGAAGTTTCCATCCTCTGACCATTTAGCATAACATGATTGTGGCTAATTTGTAGGGGAAGGTATGTGCCATGTGCTATGAAACATTTCCACAAGATGCAATAGCTGTGAGGCAAAACTATTGCTGAAAATCTGACCTTTAACCTTGAAATGGTCATACTAAAGAAAAACACAAGGGTGAGAGAGGGGGTCATTTTGTGGCTCCTTGGGGCAATATTAATACGCCCATCCAGTGTATGGCCAGTTGCAATGACCAACAAAACAACCAATTTTGCTATAACCAGTGATGTATGTTCTAAAAAAAACTGTTTTAATCAAAATTTCATAACAAGACCTCGGCTACAAAATGGTTGAGCAGGCCTTCCTGAGCCTTGAAACATGAGATATGGGCTAGTTCAGTGAAACAAGCCTCAGAAGTCACATTAAGATTCTTTTAGGGTTTTTTCTTTACCCAGTATGGGCTTTTGTATCTGGGCTCTTGTAATTAAAGAGACATTTCATATCTTTCCCAGACTCTATCGGGCATAAAACGTTTCACCAAAAACACTGTCCTACAAGCAAAGTAAAATCCCTTTGAGCCCCTTAGTGGTGTTAGTTGTGAATATTGCTGCTGCTCTCAGGTGGTTTGTAAGTGAAATTACACTGATCACTTTACAAGATTGCACATTTTGGAAGACTATGTCAGATGCTTTACTGGCCAGGCTGCACTGTTTAACTCTAAGTGCCCCAGAGAACACATTATATGTTATATGCTATATGACTTTCATTAATGCCTGTTATTGCATTTAGTCCATAGTGTCCCATTATCTGGGACTAAAGAGTGGGCAAACATACTGGCTTCCTTCCCAGCCTCCTTCCCAGAGATTTTGAGTTATTTCAGGATATGAAATATTGCTGTGAAAATCTGTCAGCTCTACAGATATCAAAGGTAGCTTTTGAAAGTCTAAAATTGGTACAAAATTAATCATTTGTGATAGGTTTGATATTTTGATGTGAAAAAACAATGTAGAACAATGCACTTTAAATTAATCTAGCACTTTAATTAATCTAATGGTGAAGCTGTCTTACACAAAAAGGTGTCTTATTATCAATCATGTGTCAACATGATACAGAAAATGCCATCTTCTAGTTTTGCCAGAATATCCTGAATGACATTGACTTTTACGGGGGCGGCCTGACCTTTAATCCTACAGCCATCAGGGGTGATTGCTGCAGTGACTGCCGCTGTTGTGTACTGGCTTTTTTATTGCTTATAGATTACTTAAACCAATATTTTTGCTTTATTACAGTGGAGTGCTAACCTTTGAAATTCTGATTTAAATTTGGGTATGATTTGGTAAAAGAAAAAAACATACAAGGATTTGGTAGTGGTTTGAATGTTTACTGGAGTTACTGATATAGTGTTAACAGGGTCCAGTGTGTGTGTGTGTGTGTGTGTGTGTGTGTGAACACACCAGCAGATTGGATTAAAAGAATAACTGCCTATTTTTAAACTTCGTGTCACAAATGCATCGTTCTGCCTTTTTCATCGTTTTCATAGGATTATCTCCATCTCGCGTCCCACCCCCCTACGACCCACCCCCTCCACCACCCACCCCTCTCTCTCTCTCTCTCTTTCGGGGAGTGATAGTGCAGGCAGACGTACTAGTGGAATGCATGGGAGAGGAGAAATCCGTGCGGCTCATCGCTGAGAGAGGGAGACAGGGGTGGTGGCAGAGAAAGGGGAAGAGACATGGCTTCCAAAGAGACCACATCCTCCTGTTTTGTCAGCGTTTCCAGGGATCTCACAGGTAAGACACGGGACACCAGCCGCGGCATTCGCAGCATCACTGTTTCAGCATCACCACTATAAGGACCGATGAGCTTTAGCTAACGATGCGGTTTGGGTGTCTTGCTGCGACCTACCTGACGCAACACACGTTTATAATCGTATTCAGCATGCTTATGTTGCACCCCTAGCTTCATGCTAAATTATTCATTCCTATTCGCGGTGTAGGTTTCTATACTCTGGGAGCTGCATGTGATAATGGGCAAAGCTACTGTTCTCTTGGGCGATGTTGCCCCGCGGGTTGGCTCATATGAAACCCAAGCCTAAGGCCATATTCGTTACGTTATGGTAATGACTATGATCACGTAGCTCGCACGCCTCCTATTTGTCATTTAAAAAATAAGCATGCAGAAACTGTTCTATAAGAGTAACTGGAGTAGGCTATGTACTGTGGCTTACCAGTTATTTGTTTGTGTATGTGCAAGTAACATACTTAGTATGGCATAATTTCTGTGGCAGAAATACTCGCAGCCTGCTGGTTTTGTTAACCGTGTACGCGGGGTCCCAGCCCCCTTCACTCACCCGCCCGACTCT
>CM059276.1:13649655-13664655 GCA_030347295.1 Setipinna tenuifilis | reverse complement strand
GCAATCTCTCCATAGTTTGACTTCTCTATTGTCTCCATTCCCACCAGGTTCTCACAACATGGAGGCTCTATCTAATGGCCGTGAAGGTTCCCTCAAAGGTGAAATCTCTGAAAATTGAAAGTGAATTCTTTTTTGGTTTGTCTATTGAATGTCAAGTGGATTAAATTAGGTTTTACTGCGCAAGCTATGTTCCTCTAATTTAGTGTCACCCAAACTGTGTTTGTTCAGATGGAGATGACTTTCAACTTCCTGGAGATTCGTGCCATAAACACCCACCCGGAGCTGCAGGTGATTAAGCCCAGGGATCAGATTGCTCTTTTTCAGATACTAAAAAAAAAAGAAACTCCTTTGGGCTGCCACCCTCTGAATGACATCCTGTGCCCTTCAAAAAACGGCTATAACTTTTTTCATCTCTGAAGCGGAGGCCCAGAGCTTTTAATCCCGCTCCCTCAAATAACCCCTCAGTGCTGTTGGGTTTGTAATGACAACACAGAAGATAGGGATTGTTGAAATGTCAGTTGTCATCATTGCCATCATTATAATTTCTGTTTTCGCTCCCCCCCCCCCCCCTCCTCTCTCGTCACTGCCTCTGCTGATGCATAGGTTGTCATAGAAACAGACAAGTCCACCTACTCCTTTCGCCTCCAGTCGAGAGACCACCTTGATCACATGATAAGTCATGTCAACTACGCCCTTTCACGAATATTCAACAACTCTATTTTTGCGTGAGTCCCACACAGTTTCAGAAGAATAGTATAGTAGCTCTGAAACTGTTTTTGTTTGTATTGTTTTATTATCTTGCGTGCTTTTGATGATTTCTTTTCATACTCTTCTTCTGTTGTTCTATTCATCCCGCTCTATGAACCAGACCGTCCATCTGCCAATCCGACAGTGACCTATCAGATGGAAGCAGGAAGTACTCACCTAGTTCCGACACCTCAGTGGAGACACAGAGAGCATGTGGTGAGAGCGGCAAGCAATTGCCAACAGACAAACTGAACAGATGCACTTACAACACAATAGACAGCCACAAATACACACACACACACACACACACACACACACACACAGTAATTGAGTCTGGCAGCCTGATAAGTTGGCAGATGAGCATTAAAGTAGACAGGCAGCACCTCTGGACTTGTAAGTGAAAGGCATCTGTAAGTAGGACGGCAGACAGCCTGACAGGTTATTAAAATGATTGTGAAGGTATATCGGCAGACGCAAACTCTGACATGAAACACTTTTCTATTACATCGGGCACGTGTTTAGAAAAGAAAATGGCATGGGAAGCATGTGTATTTATGTGTATGTTTTTCTCTGTTCCTGTTGCTCTATTTCAGGAGGATTCTCAGAGACGTATGCTGCCCTTTGTGATTACAATGGCATCAGCTGTAAAGAAGAAGTACAGTGGGTAAGTGTCTTGTGTGTGTGTGTGTGTGTGTGTGTGTGTGTGTGTGTGTGTGTGCATGGATATGTAAACATATGCATCTGTGTAGGAGAGAAGGAGGGAGAGAATGCAGGAAGGAGGGAATTATAGCACGTTCCTATTGCTGCCATCTCATTCGCAAGTGTGGGCGTATTTGTATGCAAATATCTAAATATGTCCAAGTCAACACTGTATACATAACATGTCTAATAAGATCACATTGTACATATGTGTAAGGGTGCTAAGGATGATCTTATTTAATTGGTCAGGGCAGTCATGACTTTGTTCTTCTCCCACAGGATGTGGACACCATCTACCATTCTCAAGACAACAGGGAGTTCAACCTGCTGGACTTCAGCCATCTGGAAAGCAGGTGAACCTTGCTACCCTCCATTACGGAAAAACACATTCAGAAATTCAGTGCAGACAAAGCACAGCATGTTTGTTTTTCTAGTGCTGCAAAAACAAGTGGGGGATGTTGATTTTCTTCTTTTGTCCAGGGACCTGGCAGTGATTGTGGCCTCCATGGCATACAATACGTGGTTCACCAAGCTCTACTGCAAAGACCTGCGCATTGTAAATATTCCCTTCGCTTGAAAACACTCATCGTGTTTTATTTAATGCAGTTACTCAATTTCATTGAGCACATTGAATATGTGTAATTGGTTGCTGCATCTGAGCAGACTCACTGCATGTACCCTCACAGGGGTCGGAGGTCACAGAGCAGGTTCTGCACACGCTCAGTAAGTCATCTAGCCTGGAGGAGATCACACTGGAGAACGTGGGGCTAAAATCGTGAGTTTTTTAATGATGATGTCTCTAATGACCTTGTTCTTAATGTCCACTGTTCAGTGGTGTGTGTTTTATTGGACATTATGGTAGCTCGTCACTCATTTTGCTCTTAATGTTCTCACTTAAAGGAAAGTCATTATAAATGTCTGATAAGGAATGATTTTTGAAATTTAAAAATATGGTCCCAGTATGTCTTTATTGTCAGATTTTGTTTCATTGGCATTTCTTCTTCTCTCTCTTTCTTTCACTCTCTCCTTCTTTTACTCACTCTTTTTGTCTTTCTCTCTCCTTCTGTCTCTCTCTTCCTGTCTCCTTTGCTCTCTGTCTTTGTGTGTGTGTGTGTGTGTGTGTGTGTGTGTGTGTGTGTGTGTGTGTGTGTGTGTGTGTCCTACTGCAGTGACTTCCCCCAGAAGTTGTCCGTCGCCCTTTCAGAGAACCCAGCCTCTGTAATCCACTCCCTCAATTTGGCTCATAACACCCTCGACAATCAAGGTAATCGATGCCACCACCCCGCAGGAATTCGGGGGGAGAAGAGTAGTGGTGGTGGTGGTGGAGGGGCTGGGGGGGTGGGGGGGGGTGCACTTCCTTTTTCCCTCCACAGTACACACCACCTTACCATCTGCCTGGCGTCTCCGTGTCTGGGCTCGGATGCCTTGAGAACGGTTGCCCGCGAAGAAACAGCGATTTGATGCTCCTTGTGTTTAGCGGTGCGGTTATAGCCTTTTAAACCTTGCCCCTTACACCAGCTTTATTGTGTGTCGTCCGTGAGGCAGAGTCTCTGTAATGGCCTCAGTAGACAGTTGCCTTCGCTTGTCACTCTGAATCAAAGTAGCTTAGTCTTCCCTGGTGATTTAGAGCTGCCTTTCTCCTCAACACTGTCAACTGATGCCCAAGGGATGGCAAAATATATCATAGTGGCTCGCTCAGTCTCTCTCTCTCTCTCGCTTTCTCTCTAGTATTCTTTCTCACCTCCCCACTCTCCCCCACTCCCTCTCTTCCCATCTCATCTTTCTCACTTTTTCTGTTTCTCTCTCTCTCTCTGTCTCCTCCATGTTAAATTCAGATTGAAATAAAAGAGGTTTATTGGCATGGCCGCAATGCAGCAAAGTATTGGCAGTGCTCGCAAATATAATGTAAACGCAAAGCAAAGAAAAGGAAACAAATAAACTGGGAAGGACAACAAAGGAAGGACAGTGTCTGCATTCACTGCACACATACATATTTGAGAACAAGTTATTCACTTATTGTGAGTACAACTGCTTTAAGCTGCTTTAAGTCAAAAAATCATCCATGCCATGAACTGTCCCTTTTTTCCACCCGATTTCTCTTTGTTATTCTGTCACCCTCCTCTCTCTCTCTCTCTCTCTCTCTCTCTCTCTGTTTGTCTCTCTCTCTCTTTCTACAGGTGTGTGCAATCTTATTCAGCAGGTGTGTCGACTGAGCAAAGGGCTGCGTCTCCTAAACCTGTCCAAGACATCCCTGTCTTCTAAAGGTGGGTGACAGCCCTGTGTGTGTGTGTGTGTGTGTGTGTGTGTGTGTGTGTGTGTATGTGTGTGTGTATTTGTCTAACACATCCCTCTCCTCCAAAGGTGGGTGACAGCCCTGTATGTATGTGGGGGTGTGTGTGTGTGCGCATGTGTGTGTGTGTGTGTCTTTTCATCTTTGCTCTGCATGTCATCCTTCTTCCTGTCTAAAAAAAAGAAAAACAAAGAAAGGGCAGAAATCCCATGGCTTCATGTGGGAGGCTTGGAGTCTTTGTTTGCTAGCCGAAATCTAATATCAGCCATCATATTAAGTGCACTTATGAATGAATAGGAGGCTAGATGATCGTTCTCCAACTCTCACGCTCTCGCTCGCGCTCTCGCTGTCTGTAAGTTGGAGGCTCCGGTGGAGACAGGATTTAGCTCAAGGGTGGCTCTGTGCCCGGGTTTCTGCTGACAAGCGCGAAGCTGGGTGAATTTGTGTAAGAAAGCTCGCTCGTTTGCTCCTTCTCTCGCTCGCTCTCTCGCTCTCTCGCTCTCTCGCTCTCTCGCTCACTTTCTCACTCACTCAGAAATACACCACTCCTCAAAGCACACTCGTTCCTTGCTCTCTCTTTCTCTCTCTCTCTCTCTCTTTCTCTCTCTCTTCTTTTCTTTGTCTGGCTCCCTGCTTCTGTCTCTGTCTGCTTTTGTGTGCATGTTCCTTACTCATGTGTGTGCATGTGTCATATGTGTGTGTGCGCGCTTGTGTGTGTGTGTGTGTGTGTGTGTGTGTGCACACTTACTCTCACAAAATCTTGTATTCAATTCATCTCTTTCACTGGAATCTAGCCATTTATTACAGCGTAATTCATCCTTCTGTTTTTGCTTAGTAGAGACATCTGTAATAGCAAATGCACTTCTTTCCCAAGGTGCAGAAGTCACAAGCTGAGAAATTAAACGGTCTGATGGAGAGGGGAGAAATAAGGGAAAAGAGAAAAGAAAAAGTAAAACCATAACTGAAGCAATACTTATGTAGGCCAATAGCATTGGTGTGGTAAATATATCTTTATTAGTATAACGCATACGCCCTAAATAAATAATATTGTGACTTGGAATGGGACCATTACTGATTTTAATTATCTGACAGTGACAATAAGCTATAGCGTTTCCAATTGTGAAAGTGGTAAGCAGGCTGGGGTGTAATTACTGCCACTGTGGATCTCCATGGTGAGGTGAATAGTCTATCTATATGTTTTGTATTAGAATTCCAATGGACATGCATGTATGGAGTGGACATCAATATAATCGCATTTTACACCTGCAGGAGGAATAGATTAGAACTGCTTATCCACCATGCATTCCCAATGTGTTTGCTTCTTGATAGCATAAATGGGAGTTAACTGGGTTGTTTATATGTGGTGAAACAACGTGATTGTTACAAGCCTACCCTTTTGCCATACCTGTCCATTACCAAATAAGAAGGGTGTGATACTTTCAGAATAGTAACCCTCAAATACAAAATTAACTCTTTCACACCTCTGAGGAAGACAGGTGCATTGGAGATGCCCAAGGTCTAACAATGCCACACTGCCCACTCCGCAAGCAAGATTTATTTACAATGTTTCAGTCATAAATCTTCGACAGGTTACTTCACAGGTCAAGGTCAGGTCACCTGTAAAGCAACCTGTTGAAGGTCTGTGACCGAAACATTGTAAATAAATCTTGCTTGCAGAATGGGCAGTGTATGGGAGTTCTTATTTTTCTAAGAATGTTAACCCTCCCAACATTTTCGTCACAGCAGTGTGACTGTACTCCCTTAAATGTTGACTGATTAAACACACTCTGCAATTTTTTATGTCCTCTCTGTGTCTCTTGTGGTTCCTTTCATCCATCAGGGGTGGTGTCCCTTTCTCAGGCCCTGTGTTCCAGTGATGACTACTCCAACTCCCTCCTGCACCTGGACCTCAGCAAGAACCCCGGGGTCTTGTCAGGGGAGGACGCGTCGGTGAGAGTAGACTCACACACATACACACACACACACACACACACACACACACACACACACACACACACACACACACACACACACACACACACACACACACACATACACACTAGCACACACACAAAAAACAAACATGTAGTGTGGAAAGCATTTACACACACACACGTAATTGTGCTGTCTGCAAAGTTCTTCAAAGATAGATATATTCTACAAAGATATGGCAACACTCAACACTGTCTGCTATCTCATCTTGTTTCTCCTACAGAATCTGCACCTCTTTCTCTCTCAGCCTAACTGCCTGGTCCATCTGGACCTGTCCAGCACAGACTGTTCAGTGGACTCGGTAAGCTGTTCTTGGTTTCTTTTTCGCTCCTGGTTCTGGGCGAAATCCAAAAGTGGACATTCCGGCTTTAGAGAGTAAAAACCTTGTCATGTACACTCTCTGTCAGTGCACTTAACACTAGTGATATCACTAGTTAGCTGTTCTCCCTGTCTCAAAAGTTCAGCATCAGCTGTTTCAAGAAAATGGTTGGACCAAATAGGTAGCAGGGCTTTTACTTTCTCAAGCCGAGATGTCCACTTCTGCTGAAATGTTATCGCATCTGGACATGAAGAAGCTCGGTCTTCTCCTAGAGCTGAAGAACTGGGAGAGATACATTTTTTATGTCAGGGGGTATTTGCTAACCTTTATGGCACGTTGGATTACATCAGCGTAAAGGTCTTGCACTGATGTGAATTTCATTTCCCACTGCTGTTTCCCTTTCTGACTGTCTGTTGCTGACCTTTTCTTTCCAAACTTCAGACATTACACAGCTGTAACAGGAGGCTCTAAACTGACTAAAAATGCTCCATTTTTAGCTTTTCACTATATATTGGTTTCCTTTATACTGTTTTTAGAATCTACCCTTTGAACACTTCTCTGTCTCTTCCTCTCTGTCTCTCTCTCTCTGTTTGTATCCTGTCTCTCTCTGTCAGCTCTTCGGTGCATTGCTCAGGGGCTGCTGTGCTGACCTCTCCTACTTGAATCTCTCCAAAAACTCCTTCTCTCACAGGTCAGCATCCCCCTTTTCTATCTCCCCTTGGTTTCTCAAGTTCGCTTTTCTCCCCCTCTTTTTCTCCTTTTCCACTTCTCTGTTTTCGTCTGTATTTTCTCACCCCTCTTCTCTCTCTCTCTCTCTCTCTCTCAGTTCCCTGTGCTCCTCTCTTGCCCTCAGTTCGCTTGTAGTCTCTGATAAATCTTTTTTTAATTTGCGTTGTTTAGCGAGGTAGGCAAACTAATTTTAGAAATGATTTATTTTTAAACACCCTCAGGCACTATTCCCATTTCTGTGTATTTTTTAATCTCCTTTTCTGTTCCTCTCCCGCTCCCTTTTTGTGGTGTTCATCGTGGCTGGGAGATGTATTGGGGCTAGGTGTATGTGAGGTTTGGTCCATATCTGATCGGACGTTTAAGTGAGACCAGGCCGAGACAAGGCTTATATGTAGTCTGATCTAGTCATGCCTTAGCCCTGTCTCTTGATATCCAGCACACTTTTCTTTTTCTTTTCTTTTTTTTGCAGACCATTTAGGTCATTTAGCATGCCCTTAGTTGTCTCCTTTCTCCTTTTCTCACCTCTTACTCTATTGTGGATACTGTGTGTTTGGTCTCTTCTCTTCTCTTCTCTTCTCTTCCCTTCTCTTCTCTTCTCTTCTCTTCTCTTCTCTTCTCACTATGTGTGTGTGTGTGTTTGAGAAGTCTCTGCTTTCCCTCCTTATTTCTTGACTCATCTCCTCTCCTCTCCTCTCCTCTCCTACCCTTGCCTTTTCTCTCCTCAGGAAAGTGAAGGACTCTCTCCCATATTTCCGCCAGTTTTTCAGCTCAGCCTTCTCTCTGACTCACATCAGCCTGTCCTCTATGAAGCTGCCTCCTGACGTGTTGAGGTGAGCTGCTATGCACACGTCACTGGGGGATCATGCTGTCCCATGCTACAGAGCAACACTCTCCACACTGAAGTGGGTAACAAGCAGTAATCAACACAGCCCCTGCCATGCTTGTTTCTATAAACAGCGGTCCCCCTTCCTTCCTCTCTCTCTCTCCTCCTCTCAATGCGAGCGTGAGTCACTGAAAAAGCTTTTTAGTTTCAACAGGCTCACTCTGCTCCTGACAGCCTTGTAATCCTGTGCGTAATTATAACTGTCCATCATATCGGGGCTATTTGACCCTCCCTGGCACAGAATTCACACCTGTTGGTTGCTATGGTGATTATCATTCCATAGAGCATTGCCTCCTCCTGGTTACCTGCTGGTGGCGAGTAGGAGTTTGGGCCGCCTAGGGCTGGCTATGATTGGCATGTGTGTGTGTGTGTGTGTGTGTGTGTGTGTGTGTGTGTGTGTGTGTGACTGTGTGTGTGACTGTGTGTGTGACTGTGTGTATGTGTGTATGTGTGTGTGTGTGTGTGTGTGTGTGTGTGTGTGTGTGTGTGTGTGTGTATGTGTGTGTGTGTGTGTGCGTGTGTGTGCGTGTGTGTTTGTACGCGTGGGAAGGGTGTCAAAAATGTCTCCAGTTGGAGCGGTTCCCTGGAGTATGAAGGAGGAAAAACAAACCCTTTCTTTGCCTCATTTGCCTCCTGTTTTTCTTTCTCTATCTCTCTCTCTCTCTCTTTCTCTTTCTTTCTGTCGCTTCTCTGCTTTCATTCTGGAAGGGCGCTGCTTATGGGTCTGACATCAAACCCTCACATTAATGACATGCACCTGGATATCAGTGGCTGTGAGGTACTGTCTTTCTGTCTTCACACTTAAGCACTCTCTATCTCTTGCTCTTTCTCCACCTCTCTCTCCCTCTTGCTAACTCTCTCTTTCTCCATCACTTTCTCCCTCTTACTCTCTTACTCTCTCTCTCTCTGCCTCCCTGTTGCTGTGTCCTGTCTTGGCTTGTGTGTGTGTGTGTGTGTTTCCTGCTCTGTATCTGTTTGTTGCACGTTAGCCTGTGCCAAAGCATCTGTGTGTGTGTGTGTGTGTGTGTGTGTGTGTGTGTGTGTGTGTGTGTGTGTGTGTGTGTGTGTGTGTGTGTTTTTGTGTGTGTGTGTGAGAGTGTGTGTGTGTGTGTGTGTGTGTGTGTGTGTGCGTATGCGTACATCTGTATGTGTGTGTGCATATGTGTGCATGTGTATGTATGTGTGTATGCTGTGCACATCAGTGTATGTTCACCTTTCATCCTGGCACAGTGCTAGCTGCTCTGTCTCTTCTCTCACTTGCTCTAGTTGTCCTCCCAGAATATATTTGAATCTTAAAAACAGCAAAAACATTCTGAAAATGAAAAAAAAAACACTCTTATTCCCTCCCTTTCTCCTTTTCTCTCCGTTTTTTTTTTCTGTTTCTCTCTGGGTCATTCTATGACTCCCCTCTCCCTATTTCTCATTCTCTTCATTTCTCTACTTCTATTTCTCTCTTTCTCTCATTCTTTCTTTCTCTCTCTCTGACCCCTCTCTGTGTTTGTCTCTCTCTCACTTTCTCTCTGTCCCACTGTTATTCTGTTATTCTATCTCTTGTCTCTTTCTCTCTGTCTGTCTATTCCTCTCTTCTCTCTCTTGCTTTTTCTTTTTTTCTCTCTCTCTCACACTCTCTTCTTTCTCTTACTCTCTCTTTTTCTCTTACACTCCTTTCTTTCTCTTGCACTTTCTCTTTTTCTCTCTCTCTTTCCTTTTCTCCCTCTTTCCCTCCTCATCCCCTCTCTGTTCTCTCTCTCTCTCTCTCTGCTGTGCCCCTGCCTATCTGTCTGACTCCCAGCTCAGGTCAGCTGGAGCTGTGGTGCTGCAGGAGCTGTTCCCCAGGGTGTCATCCATCGCCACGCTGGACATCTCCGACAACGGTGAGCTCAGCTGGGCCATCGTGCCCCCGGCTCCCCCTGGCTGCCACTGGAGCTCTGCTGTGCCTGCCTGCCTGCCTGCCTGACTGCCTTCCTCCGCTGGCTATGTGTTGGCACAGAGAGATCTGTGTCTGTGTGTGTGGGTGTGTGTGTGTGTGTGTGTGTGTGTGTGTGTGTGTGTGTGACAGAGAGAAAGTATTCAGTGCACACTGTGTGTGTCTGTCTCTTTTTTATGTTTTCCCTCAGGTGTGTGAGCATTCATGTCTGTGTGTGTGTTCATTTCTGTGTGTGTGTGTGTGTGTGTGTGTGTGTGCTCAGTGCACACTGTGTGTGTCTGCCTGTGTGTGTTCATGTCTGTGTAAAAATGTGTGCCCCTTGTCTGTGTTTGTGTGTGTGAGGGTGAGAGAGAGACACACACAAACACACAATGTGTGTGTGTGTGTGTGTATATTCATGTCTTTCTTTTTGTGTGTCCCTTCAGGACTGGATGGCGACTTACTCACTCTGCTGCCTGCTCTCTCCAGACACTCCTCCCTGAAGCACCTACATCTGGGCAAAAACTTCAACATTAAGCACAGGTGCATTAGCAAACCACACACTGTGTGTGTGTGTGTGTGTGTGTGTGTGTGTGTGTGTGTGTGTGTGTGTGTGTGTGGGCTTGCACTGGCATAGTTGTGAGGTCCAAATGTCCTCACTATAATAGGAAAACTAAAAAAACACTGACTAGTGAGGTCATTTCGAAGGACCTCACTACTCTCAGCAGTATTTTTCTTGGTCATTTTGTTGTTATTGAAAAAAGTAAAAGTGCAAAAACATTTCTTTACTGACAGGTTGTGGTTAGGGATTGTTTTGGTCTGGGCACAGTTAAGCATTCTTTAGTTAGTTATGAATGGTAGTCAATGAAGGACCTCACTATGATACAAGAGAAAGTATGTGTGTGTGTGTGTGTGTGTGTGTGTGTGTGTGTGTGTGTGTGTGTGTGTGTGTTCACATGTACCTTAGGAGAGGTGCAAAGCCAAAAAAGAGAGACAGCACACAGAAAGAAAAAATACAGAAATGGAAACATGCCCTGCATTATTTATGAAAACATATTAATGACTTCTTGGAAGATGTTCACGAGAGCTTAGAATCAATAACTGTGTCAGACCCAATGTCTCCCTCTTTAACAGTACCATACTGTCCAGCCGGGCAGCCCGGGATGTCCTTTTACTTTGCCCCCCCCCCCCCTCCAACCACACACACACACACACACACACACACTCATGTTAACCGTCTCATTGGCTTTTAATAAGTGCTGCTGATAGTACAGTACTCTTGAGCATTGTCAGCATAACTTCATCAGAGCTGGCTTTTACAGCAACGCTTTATTTTACGGTTCTTTTTTTAGTGTATCTACACATAACAAAATGTAATATTAACATTGTAATATGCAATGTGTACTTGTACTCTTCTCAGAGTTGTATAAAGTAGAAGTAGAAGTACTGTTTTGGATGTAATTACAACACTGGTAGTATGGTATTATGCAGTTGCAACTGCGTAGTACCGTACTACTTGTGTTGTAATTACATCCAAAACAGTACTTCTACTTCTACTTTATACAACTCTGACTCTTCTACACTGTACACACCTAGGACTAACACTAACCCTAGCCCTATGTTACAGTGTAAGTGTAAGTACATAATGCTGCATATTGTTACACACTTTGTTAACACTGTACCTGTGGTGATGTAGCAGCACTACAATAAAGTGTAACTGTGATTACCCACCACGGTGTGTGTCAAGCTAATGCTGTCAAAGCTTGCCAGTGTCAGACCCCCCAACGATTTCTGTCAAGATACGATTTTGTAAGTTACAGTCACGGTAGTCAGCGTTGCTCTTTCCAGTGACACTCTGGAGACAGCCTAATCTGTGAGACGTCAGTTCAGTGACACATACCCCCACCCACCACTGTTCCCCACCCCCAACACCCCCCACCAGATGTGGAGATCCCAGCTTCAGAAAGCAAAAAACCCTGCCATGTATTTCTTTCTGCCTGTGCACTAAACATGGATGATTTGACTGATTAGCTGATCTACCTGTCTGATGATTAGCGTGCTCATTAGGATAAGCTGGTATAGAAAACTGTTAGATCAAATATGTGGCAGGGTTTTTTTTTCTGAAGTCGGGATCTCCACACTTCCGTCACACCCACCCAAAGAAATCCCGGAGACTGCCTCCCGCTAATGTAATTTGACCGAAAAAAACCATAACTGAGATACTGAGCAATGTTTAATTCAGCCCAACTTGTCTTTTCCAATATTTTATCCAATTTGTGGGCATCGGGGAGCCGGAATTAATATGTGGGAGACTCCCAGAATTTCCGGGGAGACGCGGGATGTCTGCTCTCTGTCATGTCGGGAAAGGGATTAGCAAACAAGAGGACCTCACAGGAACTTGTCATCCGGCATGTTTGGCCCATAGTAACGTGTTAATGGATGACACACAAAAAAAAATACTGTTTGGACATAATAATCTCCATAATCCTCTGTTTCATTTCTCTCTCCTTTTCTCTTTCTCTCTCTATCTTCTTTCTTTCTCTCTCAGACTCTTATCCATGAGTCTGTATCTTGGTCAGGATTTTCTAAATGTGTATGTGTGTGTGTGTCAGGGATGGAAATTGGCACCAGCCACCAGCCAAATGCTTGTAAAGTACGAAAGTGGCTGGTACATTTCAGACACAAAATAATAATTTACTTTTAAGTGGGTTAGTTTCAATTAAATCAATTTTAGCATTTATTTGTCAGTGGCTGGTAAGGGTTCACATTTTGCAAAAATTAATTCACATCCCTGCTGTGTGTGTGTGTGTGTGTGTGTGTGTGTGTGTGCGTGTGTGTGTGTGTGTGTGTGTGTGTGTGTGTGTCTACAGAGTGCTGGATGATGTGCTTCAGAAGCTGGTGCTGATGATCCAGGAGGAGGACTGTGTGAGTAATGAGCTTTATCATGCTGTGTGTGTGTGTGTGTGTTGGCATGGAGCCAGCCTGTTTCCACATGCATAGGACATTGTGCATTACCAAGCTGTTTCACACACATGCACACACACACACACACACTTGCAAACGCATCATTATTCTGACACACTGGGGTGAACACTAAGCATGTTGTACATTCACAGTTAAAAAATTGTCATACTACAGAGCAGAACACTGATTAAAGAAATGTTCTAATGAAAAGTCATGAAACACACATGCACACACACACACACACACACACACACACACATGCAAACACACGTGAACACACACACACACACACTCACATGCAAACACACGTGAACACACACACACACACACACACACAGACAGACACACTCACATGCAAACACACGTGAACACACACACACACACACACAAGAACAGGAACATGTACTCATACATATGACACATTCACTCATAAAAACACGTCACACATTACCTCACCCCACACTACATCAAATGCATGCACACACTCACACACACACACACACACACACACACACACACACACACACACACACACACACACACACACACACACACACACACACACACACACACACACACAACAGGACTGTGTCTGGGTCACCATGGGGCAGAACATATTGTGCTGTGTGAATAATTCACCGTGTTGACACTGAGGCTGTAGACAGGCGCTTCTCTCTGTGTATGACAAACAGCCAGAACCCCTCCCCACCTCCTAATGCATACCCACCCCCCTCTTCCAACCATGCATCATGCATCCTCCATACCCCCACCTCACCTCATCTCCTTGGCTTACCTCTTTTTGTATGACAAACAGCTAACACCCTGTCACACAGCACATTCATAACCCCCCCCCCCCCCCAACTCAGGCCTCCTCTATACCCCCTCCCTTCCCTACCTTATCCAACCCCCCCAACACCATCCATCCTTCTTTCCCCCCAATGCCTCCTCTAAGCCACCTCCCTCCACACCTCACTGCCATCCAAGCCCCCTCCCAAAGCTCTTTCCTCTACACCCCACTGCCATCCAAGCCCCACCACTCTAAACCCCTTCCCTTCACCCCCCACTGCCATCCAAGCTTCCCCCCTCCTTTAAACCCCTTCCTTCCACAGCCCACTGCCATCCAAGCCCACCCACCCCCTCCCCCCAAACCCCCTCCCTCCACATCCCACTATCCAAGCACACCCCCTCCGCAACCCTCCTTCCCATGCCCTTGGCTCACCTCCACATCTTGCCCTTTTTTCTCCTCATTAAACCATCAGTGTTCTCTCTCCTTCCTTCCTACTCTTGACACCCCTTCACCTCCTTTTGTCCTGAGGAGTCTGACAGACACATTACTTCAGTTGATTCACATATAACTGAGGTAACTAGATTAGGAAAGTGATTTCAGCTTTTTGAAGAAGCAAATGGTTCCCATACATCCACTTGCAACACTGCAATGGTTTATGCAGGGATTTAAACAGTTTACTGTGGAACATAAGATGATGGTTTAAGATACTTTCATCAAAGTGTTATGGTTACAGTCCTTCAAATGTCTTTGGAGGACAGATAGGTCAAAGCCATGTCAAAGATTAGAGATTGCACACTGCTTAGTATTCTAGCTTTCATTTTCAACTGAAACCTACTCTTCGTGACTGATTTGTTTGGATCATTACACCAGTTTTCCCAGATTTTAATGCAAATGCATTTTTGTAGCAACACACAGCATATCTCTTAAAACTATAGAAGTGTATGATAAAATATTATTGTGTGGAAAGTAAAAGCCTGCCGTTGGGAAAGAAAGAGGTGGAGAAAGGCAATTACAGAGAAATAAAAGGAGGATCAGATGTGCTCTCAGTAGGGCGTGTGAATTATTCTTAGTCATGAGTCTCTATTCTCTCTGTCTGAGATTGTCTTTGTCTGTCTAACTATCCGTCTGCCCCAGTCGTTCTCTTGCTTTGGCTCTCTCGCTCTCTTTGAACTTTTCTTGCGTTTTACCCCCTCCATGCTCTCACTATTTCTTTTATTTCTTTTTTGACTTCTTCTTCATCTGTCACATTTTTTTTTTCGTTTCACTGTTTCCTCTCCTGATTAACTTTCCTCTCTACTTACAACTTATCTTTCTCTCTTTTTCTCTTTCTCATTGCTTCTCCCTCTTCCTCTTCCTCTTTTCCTTTTCTCTCTGTCTCCACATCTCTCTCTCTTCTCATGTTTATCTCTTTTTCTCATTCTCTCATTCTATTTGCCTCTCCTTTTTCCTCCTCCTCTTTCCCTTCTCTTTCTCTGTCTCTGATTCTCTCCATGTTTTCTCTCTGTCTCTCATTCTCATTTCCTTTCCCTCTTTCCCTTTTCTCTCTCTGTCTTTCTCTTTTTCCATCTTTTCTCTCTGTCTCTCATTCTCATTGCCTCTTCCTCGTTCCTTTCTCTCTCTTCATCATTTCTCTCTGTCTCTCATACTAATTGTGCTCTATCCTCTTCTCTTTCTCTCTCTCTTT
>CM059276.1:13639655-13644655 GCA_030347295.1 Setipinna tenuifilis | reverse complement strand
CTCCCTCAAGGTAGAGACATACAGACTTGTTGTTAAATGTCTTTCTCCTCTAGTGGTTTGATCCTTCTCTGCAAAGATGAGAAAATGAGGAAATGGGGATAGTTAAACTAGAATGATGCAGCATAAATCTGGCTACACAGTGGAAAATAACTCAAACGGAAGCTAGTTCAGGAAGGACTATCCATATAAGTACAAAGCTCATTGGCTCCAGCTATGGCTGAACCATATATGAATAGACCAACAAAGTCAAAGATCTGCTAGTTTCCCACCTTTGTGACCCTCTAAACAGTGTACTGGTCAAAGCGACCTTCTAAGTTTAGTCATAACTAGGCTTCACAGAGCTGTCCTCTCCTAAACAGACATGAAAGCATATTCAGTTGGCATTCATTTGACAGTTAAAAAGAATTCATAAGAAACATTAGAATTCTATACCACTGTCAGTAAAGAAGAGCTCACCCTCCTTACAAAAGGCAATTTAGCCACTGCTTATATAGTCTGCACTTTTTACGCTGTTTGCCAAGCCACTTCCCACTTCCCACTTAGCCAGACACCATTGCCAACACCACCGTCCAAAAGCCCTTATGTACATATGTCTAGATGTTCATATGCTTGTATTCTTCTTTTGTTATTAGGTATTTTCTATTACTATTGTAAAATCGCTTCAGTTCTTGCTTTTCCTAAGTCTTTCATCTTTATGGTATCTATGTTATATTATCTATAATGCACCTGTACCTTGTCTGTCAAATTCCTTGTCTGTCGTGACTTGGCAATAAACATAATTTATTCTGATTCTGATACAGCCCGAGCCTGTCGAGCCTGTTGCCAAGCCACTTCTCCCACTTCTCACGCCAAGCATCATTGCTGACACCAATATCCATATCCATCTATACATCACCCATAACCAGTCGCCCCTGTGTACAACAGCACATGCCTTACACAGCCTGAGAGCTGGGCCTGCTGAGCTATTTGCCAAGCAGTTATTCTGAGCAGACTGGCTGACGGGCATCTCTAGAGATGGCCAGTTAAAGGGTCTTGTTTACTCAGATGATTGAAGTTTGATTGGTTGGATTGTGTACATGAGGCATTTAACTGGCTGCCGCCGTTGATTGGCGGCCCTCGCTATTTGTTGAAGGGCCGCAGTGAACGTGCTAAGGTGTGGTCGGCATGGTTGCGTCAATAAGTCTAGACAGCGTGCTCTGACCCAACCCGTCAGAAGACAAGGGCTCACGTTATCGATTAAAAATATGAGTATTGACATGGCCTGCGGATATGCAGCTCTTTTTTGAAACGGTATACACAAGTACTCAGCAAAAACACATATGCTCTCTCTCTCTCTCTCTCTCTCTTGCTCCCTCTTGCTCTCTCTCTCTTTCTCACACACACCCACACACACGGACGAGCACACACATGCACTAACACACACACACACACACACACACACACACACACACACACACACACACACACACTTGTAAGGTTAATCCAGGTCGTATTTTCGGATGCTTATGATGCGTGCCAGGGCACCACTCTGACTTGACTCCATAACGAGACCCCAAATGAACTCTGTAAAAAGGGCTTTGGCCGCAATCCCTTTTTTTGCATCCAAATGGGTGCAGACCTCTCAATAATTTTAAATCCAACCCCTTTAACAAACTGGCCCTGCCTGACCAATATGGATTTGTTATTACTTCAATTCATTGCCAACAACAATGCAAGCAGCAATAGCTGCCTTTTTGCGAACCTGCACGCCAGTGGGTTAACAACATCCTTGGCTCTGTTGAACAGCTTTGCACATTCTTGTTGTCTTGGCCTCAGCTCAGACTCAGACTCTGCAGAGTACTGTGCTAATGCTGTTTCTATGGATTCCTCTGGCTCAAGCACTGATGCCACTTTGTAGCAACATTTCAAACAGAAACATTTCAAACAGAATTTCAGGGTCATTGCACTAGTTACTGATTCTTGGCCCTCTCACAATTTCATAACATTCAATTCAATTCAGTTCAGCTCTCCCACCATTCCACCATTTCATGTTGCAAAAAGTTATTGCGCACTCCCAGTGAAGAAAAATAAAAAAACTGAAAAGGCAGATACAGTCTCTGAATGGAAGTTCAGCAGAGTAGTTGCGTGCCCATCCAAGTTGTTTTTGAGAAGAGGTACTAGAATAAATATGGACACAATGGAGTACAGCTCCTGGTGTTGTATCCCAGCCTTGGAATTATACACCAGTGTTCCCAGTGAGCCACAGCTTGCCTCACAATGCGGTAGAGGCCAGGGGCTATGCCCACAGCATTGCCCCCCCCCCCCATCCCCACACCCACCCCCACCCTCCCCCATCCCTGTTTGTCCTTGGCCAATGTGGCGCTTTATGGACATCCTGTCAAAATGGATGGACTCCCAAAGGGGCAGAGCTCACCAAGGTACTGCATTTTCATAAGGCCAGTAGCAGCTATGGGGCAGAACCTTTCAAACCATAAATTTTACTGGTCGCAATAAATCACATGCTGAAATGACTTGTGTCCACCTTAGCATGTAATAAATGGGCTTTATAGGGCTAAAGTACAAAAAAAAACACCTTGATGTTCACATGTCATTACATTGCTCATTTCTACCCTCTCCCTTTAGATGAATAACCCAGAAAAGTTGCACAAGGCTTATGACAGATGGTGTCATGTAATGTTAGACGCCGTAAGGGATTTTCATTTTAATTTTTTTTAGCAGGGTGTTATCACTTGCGGCACCTTCATTCGGATAACTTAAACAAATAGTCGGTCCCTCCCCACAGGCCTGCAGTAAACACAACTAAACAGCCCTTTTGTTCTTGCTGTGTTTGAGGTCTCCAGCTGTGTCTATTGTAATGAAGTGCCCATTAAGAGAATCACAGACTAGTCTGCAGATAATTAGCTGGTGCAGAGTGTGCTAGACGGTTTGTATCTCACACACGAGACCTGGAATAGGTGCGAATCCCGAGAGAAGCCCTTGGCTCGCAGAAATGTGTACGATGTAGACAAGCACACACATACAGGAAAGAACAGAAGAGTGTGAGAACATTTGTGTGTATGTGTACTGTGTGTACTGTGTGTGTATGTGTGTGTGTGTGTGTGTGTGTGTGTGTGTGTGTGTGTACTGTATGTACTGTGTGTGTGTGTGTGTGTGTGTGTGTGTGTGTGTGTGTGTGTGTGTGTGTACTGTATGTACTGTATGTACTGTGTGCGTGTGTGTGTGTGTGTGTACTGTATGTACTGTGTGTGTGTGTGTGTGTGTGTGTATGTGTGTGTATGTGTGTACTGTGTGTGTGTGTTTGTTCTTTATTGGAAGCTTTCAGTACCTTCCCCTGTTGGGTAAGGGGTTTTGCCGTTAATGGGCACGGAGCAGCTGGACTCTGGTATCGATTGCTTGACGATTTCAAACCGAGACATTGACATGCACAGATGGGACTGCAGCTTACGCCTGTCAGCTGCCTGTGCTGTATTGATACTGAAGTATCCAGGAGATTAGCCGCCTAGCTCTGGAAATGATACTGTGCTAGTGACGCACATGTAATGCGAGTCTTTGGCAGGATGCGATAGCAGTTCAGGAGATCCCCATTGTTGGGGTAATTGTGCTGGGCACATGAAGTGGTTTTGGAGCACATTTTTGGATGTTTTGATTATCTTCTCCACATTAGTCAGACAAAGCTGTGGTCCCCGTGTTCAATTGGTTTTTAAGGTAATTGTCTCTTCAGTCGATGATGCAAGGGGGAACTTTTTTGAGCAGTGTTGCTGGGCAACAACATGATTCTTCTAATGTTCTGATTAGGGCTGGGCGATATGGCAAAAAAAGGTCCTGATGTGTTTTCCCATATCATCCGATATAGACTTCTTTCTCCTGATACTGACAGTTTGAAAGCAGTGGTATTCAAGACACCGACATATCCCACATACTGGCTTTATTTGCTGTATGTCACATTGACATTGTAAAACCTTTTGTCTGTCCAAAATGACATCAGTTTCAGGGATCTGCCATGTGATCGATTAAATATACCCAGGGCTGATCACTGTGATTGACCTAAATTTTATCACAATCTCCATTTGTGATTGATGAATTGCCCAAACCTAGTTCTGATTGATCTGATCGTGATCATGACAAGCTGCCTGATTATGATTGAAGTTCTCCTGATAAAACTGTATAAACTGTATCAAAATTCACATAAAAGAGCCAAAACATCACCTGCAAGTGACATTTACATACAGTAGCCCAAGTCACCATTTTGTTTAACCACCTCTCATTGTGGTGATTGTGTGTGTGTTGTGTTTAGATCCAGCGGGCTCTCCTGAGGAACAATCAGACCCAGCGCTTCTCCCAGAGACAGGCTCTACGGCTGCACCAGGGCCTGGTCACCAGCACTGCTGAACAGGTGACAAAGACAGAGAGAGAGACAGAGAGAGAGACAGACAGACAGACAGACAGACAGAGAGACAGAGAGAGAACAAAGGAGATAGTTGTTGTTTATGAATATCTGCTTAGTTAGACTTTCTCTGACCAATGAAGCATCAGTCTGCCTCATTCTGTGTGTGTGTGTGTAGTGTGTGTGTGTGTGTAGGTGTGTGTGTGTGTGTATGTGTGTGTGTGTGTGTGTGTACGTGAATGTGTGCAAACTGCTGATAGTCTCATCTGTCATCCTCCCACAAGATGGAATTGTGTGAATGTTTGTGTGTGTGTGTGTGTGCGTGTGTGTGTGTGTGTCTGAGTGAGTGAGTGAGTGTGGGAGTGTGTCAGACTGTATCTCTCTGACAGTGCTGTGTTTCCCAGGTGATGGAGCGCCTGTGTGTGCGGGTGCAGCAGCAGGTGTGTGCGCTGAAAGGTGTCGCTGAGGTGGAGGAGCTACAGGCAGCCAAACAGGTGCTCAAGGAGGCCAGGAACTCACGAGCGGTGAGCAACCTCACGAGTGTGTGTGTGTGTGTGTGTGTGTGTAGTGTGTGCTTGTGTTCTTGTGTGTGTGTGTGCGCGTGAAGGCCAGGAAC
>CM059276.1:13624655-13634655 GCA_030347295.1 Setipinna tenuifilis | reverse complement strand
GAAGGAAACTAAGAAACAATGTAATCTATCAATGTATCAATGTAATATATGTATATTTCTGGTACTGAAAACCAGGTTTTTTTCTCAGTCCGTAGTTCCTATTCTCTTATTTTGTCTTATTTTTTTCTTCCTGTGTCTTTGTCGTGTTCTTTCTCCCGCTGTCTGTCTCTCAGGTCTAAATGATGACTCCAGCTCGTCCCCTCCCCCCTCCGCCCCTCCCCTGTCCTCGCCCCTGTCACGCTCGGCCTCCTGGGAAGGCCTGTCCGAGCTGCCCACTCTGGGCACGCCCCTGCAGCACGTCACCCGCGTCCGCCCCAAACCCCCCCGGAAGCATCGCGGCGGCCACACATTCACCGACACGGTAAGGAAGACCCCAGCAGACACCTCACTGACAGTCATCCATGCATGCGAACACACACACACACACACACACACATACAAACTGCATAGGGATGCCACAGTTCTACTGTGGGGCTGTAATACAGTCATAATAAATGGTGGCTCTGTGTTCCTCTACACCTCTGTCAGCTTATTATGTCCTCCTTTTGTAAGTCGCATTGGATAAAAGCATCTGCTAAGTGTAATATAATGTAATGTAATGTGACACTGAAACAATACTGCACCACATATTCATTTTAGTGACCAAAATATCACATTGTCTTAAGAAGACTTGCCAACCTGATAAATGTAGCCCTGATCTGTCTTCATATGATTCAGCCACTTCTTCCATGAGATGTTTGTCTAGGCAGACTTTTGTCAACTATACTTTTACTTTTTGGCACAATTAAATAAGGTCAGAACGTTTGGGAAAAAGACACTCCAGATTGTTCTGCCAGCAGTCTTGAGTGTGGATTAAAAAGGATGGGCTCAGCATCACTCTAAAGTGACAACTCTGGATGAGCAGTGACATTCAGACGTGAATGTGAAGGGCAGATTTATCCTTGAGGATTCGCCACCCTCCATAGGGATCTGGGCATCTGTGCAGAGATGTCGACATATTAGCTCATGAATCATGAACATTAGCAGACTCGTGTCTCTGCCAGTCGGAAAGAGAGATACGCATGTGTTCATTTTTAGTGGCATAATTTCAAGCAAATTCGAGGTCCTGATGAAAACCATCAAAATGTAGTTAATATAAGATCACTTTAAGGAATATTTAAATCAATGTGTTTTTTTACTGTTGTGAACTGACCAGTTGATTTCTCCTTGTGTGTTTTGTTCCCCAAGTATATGTGTGTTTCTTGGTATGCTTTTTATCTGCCAATACATATGGCTGCAGTTTATGTGTGTACGTGTGTGTGTGTGTGTGTGTGTGTGTGTGTGTGTGTGTGTGTGTGTGTGTGTGTGTGTGTGTGTGTGGGTGTACTTGAGTGAGTGCATATATGAGTAAGTGATACAGTGATGCAATGGTGATGCCACTGTGACATCACCGGGGCGGGTGGGAGGCTCTTGTGCCCGCCAGCCATGATAATGTGTGTGTGATTACAGCCGGAGAAAAAAATAACTAGAAACTCTTCTCCCCTTCTCCATTTCTCTCTCATGCATAATTCCCCCTCCCCTTTTTGTTATCCTCCCCTCCCTTCCCTCCCTCCCTCCCTCCCTCCTCCTTCTCCCTCTCTCAATGCTTCACCCGGCAGCAACTGCCAGAGCAGAGCTCCAATTTCCAAAATGATTTGGAATGGGTCCAAGCTAATCTTTACAAAGTGAGTTAAGTCACCGGGCCACCGGTGGACCATCCATTACTCTCCATTTGCTGGAAACAGAGTCAGAGCAAAACATCGCATACTCAATATTCATGCCTAACTCAGATGGGCATCCATTACGCCTGCATGTCTGTGAGAATGTACAGATGAACCCCCTAAATCTTATTGATTTGGGCCCAGGCAGAAGGTTACTGTAACATCATATACCTGCTGGCCAAAATAAACTCCGGATCTGATTAGGCTCAGAGGGAGAAAGTGTAATTGGGCCTTTTTTCTGTTTTGTATGGGCAGAGTGATGTTGATGTCTCTCTCTCTCTCTCACTCTCTCTCGCTCACTGTTTCTGTGTGTCTGTCTGACCAGCATTGCAATGAAAATGGGGCAGTCACACCGCTTGATGATGGACTGCCTGATTTTTACACCAAGAGAGTTCTGCCTGACAGGTACAAACAGACATCATAGACAAGACAAGACAGACAGCCCTCTCTCTCTCTCTCTCTCTCTCTCTCTCTCTCTCTCTCTCTCTCTCTCTCTAACTCTCTGTCTCTCTCACACACACACACATAGACACACATATATTCACGGTTGCTACACACACACACACACACACACACACACACACACACACAAACAAGGCTATGACAAAGCGCTACATCTGGCATAGTAGATGCTTTTAGTGTTATTACATTTTGCCAAATTTCTTTAGCATATTTCCTAATGAATATGCCTTGAATACCACATCATATGCCAACCAGAGTCGTAACCTAGCAACCAGGATGTCTCTCAGAGGTGCTATTGGGCTGTTGCCAAGCAGCAGCTGCAGGAAATCATGGCGAGCAGATAAACATTTGCAAAACTACAGGTACCCATCTGGCTCAAAAAGATCACAGGACAGAAGTGTTTCACATGGTGTGCTGTTGTATGAATTTAAATTTCCCCACATTATCTGTCCTCTTGGCAAATGGCTGTTGTATTCTGCAATATGCTGAAAGAACCTAACGGCTTCTGCATCTTTTTCTCTCCTCTTTCTTTGCTCTCTCTCTCTGTCTCTCTGTCTCTCTCTCTCTCTCTCTCTCTGTCCTCTTCTCTCTCTCTCGCCCCCCCCCCCCCCTCTCTTCTCCTCTCTCCCTTCCCCCCTTAGCCAGCTCTCCTCCCTTCACAAAGCCCATTCTCTGCGGAGAAAGAAGAGACGCAACATGCTCTCCATCTTCGGTTTCCGTAGGAACCGCAACTCCACTCTGTCCAATCAGGAGCCGGACTCAGGTGGCGGTGGGTCCTGCAGCGAGGAGTGCCGAACCGTTGCCACGGCGCCCACAGGGTCAGTTAAAGACTTTTACTCGCTGGTGGGGTCAGAGCTGGCATATACGGTACTATAGTCTGACAGGTTTTAACACACCCCCACTGCGCCTTTCAAACACTTGTGCACTGTTCAGTCATTACCCCTCATTACTGTTGGAAAGACTTTGATTGCCCTAACAATGCAGCTGAAGCAATCAGGCAGCTATGCACTTTTTTTATTAAAATGCATAAAAACTACGCTAATGCCCCCTACTATGAGATCATAATACTATGAGTACTATGAGAATCTTATAGTATTTTGGGGCATTTTTTATAGAAACATTATAAGAATACTACAGATAGTATAGAATCTTATAGTATTTTGGGACATTTTACTATAGCAATATATGATTGTACTACAGGAACACTATAAGGAGGAAACAATTTATAGACATATTATACAGGGATGGTAGCAGTACTATAGAACACCATAGAGGTATTATACAACTATTATACATACTATATGTATCTTATATCTTATAGATCTTATAGGATTCATATAGGACCTTTTTCGTTAGGGGTGGGTTGTCTTTATACATGTTTTGTGATACATTAAGCAGTCATATGTAAGATATTAACCGGAAATATGCATCTGGACAGTGTGACATTTAGTTAATAATAGCCTCTCACATTAACACTAAAGGCATGTCCATGTGACAGCGTGTCCAACTCTTAATGGCAGTTGAGTGCTGCAGTGGCAGCCTGCAGTGTAAAGGGCATTTTACAAGACTGACTTAGGGTCAGTTTCTCCTGACCTCTCTTCCTTATGAAACGGTCATATGTTACAGACCTGTAGGGTTGTGAACAGTACACACTCCATTGCTGGGCAATTGCTGTCATTATGGATTACTATTCTATTTAAGAATGCAAGCATTTTAAAACTCCACATGATATTTTGTGAAGCCTGGTGTTCTTTAGAATATCCATCCTCCCAACATTCCCTCTCACCAGTGTGATGGAAACAGTTGTAGGCTTTTGCAGTTAGACCATTATAGATATTCTATTCTATCTATGAACTAGACTGTCTTAACTTTTTTTCTCCTCCCCTGTCTCTTCTTCCCTGCAGAACTGCCCAGGAAAATGTTTACACTCTCCTCCAGCCCCCGAGATTGCCAACCAGGGCCAGCTCCCCAGGAGGAGAAGGGCTGGATGGGACTGTGGAGGACCAGAGAGCGGAGGAAGTCACTGGTGTCATGGAAGTGAGGTCTATACAAGGACTGCCCCTTCCCAGCATAGGGGAGAACGTGCTTTATTCTACCAGACAGGTACAGTTTCTACAAAGGTCGCTACTTTTGTTTTACTGACGATACGCTCCTACGAGTGTCAGTGAGTCTTTGGTTATCTTCCACTGTTGCCAGTTTATCTACAGTTTACCGAGGGAGAAGCGGAGTAAATGGAATTGCCAGAACCAATCATGTCATGTCTGGAGGAAAAAGAATCCATTTTATTTTATGGGAGTTTTTTTTTTGTTCAGTGTATCTCTGCCCAACAGACTACCTGTCAGGTCTCAGATAGACCAACCATCAATGTCCTCTTAGTGCGGCAGTTTGACACTAAACCTCAGTGTGAGAGTGATAAGCCTTGGCAGTGTAGCTCACATAGGATTTCCTCAGTAGCCACCTCTCTTTTCCTCTGTCTCTCTCTCTGTCTCTCTCTCTTTCTCTTTCTCCCTCTCTCTCTCTCTCTCTCTCTCTCTCACCACAGAGACCGGAAATTGAGGCCGACTATGAAAGGCCAGCAGCACCGGAGAGACCAGCGGCCCTGGAGAGACCAGCGGACAGAGGGGACCGGCCGTCCATGTCTGCACCAGACAGACACACGCTCAGAGCCATGGACAGACAGCCAGACAGAACACAGGACACAGACAGACCGACGCTGAGGCCGCTGGAGAGGTCGACAGAGAGAGAGGCGGACAGACAGACTCTGAGGCAGCTCGAGAGGTCAACAGAGAGGGAGGCAGAAAGACAGACTCTGAGGCCGCTGGACAGGCCCACTGAAAGGGAGGTGGACAGACAGACGCTGAGGCAGTTGGACAGGAAGGCCGAGAAGCAGTGGGCCGAGGGCCGGCAGGTGGAGAGGCAGTGGCCCGAGGAGAGGGTGTGGACGGACCTGCGGCCGGCCGACCGTCAGGCGGACCGAGGATGGACGGACCTGCGGGCGGCCGAGAGGCAGTGGGCGGAGCCGAAGCAGACGGAGAGACACAGAGCGGACAGCAGGCAGCAGACAGACAGGCCAGCAGACAGACACGCGCAGGGCCCACGCACACCCACAGACAGGCCGCTGCCGCCATACCCCACCGGAGACCGGACGCCCTCGCCCAACACACAGGCAGACAGACAGGTGGCCGCAGACATGCACGCAGACAGACAGGCGCGGGCAGACGTGCAGGCAGACAGGTGGCACCATTCTGACGCGCAGATCGACAGGAGGATTTATGCAGAGGTGCAGGCAGACAGACAGGGGGCCACAGACATGCACGCAGACAGACACGTACAGTCCGATATGCAGCTGGAGAGATGGCACCACCCGGACGCGCAGATAGACAGGCGGATATACTCTGAAGTGCAGTTAGACAGACAGACAGGCGCTGACATGCACACTGACAGGCACCTACGCTCAGACGTACAGACAGAAAGGTGGCATCATCCGGACGCTCAGATAGACAGGCGGATATACGCAGAGGTGCAGATAGACAGAGACAGACAGACAGCTGTGGAGCCACACGTGGACAGACGTCTGCCCTCAGACCTGCAGCTAGACAGGCGGATATACGCAGAGGTGCAGGCAGACAGACAGAGCCATGCAGACATGCAGACAGACAGGTGGCACCACCCCGAGACACCCACAGACAGACGCATCTACGCAGAAATCCAGACAGACAGACAGGGGCACGCAGACGCCGGGCAGGGAGACAGGTGGCATCCGGCGGACACGCAGACAGACAGGCGGATATACGCGGAGGTGCAGGCGGACAGACAGGCGCACCTGGACGGGCAGGTGGACAGGTATGGGGCAGTACTGCAGTCCGAGCTGCAGTCGACGAGCCACGCGGAGCAGCGGCCTGAGGTGTGGCTGATGGAGGAGCGCTGCAGGATGGGCATAGCGCTCCCTCCTGGACAGTCCCTGCCCTGCGGCCCCAAGCCAGACCCACCCCCGCAGAGCAGCAAGCCCAACCTGACCAAGCTCAGACAGCGCCACCTGTCTGAAAACACCGGTATGACACCCTCATCTCTAAACCTCACTGTAGTTTGCAGCATTTAACACTGGATTAATGGTGTTGAAAAATAATACATAAATTATATATTCACAGTGTTATTTCTTTGTTTTTTTTATCAACTGTGCCCCATAATGTAATGTTACACAGTACAAACATGTTATATCATTGCATGTAGAATAGCACTGTGCTTACTTGCTTTTACACTCAATATCATCATATAAGTGCACTTTAAAGGTTTTAAAGGTATCTCGGTAGACAAAAGTATTTTGTCTTCCTGTGCAGTCACAGAGGAAGTGGTGGATGAAGAGAGGGACGCAGGGAGGCAGGAAAAGAGAGAAAGAGAGGGAGGAGTGGAGAGAACGAGAGAAACGGATGGACATCCACCACCTGTGCCTGCCAAGGTCTGTGTGTGTGATATGTGATCCTGTGGCACTCATTTGGCCGGTTTGTCACTGCATCTTATCACTCAGTTTCATTTCCTGTGTGTGCCACAGCCAAAGCCAGCCTATGTGACATCACCACAGGATCTGACCAATGAGAGAAAGATCCCGCCTCCAGTGCCCCCTGCCTCCAGCAAACCAGTGCCAGGATTGGCTGAAAGGTCCCACACACAAGGTCTGATGGGATAGTATTTATTCATTACACATTTCAGAATGTCTGCTGCTTTGCAGTCTGAATGTAATGCCTCAGAATTACAAAACAACAGTAAAGCATGACGTGAGGTGTCAGAAGTGATAAATGATGATATTTATCGCCGTGGTGTTTTTGTGTGCATGTCATTTTAGTGGTCCTGTTGGCCATTTGTGTAACCCAGTCACTGTTTAACTGTCTTTGTGTGTGTGTGTGTGTGTGTGTGTGTGTGTGTGTGTGTGTGTGTGTTTACATGCTTTGTTATGTGCAGGCGAAGAAGTTGTGAGACCTCAGGCTCCTGTGAAGCCTCAGAGGAACAGAAAGGCTCTGTCGTGTGACACAGGTACATTTCATTGACCTTGCGCGCGCGCACACACACACACACACACACACACACACACACACACACACACACACACTCACACAGACACACACACACAGCATGTTCCCAGGCTGCACGGCATTACACACCTGCAGTAAACTCTCTCTCTCACACAAACACGCGCACACACACACACACACACACACATTCACACGCTTCTGACCTCTCAGTGGTGTAGTGTGGTGTGGAGTTTCAAGAGTGTACTGCCTGCACCCCACTCACATACTGAGATGTCAGTGTGAACATGTCCTGCTGCTGTGGGCTGCTGAGAGCTCCTGTGTGCTGGCTGAATTGCTCTGAGTGCTAGCATCTGTGTTTGCAGAGCTATGTGCAGGGCGTCTGTCTGTCCGTTTGAGTCTTATTGTGTGTGTGTGTGTGTGTGTGTGTGTGTGTGTGTGTGTTTGTGTGTGTGTGTGTGTGTGTGTGTGTGTGTTTGTGTGTGTGTGTGTGTGTGTGTGTGTGTGTGTGTGTGTGTGTGTGTGTGTGTGTGTGTGTGTGTGTGTGTATTTGTTTGTACCATGTGTTATTTGTCCTTAGGAAATGACAGGGAAAGTCCCAATAACCTGGAGAAGCCCCCAAACCGCAAACCCCCTGTGAAAAAACCTAGACTCCCTCAGAACAGAAACAAGTCTCTGGACTATGCTGGTATTTGTTTGCATTTATCTGTGCTTTTATGTATTTATCTGTGTGTGTGTGAGTTTGTGTGTGTGTGTGTGTGTGTGTGTGTGTGTGTGTGTGTGTGTGTGTGAGAGAGAGTGTATGTGTGTTTGTTTGTGTGTGTGTGTGCTCACATGTGTGTTTGTTTTGAGTATTGTTTTGAGTATTGGTTGTGTATGTGCAAGAGAAATATACATGTACTGTATTTTGCTGCTGCTTGTGCATATGTGCATGAGTGCTTTACAGTTCGCCTGTGACTGACTGCTTCTTATCCTCTTCGCTTTGCACATTAATCTAACAGATTTAAATTAATATCTATTTAAATCAGTTCGGTAATCACACATGCATTAATTAACAGACCTAAATCAATTACAACAGCGGAATGTCACATCAAACTAATTACTGTGTACGGCCCAGATAGTTGTGTACAGTGTGAGCGCGTGTGAACAAGTATGTGAATAAGTGTGTGTGTGTGTGTGTGAAAGAGAGAGAGGGGGAAAGGGATCACCCATGTGTCCCTGTTCTTGTGTCTCCAGAGAGCCTCAACAGTGCCCATGGCAACAGTGAAGCGGTGTGACCAGGATGGAATTCACCTGCCACAGACGGCTCACATCACACGGTTGTCATGACAACCCAGGAACTTTTCTTTTTTTTTTTCCATTTCGTAACCTCAAAATGTGGCAACATCCAAAAGAGTAGCAGAAGATGGAAAAAAAAGTGATGGGAAGGGATGCACACAGTAACCTCTAACCACACACACACACACACTTACACATAGACACAGACACAAACACACACACACACACACACACACACACACACACACACACACACACACACAGATTTTCAGGCACATATCGTCAGACTTAAGAGTGTCGACCTCCATCTCTCTGTCCATTCCTGTGTCTATCTTTCCTTTTCTCCCTCCCTCTTTTACCTCACCATGTACTGTAATGTGGAATGTGATTTTCCTCTGTCCTGTCCACCACCACAGTCCCTCTGAAGCGAAGGGCCCAAATATAGAAGCGAGTATGAAGTATATGAAAAAACGATATTAATGGTAATGGTGATGATTGTATTTATTTTATTTTATTTAGTTTTGTTTGGTTTTGTTTTGTTTTTGATGCGATGGGTGAATGGAGGAAATGAATAGTTTTCTTTGTATAGGTCCCGTTTTGGCTTCTTTTGCTCTGAAGAACACGTCATTAAGTCATTGACTGCTGTGAATATTGTTTGCTCTGTTTCCCAAAGTTCAGGACCTGAACATCAAACTTCAGTTGTTAATATAAATGAAAAACTCGATTATTTCTATTCACAGTATTTCTGCTGTCATGGATTGAAATGTAATATATTTTATAGAAAAGCTGTACAGTACAAGTGAAATTACAAGTGAATAAAATATATATGCTATACAGCTATACAAAAAAATATTGATTATGGATTTCTCAAAAAAACTTTAATTCAATTGTTTTTGTTTTTATCTCCTTTCAGTAATGAAATGTAATGTAACCTATGGGCTGTTTCAAGTCTACACGTGCAATGTTAAAACAGTAGGGGGCACTGTTGATGCATATATGAAGTAGAGCTAGGTTGGCGTAAAACAATCTCCACACCTGCACTTTTTTAAAAACACACACACACACACACACACATGCACACACATACAAAAGAAACACTGATGCTGGCTGGCAGCTCCACAGGTTGTCCTTGGCAACCAAAAGATGACCCTGTATTTTTTTTTTCTCCGAGATGCTGGTATGACTCAAAAAAGTGAGCTTTTCAAATCATGCTGGCCAGGAAGGGGTGTAGTCCGCCTTCTCCTCCGCCAGACCGGTAATTACCTGGAATATTTTCCGCATGATCGACTCCACCGTGTGACGCCCCGCTCTCTCCCTCCTCCTCGGCTGCTTTTGTACGATAGCAAATCACGCTAGTCCACACACACACACAGCCTTAGCTGCAGGCCAGCAGCACTAAATTGGAAAGGGAATGCAACTTGGCCATTTTTTTTTACTTTGGCGCTTTGAAGTTAGCGCTCGGAGCAGTGTGGGTCTATCACCTGGGAATCCAGAACT
>CM059276.1:13594655-13622155 GCA_030347295.1 Setipinna tenuifilis | reverse complement strand
TGCATGAATGTTGAGGCAGGAGGTTCTATATGATCTCAGGCTATCTCAGGCATAAAAATAAAATCAAGTTGTTAACGTGGAGCGCTGACTGCCAGAGACACTGTGACAGTCTAGCCATGGCTGCCGCTAATTAAGAGGACTCTCTCACAACACCCTGCTGTGCTGTTCATTAAATGCAGAATTTCCATTAAATTAAACTACTTCAGCTTGAGAGGAAAGTAAGAGTTAAGAGTTATCTCTTAAATATTCATGATAGCTTTTCGCACGCTTCTTAAATTAGCTATAGGGAGAGGAAAGGCTTATGTGTAATTTTACTGGAAGAAATATAGACTGTATGCTGTTTCATGGAATAACTGACTAGTATATGATTTATAAGTGTTCAATAGGCTCAAAATAGAGCTATTGAGGAGGTGGAGTGCTTTCTTTAGAAACAAACCTTCATAAAAAATAAAAAAAACAAAGTCTGTTCCTGGTGGTCTTGTATGACAGCTCCTCTCCGATGACTCATATGGTGTGAACGACGAGCCTCTGTTGTGTGGCGCCCGCCTCCTCACTGGCCAGGGACAATTACAGTGATTATCAGCAGCCCCTAGTCGAACATAGTCATTACAATTCACAACCATAACAACTGTTCTCCTGTCAGCCCAGAGCCACTGTGCGGCACTATAATGGGCCCAAATGGACAGTGTGTGTGCCACTCGGGGGGCCCTGGAGGTTCTGAAACACACACACCCCGGGGATCACCTCTGGAAACATATCAGTGTGTGTGTGAGCCCACAAGTGTGAGACCAGTGAGTCACCCACCCTCCTCGTTCCTTTGTCTTTTTTTTCTTTTTTGGCTTGCCTCCTCTCTTCTCTCGTGTACCTCTTCCACTTTCGTTCTCTCTCTTTCGTTTTTAGTGTCACCCAAACGTCTTTAATGTAGTTACGCCCCCTCATGGTTTTTTTGTGTGTGTTTTGCGGTGTGTGTCTCATTGTTCTCCTTTGGCCCAGTTAGACAGCTGTAGGGCCACAGAGGCCGATGGAGGCGGGGATGAGAGGAGTCTGAATATAATCCCATTCTATCCTCAGATTAAAGGAGAGCGGATGGGAGAAGCAGAGAGACACATGCGCTCATACGCATACACACACACAGACACACACACACACACACACACACACAGGAAGGATAAGACACACACACACATACATACACATGCACACACAAAGGGTAATACACACACTCAAAACACAGACACCACACACACAGGAAGGATAACACACACACACACACACACACACACACACACACACACACACAAACACACAAAGGATAATACTTACACACAGAACACAGACACCGCACACACAGGAATCATAACACACACACACACACACAAACACACACACACACACACATACACCTATGAAGGTAGGGAATACACAAGAGATGAAGTGAGTGACAGTTGGTAGTGGGAGCTGAAAGCAATAAGCAGCGAGATCAAGGCGGTTATTTTTATCGCTTGCACCCCGCCATGCTAAATGAGCATTCTGACTGACAGCACACCATCATAGCCAATGCAAACACACTCCCATCACCCCTCATCTGAAAACAAAGGGGCAACGTCAAGTCCTCAAAATCATCTACTGCATTGTTCACAGGGGCACTCTATACAATCTGATGGAATGAGAGGCATCAACAGGTACTACATGTGTTGATAGTGGAGCTGTTGCAATGCCATGTTTCTGTAATGTGTATAAAAGGTGCACTTTACACATAGGCTACCCCTAAACATATCTGTCATTCTGCACTGCACTGTACTATAATGTAAAAATCAGTAAAAAGTTTACAAAAAAAGCAATAAAATCTGCCCCACATACGTACTGTATGTTGCGTATGTTGTACAGTATTTACAGTATAAAGTTCAGAATTATGAGTGAGACAAAATTGTATTTGCTTAATATTATACATCCACTTCACTATGACATGTTCAAATCTTCAAGCACTCTGTCATTAAGGCCACCTACAGTACTGCTGCATTCTGCACGGGAGCTCATGAACAGAGACAACCTGCCAGAGAGGAGCAGGAGAAGTGGGGTGTGGGCGTGGGGGCGTGGGTCTCGGGGTGTGAGGGGTATGAACCAGGGATGGAAATTCACAACACCACCAGGCAAATGCTGGTAAAATATACAGTAAAAGTGGCTGGTAAATTTTAGACTGAAAATAATTAAAACAATTATTTAATTATATAATTACACAATTTTACATTTACTATTGAGTAGCTGGTGAATTTTATCCTTTATTTGTCAGTGGCTGGTAAAAGCTAAAATTTAAGTTAATTTCCACTCCTATGAGGTATGAGCAGGCAGTGGGGTGGGGGTGGTGGCAACAAGGAGGGCTACGGATCACAAGGAGAGGAGGGTGGGAGCAAATTAACAGATTTAGTGTCATCTCTCAGTCTGGGGGACAGTCAAACTATTGACCACTTTAATCCCATCAGTCCAATCCCTGCTTCCCCCCACGCCACCCACAACCCCCGCATCCCCTATCCTGCCTCTTCTTGCTATGGAGACTGCACCAGCAACAGGTGCAGGTGGCTGTTTGTCTGTGTCTGCTGTCTGTTAATACCTGTGTTTGTGACTCTGAGGTGTTTGGGTGCAAGGTTAGGGGTGAGGGGTGAGGGGGGGGGGGGGGGGTCATCAAGAAGGTCGGCTGCAGATATGTGCATGTGGTGTCTCTAAATATGTTTCCTCTTTTACCTGAAAATATTTATCAGCATAAATTAAGGAATACGTGATCAGCATCACCATCATCAGAATCAGAATCATTTTTATTAGCCAAGTGTACTTACATATACAAGAAATATACAAGATGCGAGTGCTCTATATATTCAACATAGGCTATAGACATGTAGTAATATGCATTCAATAAACAGACAAATAGAAATATATAGGCACATAAAATCATCATTATTATCATTATTATCATCACCATCATCATCATAATCATCATCATCATCATCATCATCATCATCACCATCATCATCATCATCATCATCATCATATACTTCATTATCTTCATCATCAACACAAAAAAAGAAATCATCATACATAATGCATGAGATGTACATCATCAACCTCAGCTTACACTATTGGTTTCTGTTCATATCAAATCTATCTGTGTAATGACAACTTGCTGGGAAACATATTTATCTTCTAAGGGTGCCCTATGACCCCCAAGGGTAAATGTAGCCAAACTAGGTTGTTTGTATGTTAGTAAAAGGGGAGGGGGCCAAATGGGTGGGGGGCAACCCTGGGTTGTGTCTACATTACAGACGGTTTATTAAAGCACATGCATCTGTTAATCTGACACCAGATTATTACAGGAGAATCAGCCATTTAATCCACTGACTAGCCTAATAATCCCACTCACAACAGGACCACTGGTACAGCATGTATGCATTGAATGTACACACAAACAGACACGAACAGATAAACACATAGATAGACAGATAAGGCCAGGCAGATGCATGTACAATAACAACCAAATGGACAAACACGTGGAGCCAGGCACACATTGACACACACACACACACACACACACACACACACACACACACACACACACACACACACACACACACACAATGTGTGAGAGAGAGAGAAACAGACAGACAGAGAGAGAGAGAAAGAGCGAGAGAGAGAGAGAGGAGTGCTAGAGAGAGCTGTGTAGTCGTGAGTCGAGAAAGAACTTTGGGTCCAGCTCTGTCAGTGTTATTTAGCAAACCAAATAGTAACATGATCAGAACAGATTCACAGATGATTGTCCACTTTCCCAAATCATCCATCCATGAAGGTATACAAATCCTTTGGCCTCCATATCCTTCTCCGTTTAAAGGGACTAGGTGTTGATCCCATTACTCATTACCCCTCTTGACCCCGTCAATGACCAGGGGGTGTCAGAGGGTGAGGACGGGGCACGGACGAGGCACAGACGAGGCACAGACGAGGCACAGACAAGGCACGGATGAGGCACGGGTTATGGTTGGGGATGTGAGAGTAAGGGGAGAATGTAAATGGCCATAACAAAATGTAACCACTAAATAATAGCTTATACCTCTACATGCTAATGTAACACAGAGAAGATAGAAAGGCTGAGGACAAGAAAAAAAAGACTGCATCAAAACAACAAAAACTAAGGAGAGGCAGAGAAAAGCAGCATAAAAATAATGTCTGTATCAAAGTCTTATCAACCCAAGCAACACAGAGAATATAAAGTAGGTCTGCTAATTAGCAGTAAACCAACTGTTAACTCATACTGTCTGCTTAGAGTTTACATGTGAGGAATAAATAGCAAACAGTGAAGGATGATAAAGACTGGCAGGGGAGGGAGGGAGAGAGGGGTAAGCTTGTTTCTTGTGAAAGAGTTAGTGGAGATTAGGACATCTATCTGTGGGATCAGTTATCGGTGAGAGAGAGACTGAGACAGCAAGGGAGAGATGGAGAGAGAGGGAGGAGGAGGAGGAGGTGGAGGAGGAGGGAGGGGGAATCTCTGCACCATCTGTCTGCAATAACTGTTGTTAAAAACATGATTTATCCTCTTGCCTCATACAATTTTATTCTTTGACGTCTGCCTTATTTGCACACATAATATATAATTTTTTTAAACTTTCATTTAAGAAAGCTGTCAATCCCCGAATCCCCTAATTAGAACCTTTCTCCTTCTGTATCCACAACAAGAGCTTGGATGCACTTCCAGGTCGTGACCGGTGGTGACCTGTGTGAAGATGGCCTGAAGCTGATTTAGCAGATCAGGACAAACACTCTGGGGTTTGGGTGCTTGGGGGCGCAGGAGTGGAGGAGGGGATACCAGGGGACCTTAACATTTGCTCCAAAGGCCCTTTAAAAGTTCCCCCAAAGTTTTGTGCTTGGTCCAGATGAAGCTTTACTTGTCATGTTATGTCTGCAGAATGGATCATAGCATGCAAAGATAAATCAACGAGTTAACGCTGTTTTGTATTCTATTAAATTCTGTAACATTGACATATATCATCAGGCTGTCCAACCTGTTATGTGGAGTATTTTAGAAATGTTGTTAAACTTTACAATTGGGTAAAGAATTAAGCTTTACTTAAGCCTTACATGACACATATTTAATTATTATTAAGAGACACATAGTTAATCATTATTAATCATTATTATTATTGTTCCAACATTACTAAGTGATAAATACATAAAAAAAATAATTTGCTTAGCATAACAAAGTTACCATGACATAATTTGTTAATAATTATGTCATTAACTATGGATCTACTGTGAATTCATTCTTGTAATGACTATAAATTAGGCATTTCCTACTTTGAATATTAATTGTATCCCTAATTATATTCATTCATTCAAATAGGTAAATGATAATTCATCATTTAGAAATGAGGAAAATACATTCATAAAACATATGTCACATTAAGTGATGATGTTTCCATTGTAAAACAAATCACACGTTCTTCATTTATTAACCACTAATTAATGTAGCAATGTTTTGTAATAATTAAAAAAGTGTCTGGTAATGCCTTATACTAATGCTTATACCTCATACTAATGCTTGTACATCATTCTGAAATTGATGTACTACTAATACAATTGTGTATATTTTACTGATGATTTGATAATGATATAATTAAGATCTGGTGAGTTCTACATCACTGCTGAACATCTGGTTTTTATTGTATTTCTTGAAAATAATGGAATTTTTGACACTTCTTATTTATTTACTATTTATTTATCATTGATTATTGGCTCTGTCTGGTGGTAGGAGTATCTCTGTTGCCTGTGTAATATAATAATAATATTGTGTCTGTCTCTGATACTGTCCTGTGCTGTGCTGTGCTTTTCCTCTGTTGTGTCTTATTGACAACTTCACACACCACATTTCCATTTTAAGGATATGTAATAAAGTTGATCGTACTACATAATGCTGTACTATCAGAGTTGAGAGGTTGTGAGGCTAGTGTGTGTGTGTGTGCGTGCGTGCGTGCGTGTCTGTGTGTGTGTGTGTGTGTGTGTGTGTGTGTGTGTGTGTGTGTGTGTGTGTGTGTGTGTGTGTGTGTGTGTGTGTGTGTGTGTGTTTGAGCATGTGTGTATGTGTGCTGTGTGTGTTTCTCTGTGTGTGTGTGAGTGCATTTGTATGAGGTAAGGTCCTGTGTATCTCTCTTTTGTCTGTCCTTCCTATGAGAGGCCCTGTTGGCATAAGCCGGGAGCTTTCCTCTTCCGGAATCAAAGATAAGGGAGAGACAGACACTCGGCCTCAGACGGGGAGAAAAAAAGAGAGATTCTGTGATTGGGGGGAGACTAGTAAAAACGTTAATTTTAACATTGCAGATGTGTTAGCCTTGTGTTGTTCTAGCATGCATGGGGGATTTGTCTATGTTATGTTCGGTCAGTTGAAGTGTATTCCCGCTGGCCAAACATCTGCTGCCTACAAAATTAGCACACAGTTGTGTGTGTGTTGTGCATTTGTAACGTTGTCTTGTGTAAAAGTGTGGATGTAATAGGCATGGAAGTGAATATGCTTCAGCTTTCAGGTGCATCTACATCTATATCTGTCTGTCTGTGTGTGTGTGCATTTCTGTGTAGAAGAGACATACAGTATGTGTGTGTATGTTTGCATGTGGTGTGTGTGTCTGTGTTTGTGTGTGTACGTGTTAAAGTTTTGGACTCAGTGGGCAAGCACAACATGTGTGTTTGGGTGTGTATGGACAAATCCTGCTGTGTGTGTGTGAGAGCTTACTCATCTCCTGGTACTGTTGTTGTTACTTGTACCCCTATTAAATCAGATTTAAGCAGACAATATTAACAGCCTGATTCCTTGCCGAGACACTATTATCGTGGGCACAGATTAACAAGATCAGCACTGTACTGGGGATCATTACAAAAGTGCCTGTGTGGCATTTCTATGGATCCGAAAACAGCTAAAAATCCAAAATTAGGTAGACTTTACCCAGGGCTTTAGACAGGGGGGCGAGCATGGGTACAGCAGAGGGGTTGGGGGTATGACAGGTTGAGCCCTGAAACAGCTGACGAGACAAAGACAGACGTGTTTCTCCCAAGATAAAGGTTTCCCAAGATTTCTTCTACCGCATAAGTACAAGGCCTCCTTTTATGAATTGGTGGATTGCTTAAATCCATGGCTAACAATAAATAACAAAATGATACATTCCTTTATAGGACCTACAACTATGAAATGTATTGCAAGCAAGCTAGCCTTCCTGCATTCCAATTTCCCGACATCAACCATTTGACGTAATTCTAATGAATAGCATACCATCCAATATTCAGTATCCTTCAGGTCTTTCAACTGCTCTGATGCATCATGCACCTACAGTATGCTGTGACAGCCTCCTCATGTCACCCTTTTTAGTCACTTCTGTCCTGGGCGCGTCATCCTGCACCAACTTTCTATGTCCACCAGATGGAAACAGTGAGCTGGACTGGTGCCTGGACACCTCCCCATCCAACATATGTTCAGCCCTAACTACTACCTAGCAGCATACATCTGTATGATTGCCATTATAAATATCCCCCGATATGAGGCGGTTGTCATGGTTACCTCTCCACCAAATCTGTGTGTTCACTTGACGTCAGGACAACCTTCCTCATTTAGCCTTCTTCAGGCTGAGGATTGGACGGTGTCTCAGGAAGGGCTGACATCATAAAGCAAGATGCCTGGCTTGTGCACAGTCTTGGGGCAGAGCGAATGCACGCGTGTCACCCTGTGACAGAGCATGCCGCGTGACACCTGTGTGTTGGATTGCATACATGTGCATGTGTTTGTATGCTGGGAATTGGAGATATTTTTATTTCTATGTGTGTGTGTGTGTGTGTGTGTGTGTATGTGTGTACGTGTATGTGTGCGTTTGTGTTTGTGTGTGTGTGTGTGTGTGTGTGTTTACTTACCTCACCACTTGCGTTTGTTTCAATCACATCTCTGAATGTACACGACAATCAGAAAAGCACAAACTACAGTGTGGCTTTTAATGGCCATTTTAATTATAAATAAAAATGGCCATTAATAAAGATAGTAATACTTATGCATAATAGTTTACAAGACAAAGTGTGTATGTCCATGTTTTTATTTACATTACATCACAATACATTTTCAAAATGTAACTAGTGGCAACTTTATGAAATTATAGCATTCACTGTCAAATGAAACTGTCCGTAAATTTGCTCAGGTGAAACAGAAAAAACGGAATCCTCAAAAATGTCACCTCAAGACAAAACATGTACAAAAAAATTAAAGGTAGTTCCAGAGAAAGAGAGACGGGGGAGACCGAGAGTATGAGGGAATGAGGGAGGGATTGGGCACCACAAATGAACAGGCTTAAAGTTTTAGTGGTTGACAGGGGTGAGAGAAGGGGGGAGGCTAGAGAGCGACAGAGACAGAGGGAGGGAGAGAGAGAGAGAGAGAAAGAGAGAGAGAGAGAGAGAGAGAGAGAGAGTTGTATCGGAGAGGAGCAGGGCCAAAGTCGGTGACAGTGTGCTGAACACACGTCCATACACACACATACCGCTCTTTGTACAGACCATCTGTCAGTGAGTCAGTTTGTCAGTGTGTTAGTTAGTTAACTCATGTCAGGGGAGGCAGTTATGAGGACTCCAGACAAAATTCACTCGATGTGACACAAGGTAAGAAAACTCATCTAGACTTAGCCTGCCAGTTTGCCAGTTGCCAGGTTTTTTTCACTTTACTGTAGCTTACTTAGCTTTGTATGCCTGTATGTTTGTTGTTAAAATCTCTTTGGATATTTCGTGGCTCTCTTCTCTGTGAGTCGAGGCCTCTGCTATGGCCCACGGAAGCCTGCTCAGTGAGGTGCGACACAACAGGAGGCGTAATTAATTTATTGTGTGATGAAGCAGAAGAGCGATGCTGATTTGAGAGAGACTGATGGTTGAAAGCTGTTGGGCTTGCTGAAAGTTACTTCACAGAAAGGCTGTAGTGCCGGTAGTCACTGTAGTTGACTTGGTTGGATTTTACTTTTAACTTGCCTTTTTAAAAGTTTGGGGCAGTTTTATTTGCGGAAGATGACAGATAAAGATAGAGGCTTAAAATGTTTTCTTTTAAGGACATGGAAATTCCATTTCATATCTGATTCACATCTGTTAAGTGGATTTCACTGATTTAAATTAAGAAAAATGGTAAACATTTATAAATGTAAAGGCGCCATGGCACACTGTTATTTTTGAAATGTGATATTATGACTTTGTGTTATATTTTTTTGGGGGAAAATGTACTGTCACCTCTACTGCCTGCAAACTGTCACGCCAATTAAGAAAGTCTATTTGTACTACACAGCATAGGTAGAAGTCATTATTATTGATGATCTCATCTGTTTGTTAACACAAGGAAAAGTTATATTAAGCAGTGTATAATTCATGTGGATAACTCTAGTATCTACTTAGCACTCACTGGTTATGTTCATGCCATGAAGCCAAATGTAGATTATGACAATGGCTGTCTTGCTGCAAGGTTTTCATACCATGCTAGAATAGTATTAAAAAAAGGGAACCAAGGAATTGTCCTTTCCAAAATATGTTACACTGCCCATGAACGAACTTTAGGCATTTGCACAAAATTAATGAAATATGTGTGTGGCATAACACCATTAAGAGGCTTTCGTGTACCAAAGAACCATATCTGGGACAGGTCTCCTCTGCTGAAGTTCCTCTGAAGCTACGAGCCATAACTGTCACAGATTGAATAGGATTAGGATTATGGTTGGTACCTGAGATTGGATTTATACTCTTCCCACAATTCAAATATGGCAACATTAATCTGGATGGTAATATTTTTTCTTATTGCTCATAAAAGTTTTTTTTTTTATAAATGTGTGAAGATAGTTTGATAGTGCCATATACATAAAGAATGTACCTACAATGATATTGCTTCATAAATCTGTTTTCAGTGCATTGAGTGAATTTAAGTGGTGTAATGTGTATTTGACTTTGTAGTATTTAGTGTGAGTCACCTAATGCTGGTTTTTAGGTAGTCGTTTAAGTTCTTGTGAGCTAGATTTGTTTTAGTTTGTATCTGTAAACCATTTTGGTTTTCATATAATATATCAACATCTTTTTAAACTTAATGTTGTTCTGCTGCATCATGGTTCTGACAAACATGGACCACAGCTCTGAATGACAAGACTACATTACCCAAAACCACTGGGGCAAAACAATTTGGCTGCCTAGTGTCTATCAGGCTTGTGGAGGCCATCTTGATAGGTGCTTGTTATTTAGTTTAACAATGTCTTTCCACTCAGCTTGAAGGTAGAGATAAACAAATCTTTTGAATGGCTGCTTGTTTTCATTTCACTGTTTTTCCTCATTTATCTGTTACCTGGAGGAGTGGCTTTCAAATGTGATCATATCCTCATATGAGATGAGAATGAATGGAAAACAGTCTGTGGTAAAATGGCAACAGTAAGAGGAAAGATAGAGCTGTATAGGAGGAAATTGGTGTGATAGTGTATTTTATGTGTTTTCTGTCTCCCTCTTTCCCTCTGCCTCTGTCTCTGCCACTCTCTCTCAGTCACGAAACACCAAAAATAGACAGCGAGAGATGGAGAGACAGATAAAGAGAGAAAATGAGTTCATCCCTTCCATCCCTTTTTCTCTCTGGTTTTGTGGGGTGTGCTGTCACTCTTGTGCTGCTTTTGACCTGCTGACCCCTCCTCGGTGATGTTATCTCCCCTTCAGTTCCTGACTCGTGGGCCACGGGCCTAATCCTCTTACGACACGAACAAAACACTGAGAAAACGCCTGTCCCAACCCAAGCCACACATTGTCCCCTCATCATAAACACCCTTCCACATTGTCCATCAAAAGCAAACCTTATCAAAGATACTACTACTTTAGCTGTTTTTAAAAAAAATGAAAATTGGTTCTCCTCTGAAGCAAGACTTGAATGAATGCCCCCAATTTAGTGTGTTAATTGACCCCTTTGAACAAAATCACATGCCTTTAGCAGCATCCTTAGTCCAACTCATCTCTGTCAGCTTGTCAGTGTTCATGGTGTCTCCTCCTCATCTCTCCCACAGGATCAGTCAGTGTTAACAGGCAGTGCTGGGAGCCAGAACTCACCCAGAGGACTCTGAGCCCAGACACAGCGGCTGACAGCAGAGAACAGAGTCACAGAGAACAGTGCCGTGGGGTGCGAGCGCAGGTTGGACCCAACTATCTCCCATCACCCAAGAAAGGCTTCTCTTTTCGAGCTCCAGTCATGTCATCCCCTTCTCTTCCTCTGGCCTCCCTACCCCCGAGCCCCCTGGCCATGGAGTACCTGAACGACTTCGACCTGCTGAAGTTCGAGGTAAAGCCCGAAACCCCACCGCCGCTGCAGCAGACCTGTTCCTACTCCAAGCCGGGCCTGCACCAGGACCCCGCCAGCCCGCCCTACAGCGGCCGCCCTCCCCAGGACTCCAGCCTGAGTTCCAGCCCCTACACCTCCCTCCCACCCTCCCCAACGCTGAGCGACGCCCACCCTCCCCCGTCGGCCTCGTCCTCTTCCTCGTCCTCCATCTCCTTCCCACTCTCCGTCTCCAACGGCTACGTGTCAGGCCTCAGCTCTGCCTCGCAGGGGAACCCAGAGGGCAGCCCCACCCCGGGTGGGCAGGCCCAGTGCCCCAACCCTGCCTCCCTGGAAGACCTCATCTGGCTGGCGGCCCTGCAGCAGCAGTTTGGGAGCGAGGCTGGGGGGGCCGCCTCGCTGTTGGGGGCCCTCGGAGGGGGCCCAGAGAGGGGGGACAGGGACCGAGCGGCTGTGGGTGGGTTTCTGGGCTGTGAGGACGCCGTAGAAGCCCTACTCAACTCAGCCGCAGTGGCAGTGGGATCCCAGGTACAAAAAAAGCATTAGCATCTCTAACTGACTGCAAAAGCTTTTTCAACTGAAAGTAGACAGACCTCCACTGACACAAATACGATACAGCACTATAGCCTTACCTTTTAATCATTTATTTCAATCTTAATAGCTCTTCACTGACTGCAACTGACTGGTTGATAGACCCTTCATCTAAGAGAGCTTGTCTATTTATTTTGCTCCCTTTCTTTCACTCTCTTTCTGTCTCTTTCTATCTCTCAGTTTCCTGTTCTCTCCCAGAGCTCCAGTAGCAGCACCCTTGGTGACTCTGGCAGTGACAGTGGAGGTGACGTTTCCTGTGCCAAGGCCTCAGACATGTGCCACCGCCCACTCCTTTTCGTCTCCTCCGGCCCTCCCTCCTTGCCCAATGCCGCCCAGCCTGCCGGCCCCTACCCACAAGCCCCCAGTCCCCAGGGCAGGCTCCACCATCACCAGCACCATCACCACCACCACCACCCACACCACCCCATGCATGCTCATCACCATCCTCATCATCATCACCTTCAAGTTAATCAGGTACATGCAGTAGCAGAGTGCATGCTGGACAAACCTCCTGTGCTCTTTCTCTCTCTCTCTCTGTTACTCTTTCTCAAACATTGTGTCACAGAATAGTGAAAGGTTTTTAGAGAAAAGATCAAAGCCAGAAACATCACCTCCTGCTCAAATTTTTACCCTCCATTTTCTTTTCATTCTTTCCCTCTTCATCAAACCTCTCTCTCTGCCTCTCTCACTCAATCAATCACTCACTCACTCAGACACACATACACACACACTTAAACTGGTTTTATCCGACACTGAACCAGCTCTGAATTATGTAAAAGTGCCCTAATAATGCAGTCATGAATAATTCTTACATGCGCCCTGGTGCAATCGGAGGCCACCACTGGTTGCACTGCTCTGCCAAAGAAATGAGGCGCAGAAGAAAAGCTACTCTAGAACCTCTTGTGGTGAAAGAAATTCAGATAAATGTCCTTGCCTTGGCACTGGAGAATTGAAGCACTCAGTCTCCAAGGACACAAGCACCCTAGGCACAATGCATATTTTTCCAGCCATGAGAGAAGCAATCTCAGACCAAGCTCTATGTGCAATGGAACATGTTGAATTAAACTGCTGTGTGAGATTTACTAAATGGCAGCAGCTGCGGTGACCCTGTGCTTGTGAGTTGTTTGGAAGAGGTTTTGTTCAGCAAATCAGTGAGTTGTGTGAAAGGTGACACTGAGGTTCTGCTGTTTAGAAACTCACAGGTGTCTAGAGCATCTGTATCTCTTTATGTGGAGCATGCTATGAGATTAGCATAATATCTGCTATTATTGTTGTTTAATCCTGATCACTGTCAGACGCATTCAGTCAGACAGTCAGATTACATTCCAGATTATGAATGTGTGGGACAAAAATGCGCGCGCAGACTCATGCTCCAATAGTGTAGGGCTCTTGCACACATGGACGCTCGTATTCAAGACATGTTCACGTGTACATCATCTTTGAAGCACATGGCCATAGCACTCAGATAAGAGTGTATGGGTAAATACACATGCATAAAGTTTTCCTAAATTAACAACTTAGCTACTCAAGAACATAAACATGGCTAAAATCTCATCCAGCATCCTTTGCAAAAAGCCTGCAAAGAGTTTGGCCTAAGAGACTAATAAAATTGGGTACTAGCTGTTATTGTGGTCATAACTAAATGTAATATTTTTAATGGGTTCTATTTTAACTGCACTAAAGTAATTAAGTGGTCACCATCCATCATAAGCATTTTCACCATTAGCATTTTATGCTAGTCACCACCCCCCTCACTCTGTCACTCTGTGTCTCTCCCAGTGTGGTGTGGATGCGGTGGAGCGGTTCTCAGATGAGCAGCTGGTGAGCCTGTCGGTTAGGGAGCTGAACCGGCACCTGCGGGGCGTGAGCAAGGACGAGGTGGTGCGGCTGAAACAAAAACGGCGCACGTTGAAGAACCGCGGCTACGCCCAGTCCTGCCGCTACAAGCGCCTGCAGCACCGCCACGCTCTTGAGTCCGAGAAACACATCCTTACCCAACAGGTGAGCCCGCTGAACCGTGACAATGCATGACACCCAACACTATGTTCGCAACTTACTTACACAAATAATTTACAATGCATACTTACACATGTGCATCCTGAAGAGCTTATACATAGCTTAAAAAATGCATAGTAACCTAGCGAATCATACTAGCATAATTAGTATAAGGTCAACTGCAAATAGTAGCAGGTCAAGTGGACATGTATGAAAATGGGTTTAAGGCCTGTTCATATCCCAGATATCAAACCAGCAGCTCAATAAGGAAACGAGTTACAGATGAGATATCACTGCCTTACTAATTAGCAAGCTAATTGACCTTTGCTGAAAATGAACTACTTGCAAGGCTTTGCAAGCCAGACTGTAGACTTATTTTAGCAACTTTAGAATTTTTTCAGTTTGATGAACTTTGCTAGAAGTTTGTTTTTCTTCTTCTTCATATAATTCAAGTAGTGGCTATGAAGAGTGGGCTGTATCTGACTGGGCAGTAACAGCTAGCTCAGCTAGGTCTATTAGCAAATTAACAAGTGGCTTAGACCAGTAAACAAAGGTTTCAGGTAAACATTGTTCATGGACATGTTATATATAATATATACATATGGTAGTTAGCATTACCATCTTATCTTGTAGAGCTGCAATGGCCTTTTACAAATTAGTACTCCAATATTGTCTGCTCAGCTACATCACAGCAGTACAATGCGAGCACCATACAAGTCTGCCTGTCAGTCTTTTGTAGGAGATAGTGAGGAGGAAAGTTTCCTTAAGTTGCAGTATCTTTGAAAAACTTTATAAGTGGTGTTTTTGAAGATGTTTTCTGTGATGGTCTTTTGTCATTAACCTTTCTCAAAGACAGAGGACTGATCTCTCCTTCTGCTTCTCCCACTCAGCTAGAGCAGCTCCAGTGTGAACTCTCCCGGGTACTGCGGGAGAGAGACGCCTACAAGGCTCGTTATGAGAAGCTTATCAGCGCCAACGAGGCACTGTCGGCGCACACCAACAACCCACCTTCCCCTCCTCCTGACTATTTCCTGTGACAACACCCCAGAAGACTGCTTAGAAAGAGTTCTACCGGTGGGGAGTAGGGGGAAGGGGGGAGGGGGGACAGCCAAAAATGGAACAGCCAAAAACTGAACTGTGTGGGGTAAACTGCAGGTGGCATGGATCGGAAAAGAACATCTGGACCAGGAAGTGGCGGTGAGTAGGGGCTTCAAAAAACTGCACAATCAGCATCTTCACCTCATCAACTAAAACTGGACCATGTGGCATGAAATCGGCGCTGGGACAGTGTGTCCAATGCGTCTTTAATTGAATGAATTCATGTAATAATGAAGACGCCCACTCTTCCTCTGAACATTAGCATGCATTAGCATGTGCAAAGAGGGCATCCTGTGCAGTGATTCTCCAGCATGTCTCTGCCATGGCTGGTGTTACTCCTTGGACAGATGCCGTTCCAATAGATCTTCAATTTTGTGCACTGTGTGACTCCATGGCCTATTACAGCATCACATTACAAGCTTCTCTAGAAAGAGGTCCTGCTGAATATCAAATCAACTGAACACGATGGTTCTCTGCTGACAGCTATGTCTCTATTTTGGGGTACTAAAAAACCCTAGTTCTATCAGTGGAGTGTCATTACAGAAGAATGAGATCCTTGGTGTTTTGGGCAGGGATGACTCCTGGCTTAAACACATTTAAGACCATGTATTTCTTAAACTAGTGATTCCTTATCCACAATCCTTATGACTGTTCTGAATCTTCACCTGGGTCAAACTAGTCCATGCAGGAGTGTGGTGAAAGGTAAATGACGGTGCTACAGCTACAGGTCTAAGGGGGTTTTGAGCGTGCCAGTGCAGTGTGAGTACAAGATGATCCAGGCTAGACTCTCAGTAGCCTCCTGGCTGAAAACAATGCTGCTTTGCTTATCAAAAACTACTTTGAGTCCCTCTCTCTTTACACATAAAGATGAGTCTTAGAATAAGAATGTATAACACATTATCATGAGCGCTTTTTTATTGTTATGTTGAAACAGACGCTGAGAAAACATCCTACAGGTGATAGTATGCAATAATGTATTATGACAGTGCTAGGGCAAAGGTTTCTCTGCTTGTTGGAAAAAAAGGAGCTAGGTAGTAATTTTATGTTGTTTTTATTGTGAATAACAGAAAATGAAGAACTGGAAGTGGGCAATTACTTTGCTACACTGGTTTAAATGCAGCAATTATCAGGCTTTGAAAGGTTTGCGAAGACAAACACGTAATGTTAAAAGGTTTGAGGTTTCTAAACAGATGAAATAAGAAAAGAACAAAGCAATACCAGCTGCTACCAAATGCATCATCATTGAGTGTTGTGATGAGAAACGGGTCTATGTAAGTGTACCATGACTGAGTGCATTATGCAATTTCTTTTTCTTTTGAGTGATTGTGTCTCCTCTGTGAATGAATAATGGATGGATGAAAATGAAGGATATGAGAAGTGATACTTATGAGAGAGACTAACAACCGAGCACCTCTAATTCACAGAGCTGGTCACTGTGGAGCTTTGCTTTTTTAAAATTAAAAAAGGACTTGGTGAAGCATTGAAATAATATTAACATGACCTCTCTCGACAACTGCTCCCTTTACCACATGATCCTTTTTCGCGTATCCATTTAGTTCACATTAGAGGAATTGTTATTTTTTTTCTTTTTCTCTTTTTTTTCTGTTCTTTCTTTTCTGGGGTGGTATCATTCTCCGATCATGCCACCTAACAGTCTTTATTCTCCTAAATCCTACTTCTGATGATCAACCTATATCCATCTTCAGCTCAAGCTATCCATTATTAGGAGGCCCTGAAAAGAAATAATCAAGTCTCACCAATTGTAAACCATATGGACTAGAGACCGCTGCTTTCACTGGTCTGACTTTCACAGACAGGATTGGGTGGACACTCTGCCCCACTTTATACATAAATGTGTCATAAACGTTACATTGCATCACCTGCCTCAACAGTTCATGTCGGTTCATAATAGCTGCCTTAACCTCATTGCAATTTTAGAGTGAGCCCAATAGTGAGAACTGGTAAATGGTGTTAGACAAATGGTGAATGATGTTAGACACACTCCACACAGCTGCTATGCCCATGTTTATGACACATTTATAAAGGTTTTGTGACAGAGTTTCTGTTTCTTTTATTTTTTGGGGTATATATAGTTTGATCAATTAACTGTGTATGACTATTTATTTACTTATTTATTTACAGTATTTATTCATTGTTTGTTCATTGTATTTTCATCTGCTGGTTTACCATTTTTCTCAAATAAGTAGCGTGTATCTTATTTATTTGGTAGAAATGCAACATTATCATTACAGTAATTTTGGACCATAATGACCAATATTATTGCCATCTTTATCACGATTTTGTGACCCTGTTGTAGTGGTTTACTATGAAATAAACATATTTTTACCACCTGAGTGTCAACTATGTCCTATTCAGGTTATGACACATTGGCAGGTACAACAGTCATTCATGTATGTGTTTTTTCATCCACTGCCTATTTGTTCAACCAACATGTCCCGTATCCATCAACAGGTCTCGTACGTATCCATCAACCACTTTCTCTATCAGTTCCCCACCCATCCTTTGCTGTCCATTGCTATCCTGTTCTCACCTCCTGTGGACCATTTTACTCTGTGCCTCTCTCTTTATGTTCTTTCCCTTCTTTCTTGTCTGTTTCTGTCCATCGGCCTTGCATTCTCTATTTCCCCTTCTGTCTTTCTCTCTCTATCTCTCTCTGTGTATACAAGTCTATGTGTGAGTCTCTCTTTTTCTGTGTTGTGTGCCTGTGTGTGTGCTTGTGTGTGTCTGCGCATGTGTGTGTGTGTGTGGGTGTGTGCCAGTGTGTTTGTGTGAGTTTGAGCGTGACTGTATGGATGTGTGTGTGTGTGTGTGTGCGCGTCCTTGTGTGTGTGTGTGTGTATGTGTGTACGTGCATGTGTGTGTGTGGCACACGTCTATAGAGAGGCTGTGACCCAGGCTGAGTGTTGTGCATGATGACCTCACCCTGGGCCCTCCTCTCACTCCCTCCCTCCCTCTGTCTCTCGCTCTCTCTCTGGCCGTCAGAATAGAAGCTGGATTAGAGGTATAATAGAGCTCTGGCCAGCCAGAGCTGCAGCTCATTGTGGACGAGCTGGGGGCCATTGTGAACAGGACGTACACAGGCCTACATGCACCCTCACCCCACCACTGTGCCACACTAACACCTCACGAGCACGTGGACAGTGCGAAACACATACACACTCGAGCCTGGCACACACACACACATGCGCGCGCACGCACACCCCACACACACACACGGATACACACAAATATGTGACCAAGCTTTCCATACATATGTAGACACACATGTATCTGCACTGACACACATGGACATGAACACACACACACACACACACACACACACAGACACACACACAGACACACACACACACACACACACACACACAAAGCCACTGTATCACTCCCTCTCTTCATAGATCATGAAAGTCAAATAGGCACCCTTATGAACAAAAGAAAATACAATTATCACAAACAGAATGTAAAAACAAATGTCAACATCCTGGCAGAAATGTAAAATAAAGTTTTGAAAAGGAAAGGAATTGAAATATAGAGAAGGCAGAAAGGTGAAGTCATAAAAGGAGGTAAATATTACTGTGGGAAATATAAATGGAAATTATTGGTAAAATCCATGCCATAGTTGACAGAGAGAGGCGTGTAAGACACAGTATGGAAATACCATTTCTTCTACAGCCTAGTGGTAAGCGTGATCAACAACGAAGCAGTATAAAAGAGCTGTGAAGTTATGAGGGCGTCTCCAAAATCGCTCTTTGCTTCCTCCTGCCGGTGATATCCGTGTACTGCATTAATATTGACGCAAGACATAAAACAACCCGTTCACGTAATTGTCTAAACGTCATTGGTATGCTGATCATTTACGAATTATTATTTTTTTTACACCTCAGATACTTACATCATGTCATCAGACTTTGGTTTCGGATGAACTTGAAGGCATATCTGTCCACAAAAAATCAAGTCAGCAGTGTGATTTCAAAATCATGACTGTAATCACAACTGCGACAGGACAAGCGACTCTGTGATAGGGGATGCGCCTCTGCACTCTCCTTGGCATGGCAAGGAGTTGAGAGATACTGTGCGAGTGTGGGGAGAGAGAGTGTGTGTGTGAGTGAGTGAGAGAGTGAGAGAGAGAGAGAGAGAGAGAGAGAGAGAGAGAGAGAGAGAGAGAGAGAGAGAGAGATGCAGCTAAGGCAAGACCAAAGGAAACACTTACAGTTTTGGTGCTGCTAGCGGCGTTCCAGGTAAGAGGGAGATTTTTGTGCTTTTGATGAAAGGGAACTTAAGAGCAAGAGAGGCGCGAGATGAAAAGGTGGGAAGAATGCGCGCGGGAACATCTGCCAAACCGAATAAACCACCATCTGAATGGTATTCTGGCACGCTGAAACCCAAAGATGCGCACAAGATAACAAGGCGTACACTTACTCGCAGACAGTGTACAAGGCAGGTGGTGTATTTGTGGGCAGTCTTGGTTTGTCAAGTTAAGATTATTGTGAAATTGTTTCCAATTAAGGTCGCGGCATTGTTTACTTACAGTTTGAAACTAGTGAAAGGTCTATCGAGTCGCCTACGTGACAGCGGGTGGGGGTTGAAGGGGGGCATTGCAAGTCTTGGTGACAGCGTGGGAGGTTCTCGTGTATCCCGGCAGTTAATTAACGGCGCTTGATTTATGACGGAACGTCACAGCCTTTCTCCAAGAAGTACAAGAGCCGTTAATACTGTCAAGACCTTCCTCTTGATTTTTTCCTTCATTAGTTTGCAGCTTTTTATTAGTGTGCCTTATGAGTTTAAATCAACCTCCTACAAGTTCGACTGCGACTTCATTTAACCTGTGTGAAATCTTCTGTATCATGCAGTGTTCCTGAGTCTGCTGTTGACTGCTGATGTAGGCAGCCTGTAAAAGTGCCATTTCACTGCTCTGATATATTCTCCTTATAGGCCTTTTGCTGGATTACCTAAAGAGCAAGGTTGCATCTATTGCTGCTGGGTCTGAAGTTTCAGAAGTGAGTGAACACCAATGGTGCACTGAAAAACCAAGGATTGTGTCACCTCCTCTTGCTATTGTGGATCTAAGAGACAGACTGGCAGCAGGTTTTTGACCAACCTCTTGCTTGCTATCCAGATCCCAGGTAAGGAGCAAAAGAAATGATAAAGTGATTGTGTTCTCATTTCCATAGAGAGCGCAGCCCCTCTGCTCGTCTTACAGTAATGTTCCACACGCACTCTGACTCATCCCTGTTTATGTCACGACCTGTAATTACATTTATTCATTTGTGTCTTTTTTTGTTGGGCTTTTTTTTCTCCCTCTCAGTATGACACTGTCCAGTGCTCCACCTCTGCGCCGAGGAAGCACCCCGGTGCCAATAAAGCACCAGCTGAGGCGGGAGGAAGCCGTCAACGAGGATTGCGATTGGACTTCTGGACTTGGTGGACAGTCGCCTCCTCCAATCAGTTTTTGCCCTGCTCAAGACGAGTTTGCATCCTCGGGGGCGGACAGCAGGCATGGGGGGCCCTTGCGGATTGCCCTGCTGGGACAGAATGGGGTGGGGAAGTCCTCGCTGGCCATAGCCTTGGCTGGAGAGACGGACAGAACAGCCTCTGTGGATTCAGAGGGTGAATATTTGCATGGCTTTATGTGGATGCACCGGCCCCAGTTTTGCAGTTTTGCAGGGAGTGTCACTGTGTGAAGAATATGAACATGTATATGCCCTATTTCGTAAAGCATTTTCAACTGCCACATTAGAGTTGGAAAGTAACAATGGCATAGCATTTGTAAATGTATACTGGAACATTAATATCTAAATGGTAAGACAATCAGTCAGTGAGCAGTTTTTCACAGTTTTTTAGCACTTTCCTTGTATTAGAAATTGAGGACTTTTCAGCCAGTCTCAAGCCCTGAACAAGCCTGACTACAGGTTCACATTCCATAAAAGAAGTGATTGACACCTCTCACCTGTAGTGCCATTGACTGACAGCTTTGAGGTGATCGTAGCATAAACTTGAGCTCAGGTGGCAGCCACCTGTTTTTTTTTTTGTATTCAGACACAGCTGCACAGCAAACAGACCGGCCCCCTTGGAGACTAAGCGTGAGTGTGTGAGTGTGTGTCCCATCACCCCATGAGACTAAAGGTGTTTGTAATATCTGTCTCACAGGAGAGGGTTACGTGCGAACAGTAACCGTTGACGACGAGGAAAGCACCATTGTTATCTACGACAACTGGAGACAGGTGTGTGTTGTCTGTGCCTCAGCAAAGCATCCTTACCGTCCACACACACACACACAAATCTGCCACACAGGGTCTATTTATACATGTGTCTCTCTCTCTTTCTCTGTGTGTGTGTGTGTGTCTTTGCCTAACTCTCTGCCCCAGATGTTGCGTACACTCAAACAATATTTTTGACCACAGAAGTTAAGACTTGATATGCATTTTAATTGCATGTATCTTTTGCCTCCAACATGACCACATAAATACAATGTCATACAATTAACATTGAAGTTATGTTTTCAGTGCATGTCTATGTTATTGGTAAATGATATGGCTGTAAAAAATGAAAATGTAATGTATTTAAACATCATAGAATTCATGACAATTCTGTGCGTAATGTTTATGTGTGTATTGTAGGGCTACTGTGCATCTCTGTATATCTGGATTCAGGTTATTGATTTTAGCTTTGTGTAAATGCATTTGTGTGTGTGTGTGTGTGTGTGTGTGCTTAGAGGGTGTGTGTGTCTGTGTATACACATGTGATTGAGATGTGTAAAGTGTAAATACAGTGGCTGAATAGTGGACCATGGAGACATACTGAACAGAGGGACACAGAGGGAACAGTTGTGCTGTGACCTTTCAGTGTCGCTTTATCTTAGCTCTTTGTGTGTGTGTGTGCATGTGTGTGTGTGTTTGTGTGTGTACGTGTATGTAAGTAAGTAGATAAGTGTGTGTTATTTGTGTTATTTGTGTGTGTGTGTGTGCGCGTGCGTGTATGTATGTGTGTGTGCGTGTATGTATGAAAGTAGGGTAGATAAGTGTGTGTTATTTGTGTGTCTGTGTGTGTGTGTGTGCGTGCACATGTATGTGTGTGTTTGCTCTGCATGCTGTGTGTGCTGTGTGGCTGACCCAGTTCATCCTTAGTTGTTATGTCACATTCAGCAAGCGGCTCTCCAGCATCAGCACGTTGCTCTTTATGGGGGAGTCTGATGCTTCTCCACAGCACAGGGCGCCTCATGTGTGGAGGGCATGCTGATGCACACTTCATTATTTTCATACCCAAAGGCAAGATGAGTTGTAAATACTGAAAGAACGAAAAATGAAAAGATATTGAAATGCTGAATATCTAGCTGTGTAGAAATCTGTGAGGAAAATGTGGCACACTGTTAAGGGATTGAAAGCACAAATTGAATACATTTCGAGGCAGCAGTTGTTTATAGTATTACATTACATTACATTTAACAGACACTTTTATCCAAAGCAATGTACAATAGAGGACATAAGCTACAGATGTAGAGATTTAAACAGAGTAAGCAAAGGCATAACAAGGTGAGTGCAGCCAGGTTACAGGACAGTGTTGGTGAGTGGAGGTTAGTTTTGTTAGGAAGGTAAGTGCTCTCGGAATAGAACAGTTGGTAGTTTGTTCCACTGTTGTGGGGCAGCAATGGAGAACAGTTTAGACTGAGATCGCCTTGTGTGAGGAGAAGGAAAGACTTGATGGTTCATTTGTGATCATCACAAAACCCTGGATGGGACATAAGCCTTCAGATAAGCAGGGGCGGACCCTGAAGTTACTTTTGTAGGTTAGAGTCAAAGCCTTAATGTCAGCAGTAAATGAGAACCCCATTTTAAATGACAACCACAGACTGTAATCTATAGCACAAACAGTATATAGTATGATAGTATATATAGTATTGGGTATAACTTCATTTTGACTGCCCATTTTCCAGTGTATATACATGTAAAAACACTGTATACAGATCCAGATATATTGTATACATCCCTAAACCTAATCCTAACCCTAAAGTGCATTGTAAGTACATAGTGGTACATGTTGCTACACACTTTATTACACTGTTCTTCATGATGAAGACATGCTGTTACAGGGACCATTAAAATAAAGTCTATCTCCAAATTGGCACTATTCATCATCACTACAAACCTCTCTCAGGGGTACTTTCTTCTTTACAGGATGTGTTGGAGTCGGTTTTGAGCATGTTTTTACGCGGCTGGTCATGTGCTTTTGCGAGTATTTGCTCGTGGGTAATTGATGAGCTTTAAAAGCGGTGTGGTAATTTTCCATTCGCTGCGGTGCCGCCACCGGGCACTGTGTTATTAATGGGCGTCAGGGGTGGTGGTGCCCTCACTCTTCCTCTCTCCCTCTCTCTCCCTCTCTCTCTCTCCCTTTCCCTCGCTCCCTCTCTCCCTCTCTCGGCAGGGCCTTAATAGCCTACGCTGCATGTTGCAGCCCCAGAGTGCTCTAATTTCTCACCCACTAATGCGTCGTCCCCAGTTCTCTTATCAACAAATACAGTGTAAATGTGAATGGACTAATGTCAGGACTGATAAACTACCCTCTTGCAGTGATTAAAAACAACCCACATACACACACACACACATAAATATGCTTACACGCACGCAGGTGTATGCACTCACACACACACACACACACACACACACACACACCAGATACAAACACACACACACACACACCCAAGCACTCTGCTGTTAATCTCTCTCTCTCTCTCTCTCTCTGTCTTACTCATACACATACTCTCTCGCTTGCTCTCTCTCTTTCTCTCTCGCTCTCTATCTCACACTCCTTCTGTGTGTGGTTGTGTGTGTGTGTGAGAGAGAGAGACTCTCAATCATGGTTCTGTGTCTTGTCTGCCCTGTAAATGTATAAATGGTTCTGTCACACGCGTGTTAAACGGCCTCGTGTCCACCTCATCAAAGAGTTGTGCTGCCAGTAGATTTGTTTTATGGCCGGTCATGTCTGTGCAGTGTATCTCACGGGAGACAACTCTATTAGTTTATGCCGGCGTGTGTCAGTCTCCTTTGCTGTTTACGGATAATAATCTAACAGCTCGGAATTTCCAGTGGGAGTAAGAAGATGTGGAAACATGACATTTGTCTTATCTAGACATCTCTAGTCACATTTGTCAAACACCACAAAAGAGATAGATACAATACTTAAAATATTTATATTATATTATTTATATGATATGATATTATTATGTGAAACTAGATTAAGAGAGTTTGAGTTCATAAATTCTGTTTTAAAACAAATATAAGGGATTAACAATTAAATGAGGTCTATTAACTTTTTGATTACAACTTCTATTATTAGTGCTGGTTGATCATTAAAATGTAATTGTGTATGTTAGAGTGATAGTGACATTTGTGGGTAGCCATTGTTCTGAATTTACCCGAGCCTAACAACAATTACCAATACGATCAAATGGCACAAATGACATTTTAGAAAATCTAATTTCCTGGGCCATGTTCTTTCTTTCTTTCTTCCCCCGCGCGCGCGTGTGTGTGTGTGTGTTGTGTGTGTCGCCTCTGCCTCAGGACCTGTCCACGCTGCAGTGTGACGTGTGTGTGCTGGTGTTTTCGGTGACGGACAGGCGGAGTTTCCACCGCACGGCTCAGCTCCGCCTCCTCCTGAGGGAGACGCAGCCGCAAACTCCCATCATCCTCGTGGGCAACAAGAGCGACCTGGTGCGCTCCCGCGAGGTCAACGCAGAAGGTCTGTAAACTGGAGCTGCCCTTGCTAACTGAAGATTGCTGGGGTGTGTGTGTGTGTGTGTGTGTGTGTGTGTGTGTGTGTGTGGGTGGGTGTGGGTGAGGTGAAGAGATACACTCTTTCAAAGAAAAACAACCAGCTGGTAATAGCTAGAGGCATCTTGTTTTTGCTTGTCCATCCGTGAATACATACATATATGTATACATACATACGCCTGGGAATTTAGAAATTATGAACACAACTGCTAACTGGATGTTGTGGGGGGGGGTGAAAGTCCAATAATGAGATGTTTTGTGACATAAAATATGCATGCTTTTATTCTGGGGTATTTCCTTATACTCATTTACTTGTACATTTTTTTTTCCATCTCCTCATAGATTTAAAGAAAAGGTTGAGATTAAACCTCACAATTCTGTAGTGTCAGAACTAAAGACACCTGGGATAAGACATTTTAGTATTAATAGTGTTCACAAGCTGTGTATTTGGCAAAGAAACAGACCAAGATGTCCACCAACATAAAGGTTGGACCAAGTGAACAGGCAGGTCTTACTGTAATAGAGATTAGTGATGGTGAGTGGGCTGGACTGGAGTGGACTGATGGGGAGGACAGATGAAGTTTGTCTGTCAAAGAAAGTGACAGGTGGGAAGCCATCAGGCCACCTTGCATTTTTTTTTTTCGCTTCACTTCCATCAGATGTGACATTATTTTTGGCCGCCATCATGTTCACTGCATCTGCCACATCAGAGAATGTCTTCTGAGTCCAGGTGCTCCCACTGCTCTGGTGACTTTTTATTTCTGCTTTAAAAATAATGTTATTCCCTTCAATGTTCTATACGTATGTACACTTTCCTGCAGGCTTTGCCATCTTGCTCTGTTTCTCTTTCTGTCTCTCTCTTTCCCTCTCTCCCTTACTCTGCCACCCTCTTCCTTCCTTCCTCTTTCTGTCTCATCCACCTCATCCTCCTCTCCTCTCCTCTCTTGTCCTCTCCTCTCCTCTCCTCTCCTCTCCTCTCCTCTCCTCTCCACTCCTCTCGTCTCCTCTCCTCTGTTCTGCTCTGCTCTCCTCTCCTCTCCTCTCCTCTACCTCTCCACACCTGTCCTCTCCATAGCGAGAGCTACCTGAGCCGGGGGATGCTGACAGGCTGGGTTTCTTGTTCCAGCTGGAGGGCTGGAGGATTTGGGGAGATTTATGAAAGCAGTGTAGACGCGGCGCCAGGCACAGGAAGCCAGCTGCAGTGCAGTGTGGGAGTTAATGGGGGTGGGGGGTGGTGGTGGTGGGGAGTGACCTCTCTGCTGCAGATGACAGGATTTCTTCTAATATGCGTACACACACACACACACACACACACACACACACACGTAGCAATAAATATAGTCAGGGCAAAAGAGCCATGCAGTATGTATCACCCACCTACCTACCAGCTCCTGCTGTCATGTCAGGGCCACCAGAGTTTCAGCTCAGGGTATGAAGTTACACTCATACTAACAAAGATGGCTTACCCCCCCCCCTGGCTTAAATAGCATTCCTCCTATTTGACACACTTTTACACACACACACACACACACACACACACATACACACTCACACACACACACACACACACACACACACACACACACATACACATGTTTCAATTTAGTTCAGTTATACGTCTTAAGGTGCTTTACACAGACCAGGCTCTGCTAGGACATGATCATCTGTGGTCGAGAGCAAGAGCAGTGAGATGTGTGGGGCAGAGAGGCCCCCTTATAGAGAGACACCATGAGCAGAAGCCCAGCTCAGACACTAGGACAGTAGGACCCATCTACCTGTGGCCAGACTGCTTAGAGAGTCAAAATGAGCTGATGCGAGGAGTGCATTTGTAGTACACTATAGATCCGTGGTTCTTAACCTGGGTCTGATCGAACCCTAGGGGTTCGGTGAGTCGGTCTCAGGGGTTCGGTGCAGAGGCGTCACTAGACTGAATAGAGTACTGGGGCACAGCAGGGGCACAGATCAATTAATGCGAAGCGTGCGAGTAAAATTTTTTTAAACACTTTTTCATCATAAAAAAACACAATAAATAGTACCCAAAGTGTAGAATCCGATGGTGTTCATTTCTGAATCTGCATCATAAATAAGCACCTTAACGGAACTGGCCTACTTGTGTACTTAATATCTTCAGAGATGTCCTTCTTTACTCCTCTTCCCCAGGATTACAGAAATCAGGGCCGTAAATGTAACTAAGATTATACGGCCGTACACCCAGTACACACAATACAAATAACACCGAGTAAAATTGTAGATACAAAAGATAAAAATAAGCTCGCTAAATTGACAGAGCTATATATGGCAACGTATGGCTTGGCTCATTACAATCAATATGACCTGGCTAACTAGCTTAGAGGAGTCACAATTACCCTCTAAAACGCGAATGTTGAAACGGAACCATTAAGAAGATTGCATTCTGTCGTCGGTGATGCTGCCATTTGTAATATTTATAAATGAGCTGCTGAACAGTTACAGAAGTTTAAGCCTAATACGCTCATCAGCTAACTGGCGAACATTGAAAAGGCAGACGTGACCAAAATGGACCTTCACGTGCGTCCCCTCACTTTTTAATAAAGTGTTTTTTGTGACAGGCGATGCGTGGGCGATATACAGCAATACCCAGAGGATAAAAATATAACCACTTACCACCTGTTTATTGTAACGCCAGAGTGAATAGTGGCTGTATGGAGGGTTCACAA